>CM064911.1:25371690-25914190 GCA_032727855.1 Quercus ilex subsp. ballota | reverse complement strand
ACCTCACTTGGGCTTCATATACCATAATATTTATCTTATTTTTAATATCTTAGGCCCAAATCAATTAAATCCATTTAATTGTATGCCTCCTTTTTAATTTACGTATAAGAATTAAATTGGTATTAAAATTATGGGGTGTTACATCCTTCCCCCCTTAAAAAAAATTTCATCCTTGAAATTGTACATACCTTCGTTAACAAACAACTCTGGATAATTTGATTTCATCTCATCTTCTCGCTCCCAAGATGCCTCATCCATTGTGTGATTCTTCCAAAGGACCTTAACCAATGATATGGTCTTGGTGCGTAGCACTTGATCCTTGCGGTCAAGAATTTGGATTGGAACTTCCTCATAAGTCAGGTTGTCTTTGATCTTGAGTGGCTCATAGTTCAAAACATGTGAAGGATCCGGAATGTGCTTCCTTAGCATGGAAACATGAAACACGTTATGCACTCCTTGTAGTGTAGGCGGTAAGGCCAACTCATAGGCAACTTTACCAATGCATTTTAGGATCTCAAATGGACCAACAAATCTAGGACTCAACTTCCCTTTCTTCCTAAATCTCATCACACCCTTCATTAGGGCGACTTTCAAAATACCATATCTCCAACTTCAAATTCTACTTCCCTTCTCGAGTTGTCATAATAACTCTTTTGTCGACTTTGTGCTGTTTGCAATCTTTTACAAATCAGATTAATCTTCTTAGATGTCATCTGAATGATTTCTGGCCCCAACAATTTTCTCTCACCAACCTCTTTCCAACATAATGGGGACCTGCATTTTCTACCATACAAAGCCTCATAGGGAGCCATCTCAATACTAGAGTGATAGCTATTATTATAGGAAAATTCCACTAAAGACAAGTATTTTTGCCAACTGTTAGGCCACAATCTGAATGACCCCTTGTGATTAACCCTAATTAATTAATTTAGCCAAGTAATTAATTAATCAATTAATCATGCAATTTTATGGAAGCACAAACAAATCACCAATCAACTAAATATGCAGCGGAAAATAAATAACACGGTGATTTGTTTACGAATGGGGAAAACCCTAATGGCAAAAACCCCACCGGGTGATTTTCAGGTCACCACTCCCAAAACTCCACTATTATCAAATCAAGCGGTTACAAGTAAAGGAATCTCAAGTACCTTACCAACCTACAGTTGAACCCTTACCCCAATATCCAATTGGACTTGATCTGTAGTGACAATTTCCACCTTTGATGCACGGCTCCCAAGTACGTGACTAACCAATGCGCGGATCCAAGTACGCGACTTCAGAACACCAACTGAGGAAGAATGGTTGGCTGCAAAGTTCTTCAGTTCATCCACATGATGAATAGCAGGAAGATGCTTGGTTACAAAACCCTATGGTGTAAATACACAGCAACTTCTTGATGGAAGATGAACTAGGTCAAGAACTTCGTCTGTTGATCATAATTTGCTTAAACAGAGATTGCTCAATGATAATGCAACTTGTGTTACCCAAAACGGCTCTTAAAATAATCCTTTTATATGTTTAGGGTTAGAAGAAAAGAAGGCCCAAAAACATATTCACGGATCCCAAGAAAATCAGATTGGAATTCTGACTTTTTAAATCTCGACAGATAGCAGGCGTCGAGGTAGCTATCGAGAGGTGTCGAGCTTTAAAAACTTTGCACTTCAGCTTGCTTTTTCTTGGACAGACTTGATGACTTCAACACTTGACCTTGAAACATTGTTTCTTGAAGTATTAAAAACACTTAGAACTACCCAATTACAAGCAGAGTGCATTTTGTCAAAAGATTAGCCAATTTACATAACTAAGTGACATATGTTCTTAAACAAGTTAAAACATATATGTCCTAACACCAACTTCCTTTGAAATCCATTACACAAGCCCTTAACATATCCTCCAAAATACGAATAGTCCTTTCTGATAGTCCATCTGTTTGCGGGTGGAAGGCTGTACTAAAGCTAAGATTAGTACCCAAAGCTTTATGTAGGCTTTCCTAAAACTTTGAGGTGAATCTTGGGTCTCGATTAGACACAATTGATGCTGGAACTCCGTGAAGACTCACAATCTCATCAATATATGTCTGTTCTAGCTGATCAAGTGAGTAATTCATCTTAACCAGAATAAAATGTGCTGTTTTTGTCATCCTATCCACAATTACCCAAATGGCCTCATGTCCCTTAGGAGATCTTGGCAAACCAGTCATAAAATCCAAACATATATGCTCCCACTTCTATTCGGGAATGGGAAGTGGTTGCAGCAATTCTGAAGGTTTTTGGTGTAGTGCTTTAATTTGTTGACAAGTCAAGCATTGCTCCACAAACTGAGCTATCTCTCTCTTCATGTTATTCCACCAATAAGTTTCTCGAATGTCACGATACATTTTAGTGCTACCAGGGTGCATTGAGTATGGGGTACGATAGGCTTCTTCCATAATCTCCTTCTTTAATGCAAAATCATTTGGTACACAAAGTCTATTTCCAAACCTCAAAACACCATCATTAGACACATTAAATTCTAGTCTCTTCCCTTGTACTTCTCCTATGATCTTTACAATTTGTGCATCATCAACCTGTGAACTCTTAATCTTCTCAATCAAAGTGGGTTGTATTGTCAAACTGGCCATAAAGACTTGGGAATCACCCTTGCCAATTTCAATTCCCATCCTCTCCAAGTCATTAATAATCTCCTTTTGAGTAGTTAACAAGGCAGCTGAGAAACCGGGAGACTTCCGACTAAGTGCATCAGCTACCACATTAGCCTTGCTTGGATAGTAATTGATTAAGCAATCATAATCTTTAATCAACTCAAGCCACCTTTGTTGTCTCATATTCAATTCTTCTGAGTAAAGAAGTACTTCAAGCTCTTATGATATGTATAAATCTCACACCTTTCACCATACAAATAATGTCTCCAAATCTTTAATGCAAACACCATTGCAGCTAACTCCAAGTCATGAGTGAGATAATTTTTTTCATAACTCTTTAATTGGCGGGAAGCATAAGCTATGACTTTACCATACTGCATCAACACACAACCAAGCCCTTTTCTTGAAGCATCACTATAAATGACAAAGCCTCCTAAGTTGCTAGGGATGGTTAGTACTGGTGCGGTGACCAAGCTTTGCTTAAGTTCTTGAAAACTTTTTTCACATCCTTCTGTCCACACACAAACTTGGCATTCTTACGAGTTAGTTGAGTGAATGGGGCTGCAATATAGGAAAACCCCTCTACAAACCTCTTATAATAGCCAGCAAGGCCCAAAAAGCTTCTAACCTCCCTCACATTCGTCGGTCTTGCCCAATCAACCACAGCTTCAACCTTACTAGGGTCTACAGAAATCCTTGCCTTAGATATCACATGCCCTAGGAACACCACTTGGTCAAGCCAAAATTCACAGTTCTTAAACTTTTCATATAGCTTCTTCTCCCTCAAAATTTGAAAAACAATTCTCAAGTGCTCTTCATGTTCTTCCATGCTTTTGGAGAAGATTAGAATGTCATCAATAAAGACAATAACAAAGCGATCTAAGTACTCATGAAACACCTTATTCATCAAGTTCATAAATGCAACAAGAGCATTGATCAATCCAATAGACATTACCAAGAATTCATAATGCCCATACGTAGTCCTGAAAGCTCTCTTGGGTATGTCTTCACTCTTGATTTTCAACTGGTGATACCTAGAACGAAGGTCAATCTTAGAGAAGACTTGTGCCCCTTGCAATTGATTAAATAGCTCATCAATATGAGGGTTATTTGTTTCTCACAGTAACCCGGTTTAACTCACAGTAGTCAATACACAACCTCATGGTCCCATCCTTCTTTTTCACAAATAAAACTGGTGCACCCCAAGGAGATGCACTTGGTCTGATGAACCCCTTATCAAGGAGTTCTTGTAACTGATCCTTGAGTTCCTTAAGTTTAGTTGGTGCCATCCGATATGGTGCTTTCGATATAAGAGAAGTTCTAGGGAGCAAATCAATGGAGAATTCAATCTCCCTATCTATAGGTATCCCTGGTAGGTCTTCAGGAAAGACATCAGGAAACTCCTTTACAACAGGGATATCATCCAACTTCAATACCTCTTTCCTAGTGTCCACCACATGAGCTAGGTACCCTTGGTTTCCTTTCCTTAATAGATGCTTAGCTTGAAGGGCTGATATCACCCTAGGTAAAGCATGCATTCTAGAGCCCTTAAATTGAAATTCAGGTTCTCCTAAAGGCCGAAACACCACCTTCTTTCCAAAACAATCTACACTAGCATGATAAGCCGCCAACCAGTCCATCCCCAAAATTATATCATAGTCATACATGTCTATCAAAATTAAGTTTGTTAACATTTCCCTATCCTCAATTTGGATGACACAAGACTTGAGCATAGAATTACACACCAAAGTCTCAAAAGAGCAACCAGCCCTTCCCTTTACTCTACCTACACCTCTACTAGCAGCATGGGTCAACCTGTCCAACAGTCGGGTAGCAGCTTCATCCAAAGGATCAGTGCGTGTCACCCTAAGACATTCATTATCTCTCACATTTGAGTGACTTTAGCCTCAGTATCAACCCTTGCTTTGGTTGACCTTCACAAATTAACAATAGGTTCTTCCCTATTGGAATTAGCTACTCTCTTCTTTTTGGGTAGCATGATACCTAGTTAACAAAGAAATCAAGAAATATAGATGGTGCAACAATTATTACTACTAAACATAAGAAGTAACATTGCCAATATTATTTAAAATTTCTCATCAAACATAACCTAAATACCAAATGCTTTGACAAAAATCAAGATCATAGCCTAGTTTCAAGTGTTTACAGAATTATAACCTAGTTTCAAGTGTCTACAGAATCATATCCTAAGCTCTAATACCACAATTGTAACGCCCCAAAATTATAAATAATAAAAGTCTATTCAATCTAAATAATCCATAAAAAAAAAAAATTTAATAAAAGAAATCAGCAACCTAAAATCTAATCACAAATGTCAGAGCTCTAATCCACCAAAGATAAAATATCCTCAAAATAATTCTCCAATACAATATTTAATGCCATAAAAATAATAATAAAATTCTCAATTCCACAAAATAATTCGTAACTATTGTCTTCCAAGAATCTCTACTCCAATAATTCCTCTAAATGTATCTATAAGGGGAAATAAAAGGGGGTGAGATAACTCAATAATTGGAATTTACTAACATTGGGGTGTGGGAACAAACTTTTCAAATAAATAATTCTTACAACAAATTCATAACTTGTAACTCATCAATATATGTATATAAAAAAAATAGCTTTATATTGTGAGCCATCATAATACATATATCAATATCATCATATAAACAATTTCCTAGGCTTTTCTCGTGGTCAACGTTTATGCCCTGTTGATAGGGTTGTGTTGTTCCCTTTTAGGACTAGAACCTCATTTTTATCCATTTTCTTAAGGATGACTCCTTTGGAATATAAATGTGCACTCCCTTGCTAAGGAGCTTCTTTTTTGGATCCTCAATAGTATACTCATTTGCTAAGGAACTATCAAATGTGCACTGTCCCCTTTTCTGGGACCGTCCTTTACTAAGGACTAACTGCAGTATGATTGTCCCTTACTAAGGACTAAATACAATATTGAACTTTTAATCACGACTTGCCATAGATTTTCAAAACATATTCAATATGCTTAGAAAAATAATCCATTCAAGATGCTCAAAAAAATAATCCATTCATAACTCTAAAACATATGAGGATATATTCACACATACAAGTTTAAATAAATTTAGGTTGTGCCACAAGTTTTTCATAAAACGAATAGTCAATGTGCACATCAAACATTTATAAAATATCAATTTATATATAGAATATCAACATATTTCTTTGATATAAAATAGTTTAATAATCAACATTGTTTTGGTAAAACCCCCAAAATTAGTAAACACTACTTACCTCTTATTTGAAAAAATATGAAATCAACCTCCATTGAATCACAATAACTCAGTAGGATTAGAGCCTAGCAACACCAAAAATAAGTCCATCAATACACAATTTCCTACTTAAAATCTGTTTTCACACTTAAATAGTATAACCTATCATTATTAAGGCCTATGGAGGTGTCTAGTTTCTTTGAAATACATTTCAGCTTTGTTAGTGGGCTTGGCTATTGAATTTGTGGCCATCACTACTTGGGATTGCAGTTATTAAATTGATAAATGGAAGCATTGAAATGCCCCGTTTGATGCATGAACTTGTCAATTAGGTTTCCAAAATTTTCACAACTATTCTAATTATAGTGTCTGCCTATATCTGCCACCATAAATCCCTTGATGCCACAAAACATAAGATATTGCTAGTCAATTTTCTGAACAATGGCAATGTGTGGATGGCAAATTGGTTAACTTAAATAATATATAATTTCTTATTCCTATGTTATAGGGGCTAACAAGATATTCTAGGCTTGAAAATCATTGCTGCCTACTACAATAATTTAGAGCTGAATATACGTCACTAGAAGGATGATAAGAAGATAAATATCAACCATAAAGCAACCTTTTCCCTTTCACATGGTGACAAACTTGAATTGATAAGGTCCAAGCCTATTACTCTATTAGGTACAATTTCAAAGCCTATGGAGTACCCTTTCCTGACATACAGGCTACAGCCATATTGACCATTCCTAATCTAATATAATAACAATTATAGAAACCTTTTTTTCTATTTATATAATGATAGTCTAGGTTCATGACAATTGCTAGCTATTGAATATTCAAACTTCTTAAATTTAGAGCATGAGAAAATCATACCTGCAAGAAGACGTGGCAAAATGGGCGGGTTGGGTCAGGTTTATGGGTCAATCGGGTTACGGGTCGGGTTCAGTTGACCCGTATTTTTCAAACAAGTTTTTTTTTTTTTTTTCAATTACAAAATCAAATCAATAACAACCTGTTTAGAGAGAATGAATAAAATCAATTAAGGAAATGAATTGCACTTAATGTCACTTGTTAATATCCTTCCAATTCTGACAGTTTTGAGCATGACAAGAATTATTTATAGTCATAAATTCACGATGGAAAAAGGCTTCAATGTTAATAGTTCACTGTCAAAATGCATATAATTATAAGTTTACAACTTCAAAAAGAGATAGATCTTAAAGCAAACGAAACAAGTAAGCCAGCAAAGTAGCAAACCATCTTAATCAACTTTACTAATGATGCAAAAGTCAATAAAGTCAGCTAATCTGAATATCGGCTGTGCAATTCATTGTCCTGCACCAGTATATAGAAAAGCCATCTAGTAGTAGCTAGCAAAACAGCTTAATTAGCTTTAAAGACCACCAAAACATAATGGGTGATAGAAGGGGAATCCTGCCAGTAAGCCAGAGTTTGCTTCTGCATTCAACTCCTTTATCAAAGAAGTATTTGCATACTTAGGTCACAGGATACCACTTCACATGAGGACAATACTTCTATACATACTAGTGCCACTAGAAAGAGTGCCCAAGAATCAAGAAAGAAATAAACATATGTAACCATTATATATGAATCATTACCTATCCTTATCAATAAGTCTAGCACCGGTACAAAAAGTTCGGATTCTTACTCTGTAAAAATTTAAATACATAATTAGCATGGAAAATCAAGATATTTAAAATAAATGTTTGATTTTTTTGTAGAAAGGTAAGTAATTCACACACATGATAGCAAACTTGTAAACTTGTAAAAAGTATATTTTAAGTTTACATCACTAATAATATCATTCCCACAAAAGAAGAAAAAAAAAACTACATGTCATGGACCAGAGGCGCACCATGCAAGTCAGCTAGTCAGGTTTGGCCTTTGTGGTTTCACGTTTGTGCCTTACTACCTTTGGATTTGGACTACAGCTAGGCAAATTGATTCATTGAATGAGATTTTTTTTTTTTTTTTTTTTTTAATGGTTGTCTTGACAGTCTTGTGTTGTCTTGTCAAGTTGTCTCATTCTCTCATGTCTGAAGCTTAGCTCTTATTGGTTGTGACTTGTGAAGCTCAAATAGTTAAATTGAATGCGAAGCTATTGTTGTCTTGTCTTGTCTTTGTTTATATCTATAAAGACTATAATTTATTGACTATTAGTTTTGGTGCTTTGTGCTTTATGCACCTATTATCAGAACGTAGTCTAAATATTTTTTTAGCGGATTTTTTTTAACGGGTCGGGTCGGGTTGATCCGCAAAAAAATCGGGTCGAGTCACGGGTTAACCCATTTTTGCTTCTGCTCAAAAAAATCGGGCTCGGGTCAAGTATTTTTCGGGTCGGAAAATTCTAACCCGTTTTGCCATGTCTACCTGCAGGTTTCCACGCACAGTTGCATAGAAGAAAAGAAAACCTTAATAGTGTGTTGCAGCTGAAACAAAAGGAACCTTCTTATGTATATACACATGTAACTTAAGAGGTAAAAGGTTAGGATTTTTAAAAGCTTATCAAGGTTCATATATTTACTTTTGCCACCTCACTTGGGCTTCATATACCATAGTATTTATCTTATTTTTAATATCTTAGGCTCAAATCAATTAAATTCATTTAATTGTAGGCCTCCTTTTCAATTTACGTATAAGAATTAAATTGGTATCAAAATTATGGGATGTTACACATAGTACTTACTAAAATAGGAAGTTTTTGTGTTACCAAAAGAGTATAAATGAGAGAAGAAGTTTAGTGCAACTCTTTGTACTTGACATCCAAGAAAGCTCCAGTTCCTATGGGAATATGTACGATTGCTAGGTAGAAAGTATAAACTTTCTGTGTGGCAGAGTCCAGTAAGTCCCTTCTTTTTTATGTTTAAGACTGCTTGATTTACAAAATCAATGTTCTTTATGTGAAGAAATAATTTACATAGACTCATTCCTCTGAAAAGCGTCAAGAGAGAGAGAGACAGACAGACATATTCTACTTGTGCTTTTGTTGTTCAGAATTTGCGTAAGCTTCCCATGCAATTTAATGTTGTAACTAACTGGTATTCATCCAAACTCTTAATGTATTTGTAGGTATGCTTTTGCAAGAGGAGGCCAAAAACTTTACAATCAAAAGCTCCCAAGTATGCACAAACTCTTCAGCTTAATCACTAGCAAAACTGGAAACTGAGATATAAACTTATGTCACCTCCAATTGGGTATTGTCATCTAAACAAACTACTGAAATCGAATGAAAAAAAGTATGTCAATATGTTGAGCAATTATTGCTGCATTAATTATGTGAACTTGAAGGTACTAGTATGGAACTTGAACATGTTTTTCTTAATTATACTATATCTGGGAGTACTTACTGGACATGTTTCTTGTCTAGGAGAAACTTCATTTGAGTATTTACAATGGGATTCCTGGATCTATTTATTGTGGCATTAATGCCAACGCTGGAAATACTCTTAATTACTGCTATTGGTTTATTTCTCGCAACAGAGCGTATAAATCTCTTGGGGGCAAATGCAAGGCCATATTTGAATAATGTAAGTCAAAATTTCTTACTGTTCAATATTGGTCTTCTTACCAACATGTTGCAGATGCTTCTTGTTAAGTTCCAAAATCAAACTCCTTTTGTTTCTGTCAAGTGTGTTGCACTTTGTTGCAATCTAGTCTCCAGAAGTTCCTGCACATATAAGCATGATGACAGTTACCAAGTAAATTAAGAAGGAATGCCAAACATCAACCACTTTCATCCATTCATGATAGCACTGCTGCATCATCAAATGTTATTGAAACTTCATGAAAAGATTTAACTTTTCTGTTCTTTTTCAAATTTTAATGCTTGAAAAATGCTGGCCAGCTTACTAGAATTTTTGAAGTCTAGAACTCTGTCTTTGTCTAGATCTCTTCTTCCTTTTACTGATCAAAGGAGTTTGCTTCTCCCATTGTTTTTTAGTTACTTTCATTAAGGAAAAAAGAATACATTTTAAGAGTGTATGTATGCTGATTTTTAATTCTAATTGTTGCTTATATTAATCAAAAATAATAATCAATTCTTTAATGACTTGTATAATGTTCTTTTATTTCTTCCTCTCTCTTTTGAAGTTACGCACTTTGGCTATGCTCCCAAGACCTGCGAAGGACTAACAACACTACCTGTATTTGTGTATAGTTGGTGTTTTATGTGTTCACTCCATCAAACCTTTTCAGCAAACTGGCTGATACAATTACTTTAGAAAGTTTGGTAACCTTGTGAGTTCAGCTCTGTCAAACTTCTGAAATTCCCTACCAACACCCCCCCCCCCCCCCCTTCCCCCACCCCATTTTTATTCATTGGTAATTTTTGGTTAATGTGTAGGTGGTTCATGCCACTGAATGTGCTTCTCACATTCATCATAGGCTCTGCCCTTGCTTGGATACTGATAAAAATCACAAGAGCTCCTCAACATCTGCAAAGCCTTATCATTGGTTCTTGTGCTGCAGGTAGACAAAAATCCAAATAAACTGTTTATAGGTGTACATTTTCTAGTCATACAAAATAGCCTGATTTAGGGCATATATAGTATAGTGACTAATGATACATGATACAATAGGTCTTGTGTAAAATATGATTAATGAACTCATCATCAGCATGAGTTAAAATGGGAAGATACAAATTTCATTTGATTTTCAATTCGATCTTTGAAGTAAAAGATTAGAAACAATTTGCCTTTGTGGTAGTTGTATTAATTTCATCCTTTTCAAAAAAATTCACTAACTAATTGATGTGATGTAATAGAATTGCTTTTATTTTGAAACTTGAAATTTGAAAATGGTATAATATACAATTATTTATGTCCTAATTTTTAGTAAATACAAAAGGTACTTAATACTTTATTTGTCATGTTAGATTTGATTACCAAATACCACAAGTTATTTTTTGCAGAAATTTTGTAATGTTTTTCAATTTATATAGGATAAATATGAAACAAGATACATACAGATGCGACTCATTGTTTGACAATTTTATCAAGTATTGTCTTTTCCCCTCTACACCTCTAATAATAATAGAGTGCAGTGAATATGTTTCCTCACATAAAATTACAAACTAAAGATGCATTACTGGATATGGTTGTACCAAATTAACTGCAAGTAGGAGTGAATGTGAATCATTGCATCACAATGATCAACCCTCATTGAAGTACATTACTCTAAGAATTAGTTATGCCACTAAGTTTCACTATTGCAACTTTTCACCATCTCATGCACCATTTTATTTATGATCGAAAGGTATTGTCCGTAATATTTTTAGAGGGAAATTGCTATGTGCAGGAAATCTAGGAAACTTACTTCTGATTATACTCCCAGCAGTCTGTGACGAGGATAATAGTCCATTTGGAGATTCTTCTGTTTGCTCTACAGATGGAGAGGCTTATGCTGCGCTTTCTATGGCGGTAATAGTCTATTGTTCTTGTTTTAAGATTACCAAAATAAATGGATGTCACAGTAAGACCAGCTGACCAGTTGATCTGAATGATAACATGTTTCTCAGTGCCTCTAATAGTATGTCCCATTTTTCAGTTAATCTGTATAACTGAATTGGATGATTTTTCAGTCACAAACTATATCAATAACCCCAAGCTCTTCTTGAGCTAATCTACTTTTGTATGTCTTACAGCTCCTAAAATATGTCAGATTAATTTCAATCATTTTGTTGTTTCTTGTTTTGATGGTCCAGCTAGGAGAAGTATTTTTATGGACTTATGTGTATGCTATCATGCGGTTATCTGCAAACAAGGCCACTAAAGAAATTGACACAAATGACTCTACAATCCAGGATATAACTTCTGAGGAAACCCCATATTCAGAGATTTGCACAGAAGCTCTTCTTCCTTCAAGGGGCTGCCCCACCTCTGAGGAATATACAGATCAGGTTGAAGTCCCTTCTACTGGATGTGAAGGAAAAGCAAAGGTTTCTTCTGATGTTCTTCTGTTGTGGCTTCCCATTTATAATGTTCAAAATTTGATTTCCACTCATGATCAATTCAATCAATGAGAAATAAAGAAGAAATAATCCTAACCTAGAACTTTAGACTCTCAGTTAGAAGATAAATGCTTGTACGAAGATCAGAGGACATTAAGAAGCAAGCTAGCGCATGTGCAGGTCATGTAGGACATAGCTTCAATGTAGGAGATTGAGCGCATAAAATAGTTGTACTTTTATTAAATTTTGTAAAGTTGAATGGAATATTTTGCTCTCCTATCCTAAAATGATTCCTTGTGAAATGAGATGCATTTTAAGTATAGATCACTAATTCCAATACATGGGTTACCACATGTCTTCTTGACTAATATCACATTACAATTTGTATATCTCATACAATCTAACTTTATATAATATTAATTAGATATATTGTTTTATACTGAAGATTTTCAGTGCTAGTAAAGGTAGCTTCTCTTTCCTTTTTTTCTCCCCATTCTCTTCTTGAATAAAATAACCTTTTAAAGTTTCATTTGATAGGTATCATTTCTGGAGAAGGCTAAGCTGCACCTTAAGAAGCTCTATGGGTACATTGACCTCAAAAAATTGTTTGCACCATCTACCATTTCAGCGGTATTCTCATAGTTCTTGTTCTATTCGGCATAAGCTTTATCTTTATTCTGTTAGAAATCAATATGGTCTGTGTTTACTTCTCTAATTCCAGTAAAATTTGCAGTTCCTAATTTTTTTTATTTAGAAAATAGATAATCTGAGGAATTCACTCCATCTTGACCTTGAGTTAGAGAAATTATATTGGAAGCATATTCATTCCAAAAATAAACATTTTATGTTTCTTGAAACTTGAATATGATTATACACTTTAAATGGGGAATGACATAATGCACTGCCTGACTCATTTCAAATGCTCAAAATAATTATTCAGAATATATCTATTTTTAAAATTTTTTAAAGTTGTGTAGATGCTGCCACACAGGGATCTCTAAATAATATGCTTATTTTACTTCTATAGATTATTGCGTTTACAGTTGGAATAGTCTCTCCAATTCGAAAGTTACTAATTGGTGATGATGCTCCTCTTCATGCAATCTACAGTTCTGTGAGTTTGATAGGGTATGAATCCTGCCACAGGCTCAATAAGCTCCCACTGCTTGAGTCTTAGTTTGATTTTGGTGTTCAAGTTTCTGCTCACAATTCTAAACTCTAAAATTCCTATATTTGCAACTTGAAGTAGTGCTAATATGCACATATCAAAGTTAAATTTATAATTCTATTTAAGGAATGAACATGTGCGAATCACTCCCATGAGAAGACCAATGCATCAGACAGAAAAATCAATTACATATATGTTAGCAAAAAACTCTCTCAGCAAAAGTATTCCATTTATATTTAGAAGTACAATTGGCAGCAATAGTCCATCCTTACTTGTAAATACTCCATAATAATATATTAGCAGCAATAGTATAAGTACATATAGTTGTTATAGTCAAATATGCACAGCCTGGAAGGGCCTTGTAAAATAACCAGTATTTCTCCTCTGAGCAATTAAGTCTTCCCTAATGAACCATTAACTCTTACAACTTAGAAGCAATGGAACAACATGAAAAAATTGCTTTTCAATCTGAACATTCTGATTTGCAGCTTGAGTGTTCTATATCTGCCAATCTGCATTAAATCCTTTTAGTTTCCTTTCTCTTCTACCGGGAGGCAGCAATACCATGTATGACATTGTTAATTGGAGCGAACCTTCTTAGAGGTGGCTTTTAACATTGGTTGTAATCTTTATTATGTATTCCTTGGGTTGGCTCAATCCCCTCATTAATTGTCCGTGAAAGGTTTCTGATATTTATTTTAATATATTTGTTGTTACAGGTCTAAAGAGATCTGAAGTAGGTCCATCAATTGTCCTAGGGATTATTGCAATTTGGTACATTATATCGCCTTTACTGGGTATTGTTATTGTTAAGGCTGCAAACCATTTTGGCATGGTGGGATCAGATTCATTATATCAGTTTACACTTATGCTTCAGTATGCACTTCCACCCGCTATGACTGTAGGTATGTGTGATCACTGAATTTCCATTGGTGATTATTAAATGCAGTTATTCAAGCCTAAAACCACCAGTTTTGATCCCATTAAGTATCGAAGACATGAATGATGCTTCTAAAGATGCTACCTAAGGTGGTTTCCATATTTGCGCTTGTTTAAGTTCACATTGCTTAACAGATTGGTTTGTTTGTTGGCAATTGTTGTTAAAGCCTTATGAATGAAAGCCATATATACCTTGTGCTTGTTAGAAATATTTAGGCAAGATCAGACTGAGTAGGCTTATTGATTGAACATTCTAAAAATCAACTAGATTAATGCTTAAATGTACTATGTTTTGCCAATATTTTCTATAAATGACATAGGTTGCCTACCTACTTCCTCTCCTGGACCCTGCTGAAGAGGATCTTTGTCCACTAATATGAAAGATTTCATTTTTGCCACTGTGTCTTAGGTGATAAGACATGTCTGAGTGAATAGCTTGAGTTCAGCTTCAGATAATGCTCGTTTCAGCTTGTTCATTAATTAAACAAACGAAGATCAGGAGTTTGAAGTTCAATTACTTAACGAACCAAGCTTGAACAAAACCAAGTTTAGCCCAAAGTTTTCCTAAACACTGAAGATAATAGATTCTTTCCATTGCTAATATGTATCAACTGCAAAGAAAATTTTCTCAAAACTTGCATTTTTGTTTCATGTTTTGCAAACATTATTCCTATTGAAGTGCAAGAGAATTAATTAGTATATTTTCAGAATATAATTTGATGCATAGTATGCATTAACAAATCTAGACTCTCAAGATATAGGTTTTCAGCAAGGGATGATTTAATCAAGTTTGAGCCCATTCATGAAATTAACCAACCAAGTAAAAACAGAAAATTTGAGCTCAGTTTTAAGCTTCACTTCAGCTCAAGCCTGATATTAAAGTAAATAAACCATGTTTAAACAATTCATTACTAGGTTTGAACTCGATCCTAATAACAAAGTAAACAAACAATTTGGTGAAATATGTTCGGTTGTCCATTCCTTGGTTGTGATATTCTCAACAAACCACTATATATGTAAAAAATTTATATTACTTAACATTCTTTTTTTTCCTTTAGTTCTTGATTATTTTTTTTCCTTACTTAACTCGAATTGCTCAAATTCTACTGTTTTGGGGGGGGGGGGGGGGGGGGAGGGGTGGTGGATCTCCTAAGTGCGCTTCACAGGCTGAGGATGTTATGACAACAAGGTGGTCCAAGGTACCTGGCCTAGCCCACATCCCCTGAGAAAGAAGGAAGGCCCAGGTTTGAAAAAGGGGATGAAGGCCTATCGGAGAGGAAAAGGAGAGTTGACGAAGTTCACTGCCCCATGGACAGTCTTGACTGGAGATGAATGATCAATGAAGCAGCTGAGGAGAAGACGCAGCCCATAAATCCGGCTGAGGAGCCATGTGAGATGGCTCGTGGCATAGACACCTTTGCATTAATTAGGTGTTTCCACCTAACACAAGCTGCATTTAATGCTGAATGACCAACTTGAACAATGCTTTATACCTCTAAAATCTATTTTCATCATCAAAAAAGGGGAGGAGACACCTAATATGATAAGTATCTTTTGACTTCCATCATGACAACCCATTGTTGAAGGGGTGGATTGGGTGAGTGTGTTAAGAACAACTAGAGAGTGATTGTTTTTGTCTATGGTTGCTTGTGACCTCGGCAAGAGAATAATCATATTGTTAATCAGTAAAATATCCATTTGGACTTAGATTTTACTTGTTTAGATCTTCTATTGTAGATTCCCCATCCCCCCCCCCCCCCCCCTTTTATAAATTAGTTGTGACGATTAGGGCATTAGTAGAGGCCTCGGCCCAAACAAGTGTTTTCGACTTCCACATTTTCCAATCATTATGTAAAGCGGAACGAGAACTCTTGCTACCACTATAAATAAATATTAATACTAAATTCTTGAAAAAAAGGATTTTAATTATAGTGGGTGTACCAGAGAAAACCCCACTATAAACAGTAGCTCAACTTTTTGTTGTTGTCTGGTTGCCTAACACTTAAAGCTTAATTGGTAAAGTTTCATATTTTCGAATAAGAAATTTGGAGTTTGAACTTTATTTACACCAAAAACCAATAGATATCTTGATTTGATAATAAAGTATAATTATTATAGAGTGGGCACCAGAGACTGAAATTCAATCATATGTATACGGACAAAGTTTGGCTACATACTTTTTTGTTTGGGAAAAAGTTTGGTTGCAAACTTGGTTGTAACCAATTGCTACAACTCCAGTGAATATATTTAATTATTTTTTATTAAATGTGAATTTTGACAAATCAACCATTAGATTACATTTTCTTCTTATGTCTTCCATACTTGCAAAATTTTCAAAAGATCAAAGGTCAATGAATTAGTCAAATTTTTAAATTTCAAGTTTTTGTAATATAAAAATAATTAAAAAAAAAGTTTATGGATTGAATAGTAAATAACATTTGATTCATATGAAATTTAACACGTGCGTTAAGAACATAAAGAACTTACAATCCAACACTTAGACTTTCAAAATATACAGTTTTGTTAAGTTTTTTTGTGGGAGTTGTACCCAAACTCTGTGTGTGTGTGTGTGTATACACGTGCGTGCTCAGAAACTCTTCTATTTTTTGGGTAAAATTTAATAATTTGCATAAATTACAATTTTGGATTAATATATTTTCAAATCTCCCAAAAAAAAAAAACTAGGGTTGTGATGAAAAATTTATTTCACCCACAAACGCTTAACACTCATCACACCCCTAAGTTTTTTTTTTTTTTAAGATTGGAAAATATATTAATCCCAAATTAAAATTTATGTAAATCATTAAATTTTACTCAAAAAATAGAAAAAGCCTTTAAGCACGTGCTCACAGGCTAGTATTCTATAATTATTATCAATTTTTGCCTATTTTGTTTATGCAGTAATCAACGTGTTATTGATTGGAAGATGATGCTATAATTTAGTATTAACTTTTAGGGGAAGGAAAAAAAGACGCTCTAAATAAATCTTATAAATAGTGCATATATTGAAAATACATAATGAAATTGTAACAATAAAACTACTTACAAAATACATGTGATGACCTAGGGGTGGCAATTCATGTTTGCGTGTCAGGTTCTTGTCGTGTCAACTCATGAGCATTCGACTATATAGGTCAACACTAACCCGACATGTTTACTAAACGGGTCAAGATTCCTTAACCCTAACACGACCTATTTATTAAACGGGTCAGTCGTGTCGACCTGTTTATCAGATTTTATTAAAATGAAAAAAAAATTATGAAAAAACAAAAAATTTTAATATAAAATTCAGAACTAACGAGTAACTGCATCACAAATAATCATTCAAAACTAAAACATATCACAATATCACAAATAATTAATCACAATATGTCAATGAAAATAAATCACAACAACTAATAAGTTTTTATACCTAGAGTTTGAAGGGTATATTGGTAAAATGTCATTTAATTAAATGTCAGGCGAGTCAAACGGGCTCTATGTATTCAACACTAACCCAACCCGTTTATTAAACGGGTCAGCCGTGTCAACCTGAATATGACACGAACCCGTTAAGCCTCAACCCATAACTTGCTAATTTCGTATCGTGTTGTGTCGAGTTCGCAGGTTGTGTCAAATTTTGCCACCCCTATAATGACCTTTATAAAAGCTATTATGAAGAAGTTGATGAATCAATGTAGAACAGTGAAATATTTACATCAGGTAAAACTGTAAAATAATTCACTACATCTGAAACATGGAATAGGTGAACTTATTAATATTATGTCGACTATGGTAGAGAAGTTGGTGGAGAAATGATATCTGTTCCACATTCTAATTGCTTTCCAGCAACATTTGCCATGAACCTATGATTCAAAATGTGTTACTTTGTGTTATTAATAGAAACTTTAATTAAAACGTACATAATAATGATAAGTACAATAAACATCAAGCATAATCTTGTGAAATGAAATAATAGAGACTTTAAAGTCTCTATTATATACATTTGTGTATTTTTCGTTGTGCATATAGTTTTTTGCTTGATTTAATTTGTATAGCAATTTATTTAATTGTTAGGTTGGATTAAAATGGATTGGTAGCTGATTTTGAGTTTAATATATAATTTTCAATGCTTGTCACACCCTTAGATTTAATTTTAACAAAACTGGAAATAGGATTAAGACTCAGTTGAAGTAAAACAAAATTTAAATTGTATTAATTTCTTAAAACACCCAAGAATACTGTTTAAGAAGTCCACCTATTTTCTAAGTTTAATATTAAGCGATGTAATTTTTTTTGGTGCATCTATTATTTTTTTGAACCCAAGCCCAAAAGTTTAATGAATGAAAATTATTCCTTTTAGATTGTGAGCTTTGTAATGATAGAAGAAGATATACCATGATGGAAATATGAGTGTAGCGGAAAAAATTAAACGGATCTATTTCATACACAATTGATAACATGTGCCATATGACTTTCAGAATATGAGAACAAGAGAGTGTACCTTGATGGGTGAAATTCAAAACCGAAGATCAGAAATTCTTGAAAACACTTTTAATCTTTACTCCAATTCCACTAACACCCAAGATGTGTGGTCTCTCAATTAGTTATATGAGTTTGTTCTAGAGAGAATAAAAGAGTGTCTAAAAACACCCTCACAAACATACCAATTCATGTGTTATATAAAATCTGTATGTTTCTCTCCTTATAACTGATTATCTAATTGGGCTAGCCTTTTGGGCCTCCCAATTGGGCTTTAGGCTACGTTTGGTTCGTGTAAAACGTTTTCCGAAAAATATATATTTTTCGGAAATGTTATTTTCCGGAAAAGGAAAATGTATTCAGGTTGTTTGGCTGTCTCGGAAATCGTTTTACGGAAAATCAATTCCGGTGTTTGGTTCGGTCAAACATTTTACGGAAAATGCTTTCTGTTTTACAGAAAATCAATTCTCATGTTTGGTTTGGTCAAACATTTTACGAAAAATGAAATTTGTTTTTTACGGAAAATCAATTCCCATGTTTAGTTTGTAGATCATTTTACGGAAAATATAAAATGCCTTACAAATTTCTGCTTCTGCATTACCTAGACAAACCAGTAACAATACAAAACTAATCATCCACTTCAACATCAACATTAATCATCTAAATTCAAGCATCTGCATTGCCTAGACATATCTGTAACAGTACAAAAATAATCATCCACTTCAACATCAAAAATAATCATTTAAATATACCCATAATATTAATCGTTCACCATTGTCATTACACCTCCATGGTGTACAAAAATGATACCTACTCATGGTATCTGAACAGTTGAAATACATAATTTAGGCAATTGTATTGTCCCAATAATACAAAATACTACATGTATAATACAATGATAGGTCAATATTAGTTCTACAACAAAAGTGAATTCCTAAAGCTACTGTCACAGTCTACATGAAACAGACAAGTTAAAGTTGTGAGAAAAAAAAACTGTCCAACCACATCTTTCGCAGCCTAGCATTCTTGGCTAGAAATCCCCGTGCTACCTTCTCATTTTCACACAGATGGTCAAACGCAGTTGCGAGCATTTCTTCGCTATACCCATCCGCCATCATAGCCATGACCTCATTGTAAAGAGATGTGTAATCTATCGGGCCCCGGTTGATTTCTTTAAGAGCCACAGCTATTTCCTTCAAGTGATCAGACAGATCAGTTAGCACGCTATCATCAGCATTAGAAGGTGCACACCCTCTTTTGCGGGACTTGGAAATTCCCGACCCAGTGGTGGATGACTCGACTGCGTTCTTCCATTTTTCGACCACATCTTCCTCCACATTGTCTGCCACAAACTCAGCACTGTCGCCATTATCTGGCTCATTCTCAATATCCACATAGGACTTCGAAAAGCCACCCATCGCTGTGTCCTTCCCCACAACAATTGCTAACTCATCATACATCTCAATTTTTTTATTTAGAAACTCTGCATGCTTTCAATGCGCCTGTAAGGGAGAAAGGAATGTATAATAACAATGCAATAATTATTTCACTCATAAATTCAATATTCAATGCAATATACATGCCAGTAAATGTTTTAGGTCAATGATAAACAAAAAAATCTGTTATTATATGAAAAATAAAGTGGGTGTTCATCCTTGTCAAATTAAACATAAAATCATGGTGTGGAATAGATGCTGCATTTAAACATCTACCTATGGTAGTGTGACATTACTCTAGGACTAAAATTTAATAAATCATGATAAAGTTTACTTCACACCATTATATAACTTACTAAAACTTCATCTAACCTCTAACATTTATTCATAGATGCCTTCTTTGAAACGCTGAATATCTTTTCAAATAAACTCTTTGCCTTCAATTTCCAAACTAAAATTTCAATTTATGGACAAAAACATATATTATCATTTATATTAAAAAAATATAATAGGAAGCCATACCATGACTTCTTCTTGGTAAGTCTTTGCGTCGCATGTTATCATTTTGAGATTATCATCCCAACTGAAGCCACTCTTCTTTCGAAGTTTCTAAATAGTGGACCACATGGTCCTTAAAGTCCGCATCCGATTGTCTACGTAGGAGGGGTGGCACTCAACCCCAAATTGGGCACTTATCTCCTGTAGCGAAGGAGCCTGCCTTGAAGGTGCTAGAGGGCTTGTTGCCCTTTGCAGCCTCCTGTGCAAGTATCCTCAGCATCATTTCATACATAGGCGGCAGCCACCTAAATTGCTTGTTGCTACTCATTTTTTCTTTGCCCTTTGACATTACTACATATGAAAATTGTATAGTCAGAGTAGCATTTAGTAATGGAGCTCGGAATATGAACAACAAATCAAACACACATACAACCACACTTATAAAATGTGCACAACAGAATGAAAGATGCTAACAGTAGAAATGACAACGTAATACCATCAAATAACAATGTAATGCTAACAATACTTTTTCATTACGCCACCAGAAGTCTATAGTAAATACACTGTCTTTACAAAAAAAAAAACACATTACAATCATAAAAACGTAAATAAAGTACTATTCTCCACTCCTCATATAATCAGACCACATAGCTTGGCATATCTAATCTCTCTTAGCATTCCATGATCTACTGTTTTCAACGGACTCTCGACGTGATTGTGTTTCTTGTTGGGGGTCACTAGACTCTACTTCGTTCATTGCATCTTCCATAATATGGTCATTTGGTTCAACCCCCATAATGTGATTATGAACCACACAACATGCTAACACTACTTTCACTTGGGTTTCAAAAGACCAAAATGGTTCTGCATCCAACACTTGAAAACGTTTCTTCAATACTCCAAACTCTCGCTCAATGGTAGTTCTCAATGAAGAGTGTCGGAGGTTGAACAATTCTTTCTCATTCTCAGGAGGACGATCACTAAACTCTTTCAAGTGATATCGTACACTCCGATAAGGTGACAATATTCCATTTTTATTACCATACCCAGCATCACCAAGATAATATTTACCTACATATATTCAAAAAATAAAACCCAATCACTACTATGCTTAGAAAAAAGCACAATATTTATTAAACTAATAAACCAAAAAGTTGAAGTAATCGTATAATACCGTTGGGAATTGAAAATCCCCCTGGCCTAGCAAATGCATCAGTTAACACACATGAATCATGTGCACTGCCTTCCCATCCAGTGAATACATAAATAAACTTTAAGTCAAAACTAATAGCAGCTAACACATTTTGCGTGGTTCCATCTTTGCGACCACGAAATCTTCTTTGTATTTTAGGTGGCACAGATGCACGAACATGTGTACCATCTATTGCTCCAACACAATCCTAATTTTCGACACACATAATGGTCTAAAATTACACAAATCTACACAATTTACAAAAATACACAAGTCGCAATATTTACCTTAAAATATGGGTAGAACCTTCTGCTATTCCTTATCTCTGGGGGTGTATCTTCGCTCCGCAGTCTTATTAGAGCTCTATATAATTTCAGGACCCCCCTAAGGACAACCTTGAAATATCTATGAACAATCTCAGTTGATCTATAGATCCGACTACCCATTACACGGAACCTCACATTATAACCAATAATGTGTAAGAAAATGAACGCTTGTTCCGTAACAGGCATGTGAATAGTCGGGCGTACGTGTTCCCCCTCAGTGAGGATGTGACATAAGTGGTGAAAAGCTAAAGGCTTCATCCTAAGTTGATTCACACAATTTATCTCACTTCCATGCAGAATACTATTTATGTATTCCTCTCTCTCGGCTGCATGATTAACATAAGGCGCCCTAGGCAGTCGTCTATGTCTACGTCACAATTTCCTTAACAATGCAACCCCCACAAGGAGGACAGATGCAACTAAGGCAAGAATTGCAGCTTTGGTTTTTTTCTTCATCTAACAAAATCATAAACACTGTGGTCTAAGAGGTATGTAAATAAAAACAGCCACAAACAAAAAACATCCAAACCACATTTATAACGAGTACCAAATCACATTGCATTCTATTTACAATGAATATTTACACAATCACAATACCATCACATTGATAATTGCACATTGATATCATCACAATACCATCATGTCTCAATTTAGTTGTCACAATACAATTTAAACACACATTGATGTTATGAGCAAGAATGATAAGCGGCGAGTTTGAAAAATGAGTGAGTTGCAAGGTATGAATTGTTTAACATACATTACATTACCAAAAAAATTGTTTAACATTTACATCGATCTACATCTTATATAGATAGTTTTAGTTACACTACTACCTTAATATATACATGTAATTTTTTTTTTTTAAATGGAAAATTTCAAGTTATAGCGACCAAATAATGACAGTATTGGTACTAGTTTTGTTGCCACCGTACCATGGACAGTAATTCCACAATGTCACAGTTACACACCCAATAATGGTCCGAATATAATTTATGTCTTCCACCTAAAAATAAAAATAAAAATTCCCCCGCAAAAGGAGCTGATGATCAGTATATAATTTTTTAACACAACTAACAACTTTTACTTTCCTTCATACTTCATAAACATTCAATTGGGCATGTAGTAAGAGGTTCGGTCACCAAAACAGAGTACCACAGCACATTAATTAACTGAATTTATGTGTTTCAACTACAAATTGTTTACATAAAAGTGTAAAAGATAAATAAATATATATAAATATTTATTTATAAATAAATGAATAAATATTTATTTATAAATAAATAAATAAATAATTCTGTAAATAAATATATAAATATTTCTGTAAATAAATATATAAATATTTATGTAAATAAATAAATAAATATATATATATATATATATATATAATGCGATCGGACTAACCGTAGAGTGGTGGTGGTGGAACGACGTTGAAATTGGCGAGGCGAGCTCTGGGTTTCTCGGATCAGGATGTGGATCGGACTCACCGTTGAGTGGTGATGGTGGAACAGCGTTGATCGGCTTGGTGAGGTCTGGGTTTCTCGGATCGGGATGTGGATCGGACTGCGTGGTTATGAGGGGTGGTGGTGGAACGGCGTTTATGAGTGGTGGTGGTGGAACAGCGTGGATCGGGATGTGGAACGGGTTTGGTCTCTTCTCTCGGCGTGGAGCTCCGGTGTTGATTTCTCAGATGGTCTCGCCGTGGAGGATGAGTTCTTCAAGTTTCTTGGCTCTCTCTTTTGTGCTTTCTCTCTCAACTTCTCTGGCTCTCTCTTTCGTTTCTCTATTTTGTGTGTTTTGTGCGAGACCCGGAAATGATTTGAAGGGAAAATAAGAGCGTAAAATCATTTCCGGGTCAAAGGAGTAAATATAGTCAAACTGAAGCTAATTTTCCGGAAATTAAAATTTTCCTTCCCTGCCAAACACTGGGGTCAGGTGGTAAATGATTTCCGGAAATCATTTACCACCAAAACAAACGGACCCTTAGTATGTGGCTTGGAGTGGGACCAAAAGGGAACAAATAAGACACTAGCTCCAATGGGCCTTGGGCTTTTCTGTCAACTCTTGACAAGTCCAAAGTTA
The DNA here is from genome assembly GCA_032727855.1 of Quercus ilex subsp. ballota. Taxonomy (NCBI): domain Eukaryota; kingdom Viridiplantae; phylum Streptophyta; class Magnoliopsida; order Fagales; family Fagaceae; genus Quercus; species Quercus ilex. The sequence continues at coordinate 25,890,213 of CM064911.1, read as the reverse complement.
CCATTAATTATATTTAATACCACTATATAAATATAATTGCACTCTAGGCCTTATTAATAAATTATATCCTAAGACTTTATTGTACATGCAATCCCTTCATAAAATATTCGTAGTAACACAAAATCATGAAAGAAGACTGTTAGTTTGTGAATTACTACATCTTAATCCTTGAGTACCCGGTTTAATCCTTTTAAGTTATTCATTATATATTTATGAAATTCAATTTTATAAATATATACTTTAGTAATTTCTTACCAAAGTGGTTAGGCCAACTCTCTGAATAACTGAACTCATTAAACTTATCTTAAGGGAATATTTTGTATCTCTGTTAAGGGACTATGAATTCCATCTTGAGAATATATGTTCCATCAACACTAAATGTGGCTGCCCAACATACTAAGGTTTTGACCGTTACTTTAGATCTTACTCCTGATATATCAAAGCAACCAACACTCCATGATCAGGTCCATTATTCTCTCAGGATTAAGAGTTCATGTAAATAGAAGTCGTGAGATTTACTATTCATTTGACAGTCGTTAGGAGAATAATAAATCTCACAGCGGTCCAATTCAATATGTCTTAACTCTTAAAACATATCAACACATCAACTAAAAGTCTCCACTTCCATGATCAAAACAAATCATCTTAGTTGATATGTTATAATCTTCGCAGATAAAATGCCCAATTTCATCATCAAATACGAACTAAAATTATGAGTTTACAAAGAATTTGTGATCTATATCTTCTATGACTAAATCACATCAATTACATACAATACATCTCATGGACTATATGATAATGTCCAAACATTCATGTTGTTATTATTTCAGATAATAATAAAACAACTTTATTAATTACAATATTAAGTCATACATCATGTCATACATAATGTAATACATAGCATCATACAATAGGGCACAAATGCACAAATCCTAACACACTAGTCATAGAGTTTCATAATTAACATATTTTTTAAATGAGAGTTATCAATTTTTTTATAATAAAAAAAAAAAATCGTAAAAGGCGGCCACTTAGTCCTAAAAGGTAGCTAGTTATTACACATCCATAATCATAACAAAAATTTGAAATGCTAAAGACTCTCACGTTGTAAACGCATAATTTTTTTTTAATTCAAAATTTTTAAATGGTAGTTGTGTAATTATATTTAATCCTAAAAGATAGGCACTTAGTACACATCCATAACTAAATTTTAGCATGCTTAAAAAAGCTATCCAAAAAAAAAAAAAAAAAAAAACTAAGAAGGGCAGTCAACGTTACAATTCCTTTAATTTTTTGAAAAAAAAATGTATATTTTTTTTTAAATGTGCAATGAAAGGCACGACAAAGGACAATATTAAATTTCATATGGAAGAGATACGATTGAGAAAAATGAAGCTAAAGTGTAACAGTTTCAATTAATTGAAAACTTAGTGTTACACAAATTAATAAATACAAGCATATATATATATATATATATATGTACAATATTTACAAAAAAATGGTCTTTAACAACTACTTGATAGATTGACTACCACTTTGCTCACCTGAATTCATTCAATGTGCCAGCCATGCAATCTAACAAAATTGTTGATATGTCACCCTAAAAGAGATACAAAAAAAAATAGAGAGTAAGGCTTAAATGTAAGAAAAACAATAGACAAAAATAATAGGAGGAAAAGAGAGCACCACTTAGAACACATACGCTAAAATAATTCCTTTAATTTTTTGAAAAAAAAATGTATTTTTTTTTTTTTAAATGTGCAATGAAAGGCGCGACAAAGGACAATATTAAATTTCATATGGAAGAGATATGATTGAGAAAAATGAAGCTAAAGTGTAACAGTTTCAATTAATTGAAAACGTAGTGTTACACAAATTAATAAATACAAGCATATATAGGTACAATATTTATAAAAAATGGTCTTTAACAACTAATTGATAGATTGACTGCCACTTCGCTCACCTGAATTCATTCAATGTGCCCAGCTATGCAATCTAACAAAATTGTTGATATGTCACCCTAAAAAAGATACAAAAAAAATAGAGAGTAAGGCTTAAATGTAAGAAAAACAATAGACAGAAATAATAGGAGGAACAAAGAGCACCACTTAGAACACATACGCTAAAATAATTAGTCAAACCCGATAACCACCAAAAAATAGACAAAAATATAGCCCCATAGAAAATGCATTTCTTAGCACAAAAAAGAAAAGGCTTACACATAGTAAAAAAAAAGAAAAAAAAAAAGAAAAAAGGATAATCATAAGGAAATAAGAAAATGAAGAACACCCAAACGCATGAGTTTGTTTGTTTGTTTGTTTTTTTTTTTATTTTTTTATTTATTATAGATCAAAACAAATATATTTGAATTATTAAAAAAAAAAAAAGCCAATGTCAGGTGAGATTAAGGAGGAGGATAATGATAACAAAGTAAGGAAACCAAATATAAACCAAATATAAGAAAACAAATATTGAATGGCACCTCATAAAAGCAAACTTAATTTGCTGTAATACAGAGAACCCAACACTCATGAGGCATCTAAATAGAGGTCATCAAAGATACTTACATTTTTGCTACGAAAATCTTGAAGATCCACACAAGAGTGCACATTCCTTAAAGTTTAGATACAAAAATCTTGAGGATAGACAAAAATATATATCATTCTCACTCTTTAAAAAATGCTCACTACTTAGAGAAAATATTAAACACCCATCAAATTGACCAAATAATAGAAAAGATAAGATAAGATAATGATATAGAAAGGATAATGATAGCAAAGTGTGGTCATATTTTGTAGATAGTATTTTACGTGGGAGTTAAAAGATTTTTTTTTCCCCTTTCAGACTCTAAATCACGATAAAAGAATAAGTTTTTTTTTTTTTTTTTCTAAACTCTAAGTCAGCATTGAACTAATTTTCAAAAAAAAAATATATATATATATATATATATATATCAATTTGAGTTTTAAAAAAATAATTTTAGTTCAAATAGAACTCATATTTGAAAATGTGAACATAACTATTAAGATGGCGTTTGGTACAAGGGAATCCACACTACCCCCGATATCTAGATTCCTTGGAATGTGATGTCTTGCAATCTGAATGCCTTGGAATGTAACTATTCCTACATTTGGTTTATTCATAGCAATCTTAAAGGAATTATTTATTTTTCTCATACTATCCTTAAATTTATAAACCCAATATCAATTTTTTTAATCTTCCTCTAAATAAATAATAACAAACAAAATATAAACTATAAATTAAGACAATTTCATTAAAATTATAGTCTAACATTTCAAAATGACATGTATAATACAAAATAACTATTTAAATTCTTGTTCTTTATGAAAATCACAACATCATGTTTTGTTAATAAAAATAAATATTTTACTTTATTTAACCAAATAACCAATCCCAAATAGGAGATATAAATATTTTATTTTAATTTAGCATTTATATTGTTGTGGCAGGAAGAGATAAAAATAAAGGAATAGATATTGATGATTTGTTTTATGTTTTATTTCCAATTTTTTATATAAGTATGTTTTATCTCCATTGGTTAAATGATAAGTGAAAAATAGTAAAATTGTCAATTTATAACAAATGTAATTTTTTTAAGCTTGGAAATCTGGATACCCACCTGTTTCAAGAAAGGGGTTATGTGGGAATCCAGATACTCATGGCATCTGATTTTCTTGTGTGATTTGCAACCAAACGTAAGAACCTTTCAACATTCCTAGGAATCCTAAAATATTGCCTCGTACCAAACGCCAGCTTAGTTTATGAAAGTAACTAAATAAAGGCTGAAAAGCCCGTTACGATTTTTTTTTTTTTTTTTCAAGGGAAATACCGTTATGTTAAGAATAATTTGCATTGATCCATTGAATTGCATGTGATGACATTTAGGAATATAAGAACTCATATTTAAAAACGTGAATATAAGAAAATTTGAGTTCAAATAGAACTCATATATTATATAAGAACTCATATTTGAACAAAACATAGGGATGTAAGAAACGTGGTTATTATTAAAAAAAAAAAGGGGGAATTGTGAGAGTGTAACAGAATAAGAACTCATATTTGAACAAAACACAGGATAAAAAACGTTGTTATAAAAAAAAAAGGAATATAAGAAACATGATAGTGTAACAGGAATATAAGAAAACGTGAGTGTTATTTATTTATTTTTGAAGACAAAATAATGGTATAGAAAAGATAATGATAACAAAGCAAGGAAACGAAATATAAATCAAATACATGAAAGCAAATAGTGAATGACAACTCATAAAAGCAAATGAAATATAGAAAATCCAACACACATGAGGCATTCTAAATAGAGGTCATGAAGGATACTTACATTTTTGCCGTTGACTACACATCTGCTATGTAAGTCTCATAGCTGTTGATCTTAATTAATATGTTGTAAACATAAAATTCCAAAAGAAGCTATAGAACAGTGGTATTAAATAGAATTTGGTGACATCGAAAAACATAAAAGCTTAAATTAACATGAATGGAAAGAAAATGATGAGTAAATACCTTTTTGAGTGACTTCCTCTGGCACGTAGTCACCTATTACTATGTTCCTCTTAGTATAAAAAGCAGGGACTTGAGGATGGAGATGAGAAGTATTTTCTTTTTTATGGAAGAGATAGGAAGTAATATTTTTTTTTTTTTTTAGAAACAAGAACATGAATTCATTTAATCAACAAAAGCTTCTGTCAAATAGTACAAGATTGGTAGCATCACTATGGATGTCCTCTAACCAAATTTAAGGGAGATGGGATCCTCTAGCTAGTTTAGCTAACTTATCAGCAACACAGTTGCCTTTACGTTTCACATGGGAAAAAGAAAAGAATCTCAAACCAGCCACAAGTTGGAGAGAATCCTCAATCAGGTGACCAAAGGACGCCATACAAACTGCATCTGAGTTGAGAGATTTGATAATAGCTTCAAAATCTCCTTCAAATATGACCTCATGCAAGCCAATCTTGTGGGCAAAAGAGATAGCTCTCTTGCAAGCTAAGGCTTAGACGTCCTCAACAGATAGGGGCAAGGCTATTCTTTCAGAAAGAACGCAAATAATGTGGCCTTTATGGTCCCTATTCACCACTCCAAGACTACATGCAGCTATTTCTTGAAAGATAGCACCATCAAAGTTGGCCTTAAAGCGTGGGCTGGGAGGTGGAGACCAGTGAACTAAAGAAAGGGGCTGCTGTAAGAGTGGTGGCCAGTCTTGGGCCCTTTGGAATTCCTGAAGCAGCTCAATGGCGTCGGCATGAATCTTGGAGTATGGCAGCGAGGGTGAGTCTAATCGAGTAGAATTTCTTTTATACCAAATGCTCCAGGAAATAAAAGAAAATCGCTCTACTAATTGTGGAACCTGAGCATTGAGAATTCCCATGAATAGATCCCGAAAATTAACAAAGTGATCTGATAACTGTGGTTTGCAGAATTCTTCCTCCCACCAGATTTCATTGACCATATAGCATTCCCAAATGGCGCGTATGGTATCTTCAGCTTGGTCACAACAGCATTCACAAGTTATATTAGCGATAATCTTCCTATGGAGAAGATTCCCTTTAGTTGGAAGTGAGTCAGAGCAAGCTCGCCATAAGAATTGTCTAATCTTGTTCGGGATATTGAGCTTCCAAATGCTTGTCTAGAATCCGTTACTCAGAGAAGAGGTTGAAGGCCCTAGTTGATCCATTGCGGCTGACTCAGCCAGAAGTCGATATGCAGATTTAGTGGAGTACACACCACTATTTGTTTTCCTCCATATTCTGGTGTCACTCGACTTGCGTGAGCTTAGTGGGATGCTGAGAATGTCTCGAGCTTCGTGAGGTAGAAACTCCTCAAAGACCCGGTCTTCAATCCAACTATTTTCATCTTCTGCCAACAAAGCACAAACCTTGGTGTTCGCTGGGAAGTTTTTTAGGGGAGAAATCACTTTGCTAGAATGCAAATTTGGTAGCCATTTGTCACCTCTAATCAAAACACTACAACCATCCCCAATACACCATGAGGACCCCAAGTCAATTACCTGATGGGCCTTAAGGATGCTATATCACGCATATGATCCCTTTGTTTTCATCGCTTCATCCATGATTGAATAGGATGGGAAGTACCTTGCCTTAAAAACCTTGTAAAACAGTGAATCTTGATTATGGAGTAATCGCCAAACCTGTTTGCCAAGGAGTGCAAGGTTGAAGTTTTCGATGTCCCTGAAGCCCAATCCACCTTGGCATTTTGGAAGACACAATTTATGCCAAGCAATCCATTGAACTTTCCACTGATCCCCTCTATATCCCCACCAAAACCTGCGGATGAGAGACTCAATATCCTTACATAGGCTTTTTGGTAACTTGAAACAGTTCATAGTGAAAGTTGGCTTAGCTTGCAAGATATATTTAATCAGCAACTCCCTACCTGCCTGTGAAAGCAGTTTTTCCTTCCAGCCCTGGATTTTGTGCCATATTCTCTCCTAGATATAACTAAAGGTTTGCTTCTTCCCTCGACCCACAAAGGACGGTAGGCCTAAGTATTTCTCAAAATGGGATGTGGCTGAAACTCCTAACCTGTTCTTGATCAAAGTTTGGGTGTGCTAGTTCGTGTTGGAGCTAAAAAAGAGCTGGGTTTTCTCTTAGTTAATCTGTTGTCCTGATGCCATCTCATAATTATCTAAAAGTTCTAGCACAGCCTGTAATCATGGTTGTTTGCTTGATAGAAAAGCAAATTATCACCCGTAAAAAATAAATGAGTCACCTTAGGCCCATCTTGGCATAGAGACACTCCCTAGATTGCTCCACTATCCTCTACTTGCTGTATAAGAGCATGTAGGCCTTTTGCATACAACAAGAAAAGATACGGGGACAAAGGGTCTCTTTGCCTAAGATCTCGTTGGGGGTGGATTAAGCCATAAGGTTTGCCATTTATCATCACTGAAAAAGAAGCAAACCAGATGCAAGAGCTTATCAAATCAATCAATTTCTTATCAAAACCCAATCTGTCCATCCAGCTTTTAAGAAAATTTTGTTCAACCCGGTCATAAGCTTTGCTCATGTCAAGTTTCAAGGCCATAGAACCTGTTTTGCCTGTTCTTTTGTTTTTTAGGTGGTGTAAGGTTTCAAAAGCAGCAAGGATATCGTCTGCAATGAGGCAGTTGGACATGAAGGCACTCTGGGATTCAGACACTAAATTAGGGAGGCATTTCTTTAGGTTGTTTGCTATGGTTTTGGAGACGAGTTTGTATATAACATTGCAAAGGCTAATAGGGTAGAAATCTTTCGCTTTTTCTGGAGATTTTATTTTTGGTATAAGGCAAATGTAGGTGTGGTTAATGTTGGGGGGGAGGGGGGGGGGGGGCGTAATACCTAAGTTAAGGACAAAGAGTGTTGCTGCAAGGATATCGTGGCCAACGGTATCCCAATAATGTTTAAAGAAAAGAGGGGGCATACCGTCAAATCTGGGCACTGTAATGGATTTCATCTATTTTAGGGCTAGCTCTACCTCCACAGCAGTGTATTCTTTAGTCAACTCCAATTCATCCTTGGTGTTACTTTCCTCTCTATCCCCTGTAGAATGACATCAAAGTTTGAAGGTGCTGCTGTGGTGAATAGTTTTTAGAAGTAATTGACCATAGCATCTGCTCTTCCTCAACAATTGAACCATCCTCACAAATCAACTTGGAGATAAAATTCCTACGGTTTTGTTGGCTAGCTTGGCTGTGGAAATAGCTAGTATTGAAGTCCCCAACTTTAAGCCAATCCACTCTTGATCGTTGATGCCACATACAGTCCTCCTTGACCAATAATTCATAAACTTCCCCCCTCAGAATCCTTACTTGCTCATGGTTTTGGCCTGTCATTGATAAAGCCTTATCTTGAGTTAATAGCTTCCTTTTTTTGACTAGTAGACTTCGGATATGGCTAAAGGAAAGGCGACTCCAAGTTTGTAGTTTGGTCCGACAAGCATCAACCTTGGTTACTAGGTTGCTCATGGGGTTGCTAGTATAGTGACCTTCCTAAGCACTTTTGATCACTCCTTTGCATCGATTGTCCTTCATCCACATGGCTTCAAAACGGAAGGCCTTCCTCGCTTGTAGAAGTGAATATTTTCATCATCAAAACAAATTCAAATAGGGCAATGGTTAGACAAAGAACTTGATATGTGATGAACCTAAACCAAGGGAAACATTTGAGACCAAGAGGATGTGGCCACTGCTCTGTCCAATTTGATCCAAGTAACCACCCCATTAAACTGATTATTACAGCATGTGAATGGCGAGCCAACAAAACCCAAATCCCTGAAACCGCAAAAATTTAAAGCCCCTCGAAAATCCATCATTTTTTGCTCATGCCAAAGTGCTCCGCCCATTTTTTCCTCTGCCTTCACTATTTCATTAAAGTCTCCTATGCAAAGCCAAGGGAGATTCATTTAAAGACATAAGTGCTTAAGTAGTGCCCAAGAGTGTTCCCGGTTGGCTATTATCGGATTTTCGTAGAAATCGGTAAATCGTCAGGCGTCATCCACTCCTGAGTTTACTACTGCATCAATATAAGTCGGAGATGAGCTTAGTACCTGCAAATTAAAACCATTTTTCCAACACAGGGCTAAACCTCCACCTATGTTATTTCTAGGTACAATAAACAAATTTTCTAGCTTTAATTTACGGCAAAGATTATTGAGAAACTTATCTTTTGATCTGGTTTCCATCAGGAACATGATTGATGGAGAGTGCTTCTTCACCAGTTTGGTGAGCTTGAGAACTGCTCTTGACTTCCCCAGGCCATGGTAGTTCCAACTGATGCATTTCATGGTCTTCGGTGTGGCTGGACATCAGCCACCACCCCTGGGGGAGAACAAGGGACCACATCGTTGAAGGAGTTCTGTTTTTTGGTTGGGCGTAAGTCTTCAGGAGTAATAGGGCCTCTTCTGGACTCAATTATAGGCAAAACTGAAATTTGAGATGAGTTTTTTACTGTTCGTGTATATTTGACCCATGTTCCTTAGGCTTGAGCTCAACCAAACTATTCTTGGTAACTGGCTATGGGCTTTCAAAATGCTTTTTGGGGGAAATAGAACCAGCTATGAACTTCGCACTTGGAGTGGGTTGGGCTTTACACACAAGTTGTTATCCATAGAGACAGAAGAATCCCGTGCAGTAATGTTTTCAAAAGTAGAGTTGACTAACCCAGATTTGGTAATAAAATCTTCCCCTACGGAATTTAAGCCTAATTCCTTGTCGATCTCTTGTAGCGTTTCCTCAAAATCAATCACCATTGAATATTCATGCAAACTTTCCTTATTGGTCATGGGTGTATCCATGCTAGTTGTGATCGGTGCTGTCGCTGCTTGAGAAGCTGATGGAGGCTTGGACTCATGTTGTCTCCTTTCAAAGTCTTGTCCCTCCTTCCTAGACGGATAGCTGGCATAATGACGTGGATTTGGGCAAGAAAAGTTCTGTCTAACTCCAAGGACAGAGATCGAAGTTTTCTTGATCGAAAATTCAGCATCTACATGCAACCATTCCCCATATTATTGATCCATTTTCTGTAGCGAACCTCTGCTGCCAAGCCATTGTTCACAGTCTCGATCATCATGGGTGACCAATTCATACCATTAGTAGAAATTTGGGAGGCATTCATACTTCAAGGCAGCCCATCTGATGACCCTAGCCTCCGACCATATTTTGTGCACCTGACTAAGAGGTTTAGAAACATCAACTCGGACTCTAACGCAGAGATAATTGCCTTTGTTTCCTTCTTCTTCTATTTCAGTCACGTCGAGGAGGAACTCGATAGAGCTTCCTATCGAATCACGAACTGTTTTGGTCAGGCAATGCATTGGTAGGTCGTGGATTTGAATCCAGAAAGACGCGAACCGAAAAGGGATAGCATAAATGGGGATGTTTTCCACTACCCTTTCTAGAATAACCAAATGCTTGTCATACGTCCATGGTTCATGTTCTAGAACTCTTTCCAGATCATACTCGTCTTCGAAATCAAAGAACAACTTATTATTCCCCATATCTTTGATTTTGAATTCCTTTTGAGTATGCCACAAGGGTTTGAAAGTGCGCACTACTGATTCAATGCTCACGATCCTTCTAGTTAGAAACTTCACCGCCAAAAGGATACGTGGAGAAAGCGACTCCTTAGAGCACTTGATCCCCGATTCCTCATTATCATCATCCAATTTTAGGTTACGCCAAAGCCCCTCAAGAGCATCCATTAGGACTTAGGTGGAAGGAAGTGAGGTGATAAAGCCCTATTGAGCAGCCAACCACTTGAGGGAACGGAAAACTTGTACGAGGACAAGGACTGAAAAGCTCCACCGTTCTCGATTTTCACAACAAAAACCCTAAAGAGACAAAGAGCGACTTAGAGTGGATGGGAAGTAATTTGATAGCATTATAACTGCTTAATGATAATGGGGGTGTATGGTTGGTTTTTTTTTTTTTTTTTTTTTCCAAATAACTGTAGACATGTTTAAATACCCACATTTTATCCATACGCGTGTTATTTTTTTATCAGTACGTGTGTTAGTTTATTTATTTATTTTTTATTTTTTATAACTATTTAATTTTTATTTTTTTATAACTATTAGTACGTGGGTTTTTATTTTTTTTATAAATAATAATAATGTATTTTTAAAAAAGCAATAAACATGTAGTTGTTTTGAAAAAGTGGGTTAGTGAGAGAGTATTCCTATGTTGTAGGCAATATTTTAGTGCAAATTAGACATATACTTTTACTAAATTATCCTTTAGTTTTATTCCTACTTTTTTTTTTTTGATGTGAAGATTTATTTCTACTTAAATCTAGAGAAATAAGGGGTGTTTTGGAACAAAAAAAAAAGGGGGTCTAAACAAGAAAAAAACCCTAGTATAGATAAATTTCACTATTAAACTTGGGCTAAAATTGGTCTGGTGACTGGCCCAAAATCCCAGCCGTCTGTACTCCACAAGGTCCAAATTCCAAACCCCGCCAAAAGGCCCAAAACGTACCCTCCTCCTCCCCAAACCTCAACCAGACAATATAATATATGATTTTATCAAAAAATAAAAACAAAGCGCCATAAGTTTTGGCGGGAAATCACAAATCTGAAATTCACAAAACAAAAATACTCCACTAAAACAAAAACACTCTCTGAGCATTATAGGAAGCTTAATCAACAACTAAAACAAAACAAAAAAAAAAAAACCCTAAAATCCTCACTCTTCAGCTCCAATGCCTCCAAGAAAAAAGCCCAATTCTTCATCATCATCGTCATCATCCTCCTCATCCATCAAGAAATCCAACCATAACAGCAATCAACCGCAGCCGCCTTCGAAGTTCGGCATCCAGCATTTCTTCGATCGCCACACTCAGACTCAGAACGCCTCTCAAAACCCCAAGCCTCCTCTCACTTCCAACGCCGCCGCCGTTTCGGCTCCGGTGTTGACTGATCGGAGCAATGAAAACGGACCGGCTTCGAAGAAACCCGATCAGAAAGAGGCCGTTTCGCAGAATACGCCGGAGGAGAACGTGGTGTTGGTTGGAGTTAACGCCGCCGACGAGAACCTCTCCGAGGTGTCGCCGGAGGTTTCCAAGTCCGTCTCTCTCAAGCGCTTCAAGTTCTCGCCTGGAATGGTAAATGTTACAGTTCGCGTTCCGATATTTCTCTGCTGAGTTTTGATAATTTTGATTAATTATTATTTTTGATTAGTTAGAGTAAAGTTTATTAATTTAGGGGTTAAATTTGTTGTTGTTTATAACATCCTTTATAGTCCACAATGTGTTTTTCTCGGTTTAAGATTGATCTAAGATCACGTGGGTCTATTTGGGAACAACTTATTTAGCTGAAACTGAAATTTTTTTCCTAAAAGTGTAAAAAAAAAAGTTTAAAAGTTAACTAAATACAATAGACCCATTGAATAGTACCAAAAAGAAGCTAAAAACTCAAATAAGCCGAAGCTTGCATCACATCTCAAATGGGCTCAATATGGGCAACTTTTTAAAAATTATAACTTGAAATGGCTAGTAAGACACCGTATGACACGAATACGACACATGTACAACACACTAAATTAAGTGTCTGTTTGTAGATATTGATTAATATGTTCTTTTAGCATTATATTCCACATTCTGATTTTTTCTCTGTTTGATATTGAATTCTAAGAAGCACGGGCATGGACACAGATATGGGTACGACACAATGACTTGAGCAATTTTTGAATAGTTTTAACTTGAAATGGCTGGTATGACACCATATGATATGGGTACAACACATATATGACACGAGTATAGCACCCTAAATGAAGTGCCTGTGTTTGCTAGATATTGATTAATATGTTCTTTTAGCATTAACAATTTTTTGGTGCAAATGCTTTTAGGGTGTAGTAATTGTGTAAATTATTTATTTTCATCTTTTAATTATGCTTAATGAATACTAATTAAAGTTTATTAATTTGGGGTTAAATTTGTTGTAAATAAATATCACAGTTTTCAATTCTCTTATAGCACCCATTTTAGTCCACATTTTGATTTTTCTCTCTGTAATTCTGGTGATTTTGATACATATATTCCTTTATTAATTAATATTTTTAGGTGAAAATGCTTAAAGTGCGTAAACTGTGTAAATTAATTTTTAACTCTTGAATTATGGTGATATAGTTGATAAAGCAGAGCCAAGATGATGCGGGTGATGAGGTGACGTGGAAGATATCTCCGGTGAACGAAAGACTCCAAGCGGTTTCAAAGCGTGTGCCAGAGAAGATGATGAGAGTGTTGGCTGATTCATCGAGGCTCAACTCTTTACGCATGAAGCAATGCTCACAAAAAAAGGCATGTCTTTTTTTTTTATTGCCTTATGCATCTGTTGTCAATTTGTTATGTTTTGATTGATTCAGATGGTTAAGTGATGGTGATTAGTGCAGGTACCAATTTCTCCTGGTAAAGCTGGGAAGGTTGAGATGTGGCTCTCATCGCCAACACGAAAGGCTGCTGAAAGATCTTTGGTATCCATGAATAGGGTTGGGGTGAAAAGGGTTAACCTGGATCAGGATATGGATTTGTGTGGAAATGGAAGTGAATTGACTAGTACTGGAGTTGCTAGTGGACAGAGCCCGTTTCGAACTCCACCATCTCTATCATATTGCCATGATAAGGTAATTTTGTTTTCATAGGCCGACAATTTGTGGAAAACTGAGAAAAACTATTTCTTTAAATGGTTTATTGTTTAGGATTCAAGAAAAGACCAATAATAGTACCCTCTTAACTAAGTAATATATTTAGGACTCAAAAAGTTTTTGATTTGTTGCTCTATTTTTTTTAGTGCCAACTTTAAGTGTGTACTTAGTCTGATTTATGCTGTAACTGAACCACAGATTGCTAACGGTGTAGCATGCAATGGAGCAACTGATCAGCTAGGTTTAAGACAACACAAAAAGGTTTGGTTGTACTATACAGTTTTACTTATGCTCTTCAGTTATCATACCACTTTTCCAATTTAAGTATTGATTATCGCATGAACATAGAGCACAAGTTTTCGATTTCTGAGTTGGAAGCTGATAGCCTGATATGCTTTGTTGCACATAAGCCTAATATGTCTTCTCATAATGTAGTCGTAATTACCAATGATATCTACTTGTTTGCCTATTCTCATAGGCATTGCTTGAACTTTTGGATCAAGTAGAAGATGTCATTTCTGTTGAAGACTCCATATCTAATGATACAGAGGCATATTCATCGAAAATTCATAATAGAAATGGTGATGGGATGACCGTTGAAGTTGATCCTACAGTAGAAAGAGTGGCAGTGGATTTACCAGAAGATGCCATTGGGGATTTGTCCAATCATAATTTTCTTGTATTGGAGGTATGCTTTACTTCTTTGATTCAATATTATGTTCTTGTGTTGGTGATGTGCTTTATTTCAATGGTTCTTTGATAAAGGGAAGAATGAGTTCTTAAGGATTTATTATATGCAATGCATCTGTGCTACAGGTGTCTGAGAAGTGCAGGCCTGCTGACTCCTCTGGTGCTCAATGCCCATATAAGGTTTTCAGTAAGCCTTATACACAAACCAATTCATTGTTCCAATGGAGCTAGAACTGTAGTAAACTTGAACAATTGCTTTTCAGGTTCTTCGCTTACTGAACGAGTGTAGTGGAGAAGAGCGGGCTGTGTATTTGTGGGAAGAGTGGTGAGTAATTCAATGCCTCTTTTGTGGAAGAATTTTATTTCTTCTTCCAGTGTCAGAACCCCCTTCTCCCCCCCCAATTGTAAAATTTTGCTTTGAACTTAAAGATCATCTCAACTTGTTAATTGTTCTGGAAAATGAACTGCATACAACTGAAATCTCTGGATGTACAAGCATGATTTCATGGCTTTCAATACTCATAATCATCATCATTAATACTATAACACTTGACAATAGTTTGGCTTGCATTAATGCCCATTTTAACCTTGTGATTTGTAAGGTTAACCTGGATTGCTTGATGTGATTAGAAATCCATGTCCAGCATCATTCTAGTTTATATAACATAACCCCTTTTGGATGGGAGAGGCTGTATCTGCAAAACAATCTTTATGCTCTCATATGTTTCACTATAACAGTATAACCTTAATTATTGTTGGATATTAACCCCTCTTAGCTATTGGCTTGGTATGTTTGATATATAGCTCGTATCTATTGGTCTCCTCATATACTTATCCAGTGTTTGGTTCAACTTATCGTTGCCAAGAACTTAATTGATATAGTCATCCTATTTGCTTTCTTAGTAGTTAGTACTGGTATATTAGAATTCCAAAAGGACTGTCTTATATTTACTACCTTAGAAGTTGTACCAAGTGCCTATAATCTACTGAGAATCATATAATGCAGAAGATTTGCTGATCCTGATTGGTTGTACAGGTTAATCAGTGGCTGTTCACTGTTGGGGAAATTTTGTTCTTAGCGTTCCTCAAAATTTTCCTTCTTTCATTTCTTGTCAGGTTTTATAGCGTTGTTGCACCTGGAGATACTGTAAATGTGATTGGCGAATTTGATGACCAGGGAAAGTGTGATGTGGATCGTGACAATAATTTTATAATTGTTCACCCAGATGTATTGGTTTCTGGAACACGGGTAAGAATCACCTGCTTGATGAATATTGTATTATTTTTATGTGGCAATATGTGTTGTGGCTATCCTACTGGTGGATTCTACAAAGCATTCTTACAAGCATATTTGTTGATTAGATTTGAGCTTATATTCCCTTCGTTTCTTCCCTATAACAAGATTTGTTTTTTTAGGTTGCTGGTAGTTTCAGTTGCCCTAGGCGAACAGTTTTGGATGAGAGGGTAAAGTGCAGTGAGTATTCAACTGCAGCATTAATTGGTACCTTGCTGCACCAAATTTTTCAGGTTTCGAAACTCGCTCTACCACCTTGAAAGATTGTTTCAAATATATATATATATATATATATTATGAACTTCATATGTGATCTTTTTTTTTTCAGGCTGGACTTATGAAGGAAATTCCAACAATAAAGTTCCTGGAGGAATATGCAAGAGTGGTGCTCCAGAAAAGCATTGAAAGCTTATATGCATGTGGAGGTGCAAACTCATATATTTGGCAATTAACTGTAATTTCTAAACTGTCAATGTTTTGCATGCTCATCATTATTGTGGACTAATAGAACTGAAGCATTTGCATCAGTTTGGTGGTCCATTTTCAAACACCAAAATATTTCGAATAAAATGCCATCAGTTAATTCTATGGATTATCTTGTCTGAAAGTTCTAATCTCTCCCACATGAGGATTTTGCAGTAAATGAAAATGATATACAGAAAACCTTGATTGAGGCTATCCCAAAAATATTGAATTGGATCATCACATTCAAAGATTCACAGGTGGGCTGATATATTCTTATTGCTGGTACTTTTGTTCTTGATTACCTTTCAACAATAGTATGAATTTTGTTTGTTTTTGCCAAAGCTTAACCTCATCCTAACTGGACTGATCGTGAACCACATTAATTCCTGCATGGAGCCTATTCATTTGTTTTTTTCTCTGTTTCTAGAGGAGTATGTAGTGGTTTTGTTTCTTGTTTTATTGTGTATATATTGACATCTTAGTGGTTATAAACAACAGAAAACGTTGTAATATCCTATAACTGGAATCAAATTGTGTAAAATACCTACACTCATCATCTGTGCGAGTCCCAATTCCCAAATTCAGCGCATTCTAGGGGGGTTGGAAGGCATGAACCCACCCCATTGCCATCCAAATTCCAAAATTTTCTGATTATGCCTTTAGATATTTATTAAATGATCTACACTACACATGGTATTTTTTTTCCTATTCTTGTTTAATACCTTATAAGGAAAACATCCAACTCTTGGGACTAATGATGTAATAATTTTGTTGTTGACAGGATTCCAAAGCTCCTTCTGTTGATTTTGGATCTGATGAGGGGCTGAAAAAGGTTAACATATCTGAGGCAAGAAATCTCACCTCTTCGCAACAGAATGACCTGTCATTTTTCAATTTTGATTATATTAAATATGCATTCACTGGTATAAACTCTAATAGACCACATGAAAAATACATGGTGGCAGGTGTATATTTTGATTAGCATGTACCCTAGTTTTTTTTCTTGCAGTCTATAAATTCATGTCAAACCTTCATCTGAAGATCAATTTGTTGTAGCACACATTTGAATGATTTATTCATATATTTATCATAATTGTAGTTCTCTATTTGCCGTTACTTTAACATAGTTCTAGTTATGAAGGTTGAGACTGTAAATGGAGTGCCACTTTCTAGTTTTCATTCACTTCCATGTAAACAACATTATTTAGAAGATTTCTGTTGTAAATGTAGGTAATTGATATTGAGGAGATGGCTTGGGCCCCTAAATATGGTTTGAAAGGGATGATTGATGCTTCAGTCAGAGCCAGTGTAATATCAAACAAAAATGAAGCTCATGAGAAGATTATGCCTTTAGAGTTTAAAACTGGGAAAGCATCAAATGGCCAGGCAAGTCTATGGTCTTAACTGTGATTTGATAGCCAAAAGAAATGCTAGAATAATGAAAATTTGAACCACTCAAATAATCTTATCTTCTTTGGTATTATCCTTCTTTTGACACTAGTGATGTTTGCAGTCATCTATGGAGCACAGTGCACAAGTAATCTTATACACTCTCCTTATGTCTGAGAGGTGTGCATATCATCCCCTCTCTCTCTTTGTATATATATTTTTTGTGGTGGAGGGATGTAACATGCCTCTATTATTGAGAACCTTTAAGAAAGCATACATTTATTTATTTATTTTGATTTGGTCTCTTATTTAGGTACCAGAAGCATATTGATTCAGGTCTTCTATATTATCTTCAGTCTGGTCAGACACAGGTAAGTTTAAAATATATTTGTGCTCTCTGTTTCTCTAAAAACTTTTAGGTTTTTGAGTGTGTATAGACCTTGTGTAAAGGGGATCGTGGTTCGAAGATCTGATTTGGTTGGGTTAATTATGCGTCGTAATGAGCTTGCAAATGATATTCTCAAGGCATCAACAATACAACAACTACCCGCAATGATACAGGTATGGTTGTTACTGAATTGTTAATTATAGTTTGTTTCTGGAAAACTCTTTTTTGGATTGCCATTTGAAAGTATCTCCATTTTCAACAGAGTCTGAGCATGTGTAAAGGTTGTCGCCATCTTAATGTTTGTAGCATCTATCATAAGGTAAATTTGTTATCCTTATAAAGTTGGACTGTGAAAAGCTTTTCTTGCTCATTAAATGCTTCTGTTTTCTGGGCATGGTAGTGTAATAATGAGAATCTCATTTACAGACTAGCAATCCCCATGTTTTGTTTGTGGAACATTCATTCTATTTGGTATCCCATATCCATGAAGTGTGGGAAAACCAAACCCACCTAGGGGGTTTGTAAAAGGATTATGCAAAATTCAATCATTGTCATATGGGCTTAAAGATGCTAGAGTATTGGTATTTGTCATTGGCCTTAATATGTCATTGATGTAGGCACATGGTGGAAGCACTGAAAGCAGTGGGTTAGGAGATGTGTTCGAGTCACATACTAACCACCTAACCATTTCTCATTCCATTTTCCTTCGGCATTGGGATTGGTTGATTGACTTGGAAGCTAAAGAGATCGAGGTGCTTTTTTGAAGCCATTATATGCATTTTTATTGAAGCATATCTCCTCAAAAAACTATGCATAATTGTTTGACTTGCTTATTCCCTCTCTTTCCCCTTCGCTATTTCAGCTTGTAAAGAAACAAATCTGGCATTCGCATAGTTCAAAGAGTGACGATTCCAGAGGTTGTCTTTCTTCTATTGTTCTTGATGCTTCAGATAAACTTCCACATCAGAAGTCTCTTAAAGAAAACCGGTTCATTTATCGTTTTGTGCATCGAGATCTATCATCCATCAATGTCAAAGCATTGGGCGGGGATCCTTTAAGTGTTGCCTCTTCTCTAAAAAGTGATATGGACTGCACACTTAGAAGTGGAGATTATGTGGTACAATTATTTTCTTGTAATACATTTTCGCATGATGTAACTTTAGCTAAGTTTGGTCTCCCTTATGACGAGAACCAGGGTTCGAATCCTCCCTCCTACACTTGTTATAACAATTATGGACACACACACACACACACACGCATATATAGTAGAGGTTTGGCATGGATTGCTCAATATTTTTGGTCTTTTCTGATCCCTACTCTGTTCTTTACTTGTAAGAGTTGATCTTATTGATGCTTGAACAAGAGAATCTGGACTTTGTTTTCTTAAGCAACAACATACAAGCTTAAAGCAACATACAAGCTTATTGAGCACTCATTCATTTGCATAATTGTTACCCTAATAAAATTATGGGATAAAAATCCTCTATCGTCATTTTTTCCTCAAAATGTAACCAAAGTCTGGAGCATAAAGTGGAACAAAGGATTTTTATATAAGTTCTGTATCATGTGGTTTATTTCATCTTTATTTTTTGACATAATAATTAGTTTTTTTTTTCCCTGATGTTATGTTTAGATACTTAGCACTGAATCTGGCCATCAAACCATTGCAAGTGGGGTCATTACAGAGATAAGTTGTTCTCATGTTTCCGTAAGTATTACATCTGCTGTTTCTATTTGTATCTAGTACTTTAAACTTTAGCTAATTAATGTTAAACCTGCTCCAAATGGATTTCTTAAAGAGCATAGTAGTCTATGCTCTTGAACTATGATATTTTAATGACTTACACAGTTTCAAATTGTCTTCTATATTACTATAGGTTTCTTTTTCTAAGCGCTTACGCCTTCCCAGAAGCAATCCTTCTTTAGAGACACAGGATCTTTTTGGAGTAGTTTGGCGGATTGACAAGGATGAATTTTTGACTTCATTTGCAGTTATGAGGTACTTACATGAACTTAACTATTGTGTGATGTATGTCCCTCCAACCCACCCTGCCCATGTACAAAGGCTGAATTCAAGCTTGATGTTGTTTTTTGAAGGTTCAACCTTGTACAACTTTTTCTACAAAGTTCACAAAGTACTCATCTTCGGAAGATGATCGTTGACCTTGAGGTAAATGTTTGTTGCTACTTTATTTGGTCAATGTCTCGCTAATCGTATAATGCCTTTTTGTATGATTCTGCATTTTTATGTCCTTGTAGGCTCCTAAATTTGACAGTGGATGTATATTCAGCCAGGATCCAGCAATATCATACGTCTGGTCAGAGAAGAGTTTGAATGATGATCAGCGTCGAGCTATTCTTAAGGTTTTCTGCAGAGCATGCTAATGTCCAATTTCTTGAGCAGTTACTTGTTAAAGCTAGTCTGACCAATTTATATGGAATACTTCTCTTTACTGATTTATCTATTATTCAGATACTCACAGCAAAGGATTACACTCTAATACTAGGAATGCCTGGAACGGGCAAGACGTCTACAATGGTGCATGCTGTGAAGGCCTTGTTGATGAGAGGGGCATCCATTTTGCTTACATCTTACACGAACTCAGCCGTAGATAATTTGCTTATAAAATTAAAAGCTCAGGTCATCACTATCTTTTATTAATCTGGATTACTATAAATGTTTGGTTTCTTCCATGTTAATTCATTTTTTTGATGCCTGTCTATTTTGTAATGTGAATGTACTTATCTACTTGTGTTAATTTTTCTTGTGTTGCTTATTAAGTATTGTTTACTTGTAAGTAACTTGTTTTGTAATGAAAACTATTTTTGCTGTAACCAAAAAAAAAACAAAAAGGTTTAAGACAAAAAGGAAAATAGACATCATAATGAGATCCTAATCTTAAAACAAAAATGGGGGATATGGCGAAATTGGTAGACGCTACGGACTTAATTGGATTGAGCCTTGGTATGGAAACTTACCAAGTGATAACTTTCAAATTTAGAGAAACCCTGGAATTAAAAATGGGCAATCCTGATATATGTATATATATATGTATGTATGTATGTATGCATAGCATTTGCTGCAGATAATGAAACCATAGGGGATATTCTTTCTTGTTATTGCCACTTCTGATCTTTTATGTTACCTTTCCTTTTTTCTTAAATAAAAATGTTTTATTGTAAGGAAAAGTATGATGCTTAAGCAACATGCCCATAACTGCCTTTAATTCAACTTCATAGTTCTGGATTCATAAATTTACCTTCTCTATTCAACTAATTGGGGTCTTAACTATGATTGCCTCCTTGATTCATTGGTAATTGTGCCTATTCTTTCCACATCAATCAATATTTCTCCCCTATAGCATTAGGCATACCAGAGTGCTCGGTAAGAAACAGTTAAAAGTCTTCTGTCCTTGGGATATTCAGTGCTTACTCAATCTTCAAAAGCCACTTATGAAGGGCTTGCAAATCACCTGGTGATTGTTCATATGATTGGTCCTCATATGTATGAGTGTGTGTGTGTGTATCCTCACATTGATACGTCACTCTTATGTCCTCACTAAATTATTACTATCATTTTTTCGTGCACATTATTGAAATTTAAAAATTAGCAGGGCATCGATTTTGTACGTATTGGAAGATATGAAGCTGTGCATGAGGAAGTTCAGGGGCATTGCTTTTCAGGTGAGATTATACATTGTTATTAGCATTCCTTGTAATAGAATCTGTTGGTTTGTATACATCATGTGATAAAACTTTTTATGACAGCAATGAATGTACGAAGTGTTGAAGATGTTAAAATAAGATTAGAACAAGTCAAAGTTGTTGCAGTTACTTGTCTTGGAATTACCAGTCCCTTGCTTACCAACAAGAGATTTGATGTATGCATCATGGATGAAGCTGGTCAGACTACCCTACCGGTATGCTTCTCTCTTGTTGATCTGTTCTAATGTGTCTATAAATCAAACTCTTCTTGTTGAGGACCTTGAGTTGGTTTTTTATAATGCACCTAAATTAATGTGATATATAATAAGAGATTGGAATTCAGGCATCATGTTGTAGACAACTACGAGGAGTGGAAATCATGATATTGTGGCACGTAGTTTTAGTAAAACTAAAATTTAAAGCATGTGAGTACTGAATTTTGATGGCCTAGAGATTTGTAAAAAATAAACTTCACTATCTATATGTTAATATATGTGTGTGAATAAATATTTAATCATTTATGTGGGCAGTGAATATATGTTATTGATAGGATAAGATTTGAACTGATGACATTCATAACCACTTTTGTTTAATTGGCAATCACTTTTTTATATTTAATACGTGTGGTGGTTTGAAAAGTTGTTAATGAAGAGAATTGAGTCTGTTATTTAGTGTATAACCTTTTGTATTTGTTTATAATTCTTTAGGATACTTTATGCTATTTTTGCATGAAGTAGTCTCTTTTTAATAAAATTTTATTACTTATATATATAAAAACTTTGTAATGAGTTTATGAGTGAATATCCTGTCAGGTATCCTTGGGACCCTTGATGTTTGCTTCAACATTTGTCCTTGTTGGTGATCATTATCAACTACCACCTCTTGTCCAGGTAATTCATCTTTTGTGTTTATAGTTCTACTTGCTGAATTTTTCCTGCTGTAATTTTTTTAGCTCATGAAGTATTGTGCTTATCTACTTCTAGAGCATAGAGGCTCGGGAGAATGGAATGGGAATAAGCTTGTTTTGCAGGCTATCTGAAGCACATCCTCAGGCAATTTCAGCATTGCAGAGCCAGGTGACCTGAATTCAGAGTTGAATTTGAATTTAATGGCTTGACTCTTCTTTTGGTACTCTTTCTGTACCAGGTATGCTTACTTGGCTGATTTGTATGCAGTATCGTATGTGTCAAGGAGTTATGGAACTATCAAATGCCTTGATATATGGTGACAGATTACGCTGTGGATCCTCCGAAATAGCTAGTGCGAAACTTAAGCTTTCTTGTTTGAAGTCTTGTTCATCATGGCTAAAGGAGGTAAACACATTCTTTTCCATGTAGTTCCATTGTGATTTGGTGTCTTCTTGGTTGAAGCTGATGTTTATTTGCAGTTGGAAGTTCTAAGGCTTTGTTGTAATTTTCTGTGCTGATCCTGCATTATATTTAAAATTAATGGTTAATCAACTTCTGCTGTTGACATTCATATTTTGTTTTTGAACTTCCAAAATATTAAATGGCCTCACTAAGTGATTCATAATTGCAGGTTTTGAATCCAACCAAACCAGTCATATTTATTGATACAGGTTATAAATGCATAATCTTTTGCTTTGCCTATCATTTTTATTAATGTGGTTTCGTTATATGGCATCATTTCTTGCATATAATTTTTTTTCTTTCTTTTTTACAAATCAGATATGTTGCCTGCTTTTGAGGCAAAAGATCAAAAGATTGTGAATAACCCGATTGAAGCTTACATAATTGCAGAGGTATTATTGTTATTTAAATATAATAATAAATAGTTCTTGTTTCCTAAGACCAGTCCCTGTGAGTTGTTCAGAGCTCTAATGAATTATATTTGTTCCTTATTATGTTCATTATAAAGGTCACAGAGCAATTGGTTAACAATGGAATTGAAGGGGAAGATATTGGCATCATTACCCCTTATAATTCACAGGCAAATCTTATCCGCCATGCTGTGTATACAACCTCTGTGGAGATACATACCATTGATAAATACCAGGTTAGGCTAAGTGTTTGATTGTTGTTTCATTGTTATATACCAGAAAATTTTACTTGGACTGAATGACTTGTTTGGCCATGGCCTTTTCTTTTAGCTTTTATTACAACTTTTTAAAGCCTCATTTTTTGTGTACAACTATAATTTAACAAACTTCTGCAAATAGGCTTTTGGCAAAAAGCTACGTCCAAATGCACCAGTCTTTCTTTACTACTGTCTGTAGCTTGTGATAAAGATGTAATCAATTTTAGGGGTTCATTCTGCTTTATTTGGAACCAACAGTTACACTCCAACCTTTGAACTAATAATAGTATAATACCACCTCTCTCTGTCTCCCTAGCTGAATGGTGATGAGGAACACTCATCCTCTCCATTTTTATTTGTTTATTTTATTAATTATTATTTTTTATAGAAATTTTGTTATGTTGGTACTCTTAATTAAGTTTGAAGATCACATCCTATATCAGTGTAACTTATAACTTCCCTTTACCTTTGGTCTAGGGAAGAGACAAGGACTGCATACTGGTGTCATTTGTTAGGTCTAGCGAAAATCCGAGGAACTGCACTTCCTCACTGCTTGGTGACTGGCATAGGATTAATGTGGCTCTAACACGTGCAAAGGTAGGCAAAAGAAGTGCTTTCCCCATATCAAAAATTACTTTTCCACTATAAATTTCTAGTTTTCGTGAACATTTTACTTCCTGTTTATGCTTGATGAGTTACTTATGTGGGGAAGTAGAGGGAAAAGAAAATTGAAGCATCCTAGATGTAAGCATCTCAAGTAGACCATTATCTTGATTTGTTTTTTTGTTTGTACAGAAAAAGTTGATCATGGTAGGATCATGCAAAACCCTATCCAAGGTTCCATTACTGAATCTTCTCATCAAGAAAGTAGATGAGCAATCAGGAATACTGAGTATCTCCAAGAATGATATCAATTACAATGGAGGGCTGAAGAGATGCTCTCAGTTCAGATAAGATTTTGCCCCCTTTTCCATTGTTAATGTATATAAAAAAATTTTGTTTTTTCGTTTTACCTTCTTAAAACCCAGTATAAAGATTATGTATAGGAGGACATTATTTTTTGTAATATTTTTGGAAATGTAAATAAGAAATAGCTCCTCTCTCTTGGTCTATACCTTTGTTTATACACAAATGTACTCTGAAATACTAGTTTTCCCCTGTGCGCTGAGCAGCAGTGATTGGGTACAGCAACTTTTGATTTTTTTTTTGGGCACAATTTTGTATATTTTTGCAGCTTTATGTCATATTTTTCAGTGAGTCAAATTTGTAGAGAGAAAAAAAATATTAAAATAACTAAAAGGGCTAGTTTTATGCCCTTTTCATTTATTTATTTAATTTTTTTTATAAAATGCGACCCACTTTTGTTCAACCTTAACAAGCACCTATGCGGTGCTTGTTAACATTTGCCTTAGTCTATATTTTGTCTGACTATTGTGACTGGTGAGTCTGGCCTTGTAATCTGAAAACAATCGAACATATAGCCGAAACTTGCTTCCTTATGGCACTGTATTCTTATTTTGAAAAAGACCAGCATGCGATGGCCCTCCCAAACAAAGTGTTTCATTCTATTCTTTACAGCATGGTAATGTCCAACTTTTGAGCATTTACTTGTTGAACTTTCCTGACCAATTATCTATGGAATGCATGTTTTTACTCATTTATCTATTAATCAGATGCTTACAGCCAAGGGTAAGTAATTTGTTATTTATAGCACTGATGAAGATGCATGAGATTGCTACAAATACAAGTTCAATCAGGTTTATCATTTTGAAAAGTAATAAATTTGTTAAGCTCAAATGGTCAGCCATTGTATCTTGATCTCGGTGACTATTATTTGCCAGTATTAAAAGGTACCTACTTCTGCAAATTTATTTCATTGAAAAAATGCTGTCCCTATACTTGAGGCAAACAATATAACACAAATTGTTCTAATAATTTAACCATGATAAAAATCTTGGAACTTTGAATGCAATTGAAATTGGGAAAGAAATAATCAAATGCTCAGCAATCATGACCCTCATGGAAAAGTCTTTGACTCGGGCGCTAAAGCCAACTTTTATTCCAATAACTTCAAAATGGCCAGAAATCATGACCCTCATAGTCATAGCAAAGTTTTTGACTCGGGCACTGAAGACAACTTTCATTTCAATAACATGTTCGTTATCCCTTGGCATGACTTTGGCTTTGTTATGTCCCGAGAAGGGTGTTGTGTTCTGTCTCAAATGTTAGGACTCTTACCTTTAGCTACGAATAACCTCCAATATTACAAAACTTTAGGTTATATGAATGTCCAAGTTCACAGCTATACCCATAGAAATCATAGGATTAACCTAAAATAACCAGAGAATGCTAAATACAAATTTTACTACATAATTATTATTTACAGATTTTTTCTTCTTCTAATTTAAGAATGTGATTGGTAGTTTTACAATACTTCCCCCCAGAAGGGTGTTCTATTCTGTCACAAATGTTGGGACTCTACTTGTTACCATATCATGAGCAAACGAATAACTCTAATATTACAAAACTTTAGGTTCCATGAATGTCCAAGTTCATAGCTACACCCATAGAGACCCTATGGTTAATCTAAAATATCAAGGAAAATGCTAAAGTATTACAAAATTTACAACGTAATTATTATAAATGGATTTTTTTAATTGAATATAATTGGTAGATTTTACAATGTACTAAAAATTTTAGTATATAAAACTTACAAATTAAATTGATAATAAATGTGATTGGAGTGACAATGAGAGTGAAGTGCTCATGATATTAAAAAACAAAAAAGAAGAAGAAGAAGAAGAAAGAGAGTGAAGTGCTCTATCAATAATAAAAGAAAATTGAGCTAGAGGACAACGTTTATGTATGTTGGGGTTGGGTGCGAGTGATAGTAAAGTGAAGTGCTCTTGACAAAAAAAGAAAAGAAAAAAAGAGTGAAGTCCTCTATCAATAATGCAAGGAAATTGAACTAGAAGACAATGTTTATATATGTTGTGATGAGAGAGAGAGTGATAGTGAAGTGCTCCTGATAAATAAATAAAAAGGGGGAGAAAGTGAAGTCCTCCCTATCAATAATAAAAGGAAATTGAACTAGACGACAACGTTTATGTATGAAATTATACCAAAAATAATATATTAATAAAATGTCTGAGCCCGGGTTCGAACCGGGGACCTCTAGTGTGTGAGACTAGCGTGATAACCGACTACACCACCCAGACATTTTTGTTAGTGATCAGCTTCAAAATTTAATTTATATTATCCAAACTCTAGTTTTTAAGAGAGAAAATGATTAGTTGGTCTATTTTTTTGGTCTGTTTGTTATATCCGGTAGTAGTCGCGTTCAAAAGGTTTCAGACATACTTGTGTCTCAGGGCCGGTTCTATAGGTGATGCAACTGATGCAATCGCCTAAGACCCCCAAATAAAAGAAGACCCCACTTATAAAAAAAAAATTATATATACATATACATATACATATATATATATATATATATATAATTTATTTGTATATTTTAATTAAAAAAAATTTAAGCACTTTTATTGGTCAATAAAATGCATTAAAAAGGCCCCATTATATCCTAAAATGTAAAAGATTAAAATGGAAAAAATAAATATAGTCAAACTTCAGCTAACCAAATTAAATTTTAGGAGACAAATTTATTAATTCATTATTAAAATATGCTAAAATCAAAATTAATAGCAGACAAATTCATTAATAATACAACGTAATTGTCTTGAAATATGCTAAAATAGAGATTATAAATTTCAAAAACAAAACAAAAACCTCTTATCTCTCTGCCTCTCCATCTATATTCTTACGGTCTCACCTTTCTTTTCTTCATCTTCATCTTGATTCTTGATCTTTTTCCATAAACTCAGTTAATCAGTCTGGCTTGAAAGTTTTCTTTGTTGATTCTTCATACCAGTCGGCAAGAGGTTCATGTACTCTTCTTCACTCTTCAGTTCTTCCCATTTCCCCTCTTTCTTTTTGTCTTTCCGAAAATGAAGACTCAAAAGTCTTCTATTCATTTAACTTAAATTATATATAGATATTTAGTTTGTTTCACACTGGACACGTTTTCACTTTTTGCTATGCTATTAACTTTTTTGCCCAGCCCCTGTTTGAACCCTTTTTTGCCATGACAAATTGACAATTGATTGGACACATTTTTTCTTTAAAGCTTAGCCATAGAATGTGGAGCACAGGCTGGCCGGTTATCACCTTTTTTTTTTTTTTTTTTTTTAAAAATTTTTAATCTGACACAGTAATACTTTATATATTATTATAAATTATTGTACCAATTAATAATTTGATGTGTATTATATCAATTCATTTGTATTATAGTGACATTAATTTATTAAACCATGTATTAAATTAATTTTTATTTGTGCAGGTTTAAGTTTTAAGGTGGTTACAACTTTAGAAAAATTGGAATAACCAGGTTTTATTGTTCTATACTTTAAATTTTACTTTTAGTTAAATTATCATTTTTAATTATAAAATTGTGTTTTATTTATTTGTAAGTATTTTCCTATTATAAATATCTACTAGAAAATATTTATCCGGATATGAAAAACTTCTAAAAAAGAGAAAAATTGAACAACAAATTGAATCTCAAAAAGGATCTATGGATAAATTTGTTACTAGTGTTAAAAAAAACACAATAGAAAGTTTGGGTGAAAATATTACAAATGAACAAGAAACTTGTCAAAAAGAGTTGGAAGACAGTGAAATTATACAACAAAAAGAGAATAATGAAAATAGTCCTAATAATGTTGAAACATCTAATGTAACAATAATTGATAATGAAAAACAAAATAATTTAGAAGAAAATGAAAAAATGACTAACCTACTTACTAATAATATCTATGATCCAAGTCAATGGGAAAATATTGATACAAAATTAAGAGATTTATTAGTAGAAAATGGTCCAATTAGAGAATATGATCTAAATTTTCCTATAGATAAAGATCGTAGACATTTTTCTACTACATTTTATTTTAAAAAGTTATCAAATGGGGAGAAATTTGATAGAAGATGGCTAGTGTATTCAAAAGATTTGGATAAAGCATTTTGTTTTTGTTGCAAGTTGTTTAATTCAACAACACATGGTAGTGGTACAAATCAACTTACTAATGAAGGAACTAATGATTGGAGAAATATTAGCAGTAAGATTAAAAATCATGAAACAAGCAAAGAGCATGTTACTAACATGAATGCTTGGATTGATTTAGAAATGAGATTATTGAAAAATAAAACAATTGATAAAAATTTCCAAGAACAAGTTAACAAAGAGAAAGATCATTGAAAAAAAGTGTTGTTAAGAATTATTGCTGTAGTAAAAAATCTTGGAAAAAATAATTTGGCCTTTCGAGGAAAAAACGAAAAGATCTATCAAGAAAATAATGGAAATTTTTTAAGTCTAATTGAAATGATTGCAGAATTTGATCCAGTAATGCAAGAACATGCTCGACGTATTCAACATGGTGCAATTCATAATCATTATCTTGGACATAATATACAAAATGAATTGATACAACTATTAGCAAATGAAATTAAAGGTAAAATTATTAAAAAGATTAAGGAAGCAAAATATTTTTCAATTATACTTGATTGTACTCCTGATGTAAGTCATCAAGAACAAATGACTCTAGTACTACGATGTGTGGATATTTCAACTAGTCCAATAAAAATAGATGAGCATTTTGTAGAATTTTTAGAAGTAGATGATACTTCTGGAAAAGGTCTTTTTAATGAAATTATAAGTGTAATAAAAAATCTTGAACTTGATATTAATGATGTATGTGGACAAGGATATGACAATGGGTCTAATATGAAAGGAAAAAAACAAGGGGTACAAAAAAGAATAATTGATATAAACCCTAGAGCATTTTACACACCATGTGGTTGTCATAATCTTAACCTTGTGCTATGTGATGTGGCCAATTCTTGTCCTAAAGCTATATCTTTTTTTGGAGTAGTACAACGTATATATACATTGTTTTCTTCTTCCACAAAGCGATGGAAAATTTTACAAGATAATGTTTCAAGTTTAACTCTTAAACCATTGTCACAAACACGTTGGGAAAGTCGAATTGAAAGTGTAAAAGCAATAAAATTTCAAGCTTTAGAAATAAGAGATGCTTTGTTACAATTAGCAAAAACAAGTGAAGATCCTAAAACAAAAAGTGAAGCTGATTGTTTGGCAACATATGAGCTTGAAAGTTTTGAATTCTTGTTAGGAATGACTATTTGGTATGATATATTATTTGCCGTTAACTTTGTTAGTAAAAATTTACAATCAAAAGACATGCATATTGATGTTGCCATAGATCAACTAAAAGGTCTCATATCTTTTTTAAAAAAATATAGAGAAGATGGATTTACATCTGCTATTATTTCATCTAAAGAGATTGCAATCAAAATGGAAATAGAGCCTATATTTCATGAAAAATGTATAATTCGTAGAAAGAAACAATTTGATGAGAATGCCAATGATGAGATAACACAATCTGCTGAAGAATCTTTTAGAATTAATTATTTTTTATATATAGTAGATCAAGCTATTTCATCAATTGAAAGTAGGTTTGAACAATTTCAAATATATGAGAATATTTTTGGTTTTTTATTTAATTTTGAAAAACTAAAAGCACTAGATGATAATAGTTTGAAAAAATATTGTCTTAATCTTGAAAGTTTTCTCAAACATGATGTTTATTATGATATTGATGGCTTAGATTTATTTTCAGAACTAAAAATTTTAAAAGAAGTTGTGCAAATAGATGAAAATACTTCAATTAATGTACTTAATTATTTAAAAAGACTAGATTCTTTTCCAAATGCATATATTGCTTATAGAATATTACTAACAATACCTGTTACGGTTGCATCTGCAGAAAGAAGTTTTTCAAAATTAAAATTAATAAAATCTTATTTAAGGTCTACTATGTCACAAGAAAGATTAAATGGATTAGCTATATTATCAATTGAAAAAGAAATGTTAGAGGAACTTAAATACAAAAACTTAATTAGTAATTTTGCATCTCAAAAAGCAAGAAAAATAGATTTTAAATAAAAAAATTCAATATATATATATATATATATATATTATTTGATTAATATTTAATTATAAAAAGGTCCCATTTAAAATTTTCGCCTAAGGCCCCAAAAGTTGTTGAGCCAGCCCTGAATGTGTCTCAAGGACTTGTATGGTCACATACTATGTTTTAGTTAATTTTAAGAATGCTACTCGTATTAATTAACGTTTAGCAAAGCCACAAAAAAAAAAAAAAAAAAAAGAAGAAAAAAACTATAAATGTTTTAGGTTAAACTGCATGTACTTTCTATATTTGTTCATCTCTTTATAGTACGTATAACTTTAACAACACCCACAATATTGCTTTCAAGTTTCAACTGATACTTAACCTCATCGGCTTTGGCCGAGAAGACCCCAAAAACCCCAGTTCGTGTAGTGTTTGAAAATGAAGAACTTTGTGATCGCCTTGGTTGTCACTTGTCGGCTTGGAAGCACCAGCTCTGGCAATGGCCGTGTTCTGCGTCTACG
Organism: Quercus ilex subsp. ballota; assembly: GCA_032727855.1. Classification (NCBI taxonomy): domain Eukaryota; kingdom Viridiplantae; phylum Streptophyta; class Magnoliopsida; order Fagales; family Fagaceae; genus Quercus; species Quercus ilex. The sequence continues at coordinate 25,859,510 of CM064911.1, read as the reverse complement.
TTTTAGTGTGTTACTGTGTGTAGATATTGCTGCGGTGATAAGGAAGGCCGCCGAGTCCCTCAAATCAAAGTGGAGGCGGCCTTGCCCTTCCAAGTCTTGGAGGTGACCCCAGCGGTGGACTTGGAGGTGGTGGTGCTAGATCTGGAGGAGGAGGAGGAGCTGACACTAGCAGCTCATTTGGCTTTGATGTGATGGTGGTGGCGGTGGCGGTGGCTGTGTAGGTTGTGCTTGTGGAAGTTGTTAGCAGTAGGGCTGTTAAACGTTGCCTACTTAATCATGATATGTTTTTTTGTTTTTTGATTTTTTGTTTTTTGTTTTTTTGTTTTTGTTTTTTGTTTTGACGTAAGTGCACTTTTAATCCTTACATTTTGCACTTTTTTTCATTTTAGTCCTTACATTTTATTTTTACCACTTTTAGTCCCTAAACTAATTAATGCCTGACATTTAGGTCCTTTCCGTCACTCAACCAACGGCAAAAGCTAATGTGGCAAACGTAGACATAGTAAATGCTAACGTGTCTATTAAAATAATATTAAAAATGCTACATTAGCTTTCACATCAGCATCTAACCTTAAAAATAAATTTATCAATTTTAAAAGTTATAAAAAACAAAAAAACATAATTAGAAACAAAAATTTTTTGGAACTTACCCAGAATCCCAGGACGTCCTTTTTCGTCTTCCTTTTCTCCCCCATAAATTGTCCTCTTCCTCCTCCTTTGACTCACCCAAAACCCACCCCGACCCGAACAACCAACTCGACTAGACAGCGCAACCTAAGATCCACGTCATCAGCTCGGAGCCCCACATCTCCTCCCAATTCTACACCTTCAACCCGGAATCCCACTCCCTCATGATCCGCTACCTCCTTAAGCACCGCCTGGCCACGCTGGCGGAGATCCACGCCGTCCTGAAGTTGTGGCGCGCCATCTGAAAAGACTGCAACGAGGACACCACATTCCTCACCGCGTGGAAGCGAATCCAAGACAAGTGTGCCGACCTCTTTTTCTTCTTGAACTCTTTAGGCAAGTTCCTCCACTTCTCTCATCTCCGACGAAATCTATCTTGGTGCTTCGTCCTTGGCGTTCGCATCGGCTAGATCTGGATTGAGTTTGCTGTATTTGTTTTGGATTTTTGATAAGTTTGAAAAGGGATGATATGGGTTTGTGAAAGGAAGTTTTTGGGTTTGTGATAGAGAATTTTTTGGGTTTGTGTATAAGGGGATTTGATGGGTCTGTGAAAAATGTTTAGATCTTAGGATTGACATAAAAAATTTGGTTGGTTGTCAGATCTGGATTTTTTTTTTGGTGAAATTGAAAAATTTGTTTGGTTGCCAAGAAAATGTACAAGAGTATCTTAATTTTCCTTAAAACCAATCTAAGTTCAAGGATGGAGTTCTTCACTACCTTGAGTCCATTGGTTGCCACGGTTTGTATGTGTTTTTGTGTTTGGTTGACAAGAAATGACAAGAAAATGCTAGAAAATTTGGGTGTGTGTTGTTATGTTTAAATCTGGGTTTGTGTTCATTGTGTTCATTCTGGGTTAGTCCCTACAGATCTAGTTCCATAATTTTTTTGTTTTTAATTATGTTTTTTTGTTTTTTATGATTTTTATAATTTTTAAAATTGATAAATTTATTTTTTAAGGTTAGATGCTAATGTGGAAGATGACGTGGATGCTGTTATAGCATTTTTAATATTATTTTAATAGACACATCAGCATTTACTGTGCCTCCATTTGCCACGTTAGCTTTTGCCGTTGGTTGAGTGACGGAAATGACCTATATGTCAGGCGTTAATTGGTTTAGGGACTAAAAGTAGTAAAAATAAAATATAGGGACTAAAATGAAAAAAATTCAAAATGTAGGGACTAAAAGTGCATTTACGCCTTTTGTTTTTTGTTTTTTGTTTTGGTATAGGTAGATAGTAGGGTTTTGCATGGATCAGGGCTTACGATATTGTTAATTAGTATTTTTTAGAACTTAGAAGATGTTCCTAGTGATAGAGCTGATGACTCCATATACTGATTCTTTGTACTTCTTACAAGACATTTTAATGAAAATCAATTGTGCTGCTTTTGTTGTGTAGAAATTAAGGTCGTTGCTTTTACTTATTTATTATAAATAATTTGATAGTTGAGGTGGGAGATTTGAAGTGTTGGACATTGTCATAGCTGTTAAACTACCAATTATTTTATGGTTGCTATTTTTTTTTTTTTTTTTTTTTTTTTGAGACTCTTTCAAATTTGCACTTAATTATTATTTTTAGGTTAATTTATCTTTTTTACCTTCAAGTTTGTTAAATTCTTTGCATTTTTTTTTTGCCATTGAAGAAAAAATCTGGATTTGAATCCACCTGAAAATGTTAAATTCTTTGTATTTTTTGGCAGTTGACTTAACTGATAAAATTTATTGTCCTTTTAATCTTTGAACTTTAAACTGTCTCTCTCAAAAAATTGTTCTTCCCATTTTATCCTGAAAAGATAAAATATATACCCAATGTTTCAGTTCCGAACAACAGTTTTTACCCAATAAGCACTCTCTCTCTCTCTCTCTCTCTCTCTCCTATGTTCCTTTTTGGTTGGGGCTGAAAAGTGAAAACACCATGTATGATTTAAACTAAGGAGATTGGCTAGCTTGTAAGGTAAAATTCACCCACTTAGGATCAAGAGCCGAAGAATGGCGACTAAGAACAAACAAAGGAGGAAGAGGGATTTCAAATCCTAATATCTTCTCTTGAGGAAGGATACGTTAAGGCCTTTGTTGGGAAGACCTTACTTGTGAAGTAAGCAGGAAAAAGTATGTGCGGGTGTAGTAGTTCAAGAACTATGTTATGACTTGATCTCTTTAAATAAGAAAAGTTAAGAGATAGTTTTCCTTTGATCGTTTTTTATTTTTTTGATATTACCAAATAAAAGAAAACACAAAAAACTATTTTTCACATGAGGTTTTTGTTTATAAAAAAAGTAAGGCCATAATACAAAACTCATCCTTTAAGTTTCACATTTTTTTATTTCAGTTCTCTAAATTTGGGTTTTATCATTTTAGTACTCTAAGTTTCATTCATTCTCAATTGAGTCCTCTCGTTAGTGTTCTATTAGTTGTTGCCGTCCACTTTTCAAAACGACGCCGTTGTGGATGTTATTATTATTTCTTAATCTAAAAAAAAATGAAAACTTTAATTTAAAATATTCAAAAAAAAAAAAACCCAGGGAACCACCCTAGTCTCTCCTTTTTCTCAGCCAGTTCTTTGCCAGTCGGCCAGTCCTCTTCCATTGACCTCGATATCTCCGTCCAAGCTGGACAAGATCGTCTTCAAGGTAAGGTCAAAATTTTTGTTTCAATAGGATTTACGTATTTGCTTTGCTACTTGCTTTTTTGTTTTGGTTTTGAAGTTGCAGGTTCCAGTGTCTAGTATAAGGAATTTCTGCATCATTGCGCATATTGACCATGGAAAATCAACTTTGGCGGATAAGTTGCTTCAAATTACTAGAACTGTGCAAAAGGGTCACCAAATAGCCCATGGTCAAAAGTCTGACCCAAAAGCTCGATGGCCCGCTAGGCTAATGGGCGGCCCGGCTCATTTTTTAGGCCCATGGGTAGTCCACTAGCCCAATGAGTCAAGCCGTGGACTAGTTTTTATACCCATAAGCACCCAGTGGGCTAGCCCAATAGCTCAAACCGTTGGCCTAACTAGCTGCCTAGCTCAATAACTCAAAATTCATAACAAAAATATATAAAATGAGTATAAAGGATTGATATTGAGATGTTATAGAGAAATTTCTTAAAAGAACTCTCTATACCACTAAGACACTAGTTTACTAAATATATATTTTCCTAGGAGTTTAGCAACTTTAAATTAACCATATGACTTTTATTTATTTATTTATTTATTAAAGATAAAAATTAAAAACCATTTAAAGCCTTAATAGACAAAAGTAAATAGCTTTCCATCACCAAAACAAAAAATTAAATAGATTTTACCATAAAAGTTTTTTTTTTTTAATTAAGTATTAAATTCTTTTATTTTTTCTATTAAAAAAATAGATTGATTATTCCCTTATAAAAAATTGATTCTTTCGTTATAAAAATAATAAAATAAAATGCTAATACAAGTGCATGGGTAGTCCATTAGGCCCAACCCGATAGCCCACTCCGCTAAAAACAAAATGTGCATTGCCCATGGGTAGGATCATGGGCTGGAGTTTTATCTTTCGGCCACCTGACCCGACCCGTTATCTAGTTAATAGCCCATTATGCAAAGCCCATTATGTCTATGGGCCAAGTAAAAATGGGCTGGGCCGACCTGACCAACCTGTTGACCAGAAGCGAGAGATGAAGGTATCAGTGGGGGTGGGGATTATTTTTGTTATTCAGTGGGCTCGGGAACGACATCGTTCCCCTGAGTTTAGTTTCTGTTTTTTTTTTTAATTAACGTTATTCAATTGTTTTGAAATTAAGAAATATAATAATAATAATAATAATATTCAAAATGATGTCGTTTTGGTAAATGGATGACAATAACTAACAGAACACTAACTAATTGAGAATAAATGAAACTTAGAGGATTGAAGTGACAAAACCAAAACTTAAAGGATTGAAATTAAAAAAAATGTGAAACTTAGAGGGTGAGTTTTGTAATTTGGCCAAAAAATAAAAAAGGAAAAAAGAATAGTTTGTATGATATACTTTTTATTGTATTTTAAGGGGAAAATGTGGGTTGTTTCCACACCCATTTAGATGATAGTCCAAGCTAGCTTTGGCAAGAAAATGTGGTTATGATTTGTTTATCTATTTATTTATTTTAATGTAATTTGAAGAAGCTGTGAGAGAACAAAATGTACAGCTCATGAACTCCATGAAATTTCTTTTGGAAATAGAACTCTTTTGACATTTATATAAAGATCCTTTTTTTTGCATTTTTCTGTGTTTAGTAGTATTATAAAAAAATAGGTTAAAAGAAAATTATCTTTTAACTTCCTATATTTAACTTGGTGTGAGATAAGTGGGTTTTAGTTAGCTCAACTGGTAAAGTTTTTGATGATTGAATAAGATATTTGAGGTTTAATTCTCGCCTACACCAGAAACTGGTGTTTTGGTCTGATAATATAAGAGCTATTATCAGAAGTGAATGCCATAGGTTGAAACTCTCTAAAAAAAAAAAAAGCTTGGTTTGAAATAAAATTGTTTTCTACTAATTTTTTTTGAAAAACAACTCTATCTCATTTTCATGTGAAGCTAAATAAGGGAAGTTAAGAGATAGTTTTTCAACTTTTCTAAAATAAAAAAAAGATAGTTTTCCAATTCATTTTAAGGTTACTACTAAACATTAAAAAATGAAATAGTTTTTTGGAAAATAATTTTTGAAAAATGATTCATTTTCCATAAAACATTAATGTTGAAACAAAAAAAGAAGAATTTTTTTCTACTTTGGGGAATGGTATTTTTATTTATTTATATATTGTTACATCACTATTATAGAAACAAATGAATATTCCTCTTGGTTATACAGCATATTATGTTTCTTCATGTTTATTTTTAAATAAATTATAGGTCGAATGTTATCCATGGTTTATAGATTTTTGTCAAATAAGTAATTAATGATCATTTACCTAATTTTTCTACACATACACATTTTGAGGAACATAAACCTCTAATTACTCTTATTTCATATATAGCTCATTAAATGAAAGTGTATTTAATGTATATCATATGTAATTTAATTATGTTCTATTTTAATTAAATTGATTTGTGTATTTTTAGACATATCAAGTCTTTTTTTTTTTTTTTTTTTTTTTTACTACCGTGCATTTTTAGTATAATGGTTACTTTACAAGTACAAGTTTTCTTGAGGTGGAGAGGCAAAGGTCGGGATTCAAGTTTTTAGGAATATGTTTTACACACACATACACCTATATTAGGCTAGAGTAGAATTCTATCTAAGAGCAAAAAAAGAACTTATTTTTTTCCCCAATGAAAGACTTACTTGATGATATTATTATTATTTTTAAGTAAGAAAATATAATATGTTAAATCAAAATTACAAACATTATTCATGTATAAGTAATAAATAAATATAATATACTTATAAAAAAATATATATAATTCATATATACACACACTATGTGTGTGTGTGTTATTCTTATATATTTTTTGAAACCTGGCCCTCTTGAAAAAAATTTTCTGGTTTCGCCATTGCCTCCACGCCAGCTCCATTGCTTCCAATGTTGCGTTGACTACAAGTTTTGATGGTGTTTTAATCTTTTGATCGAAGATGCTGCAGGGTGTGAGGCATTTGAGCCGTGACGACCAAATCTAGTAGCTGTGGAAGAATTGGGATTGTTTAGTTATAGTGTTTGTAATATAACTTGAAACTAGCTTATAACCCTTACATATGCATGAGTCCGCTTCGTTTTATTGGATGTGGAAAATCTTATGTGAAAATATTTCTATGTTTGGTACGTAGTATCAGGGAAAAAAAAAAGAGTCAAAGGAAAAAAATTTATTAACTTCTCTTATATAACTTGGAATGTGATAGAGTTGCTTTTAAAAAAAGAAAAAAAAATTGATAGAAAACAACTCTATTTCATATCAAGCTAAATAAAAGAAATTAAGAGAGAGATTTTCCAATTTATTTTAATCTCTCTATTAAACATAGGAAAATGTGAGATAGATTTCTAGAAAATGTGTCTTTTTGAAAACTTATTAATTTTCCAAAATATGTTAATGTTAAAATAAACAGAGTAAATAATCACAATAGACATACACACACAAATAATTATTTTACTTAATATGAAATAGACTATACATTCATAATATTACAAAAATAATAAATTCAAAATATTTTTTAATTTTCTAAATTTAGATACATTAATTTGTATTTACTATATATTATTTATCTTAATCCACAATGCCTAAATTGGAATATTTCTTAACTTTTTTCCAAAATGTTAGAACTTAATGCCTATTGCCCCAGAATATATATATGATAACTCTATAAATACCAATTAATTATGATTTATTTAGTATGAAAAAACTATTTTATTATCTTCTAGTCGTTGTTCATTCATATGATTCTCACACAAGAGAAATGCTTTTTCACACAAGAGCAATGCTTTCTAGCATTATCTTTGTTTTGGTTAGCCTGTGTTTCTTCTTATTGGTTCATGGTGATGGAGTTACTTCAATAGATTATGCGGAAGCTCTGAAGTACAAGTCTTTGTTATATTATGAGGGTCAACGTTCAGGGGAATTGCCAATTCACCAAAGATAATCTTGACTTCATTTTATTTTATTTTTGAGAAAGACTTCATTTTTCTATATATATATATATATATATATATATATATATATATATATAAATTAATGCTTCTCATTATAGCCCTGATCACTATGTAAATTGTTAATTAACTTTTATTCTTCGATCTTTATCTTTTTCTTTTCTTTTCTTTTCTTTTCTTCATTACAATTATAAAGCATATAGGTGCAAGTTAACCTTGGCTGGTATATATATACACTGGTTTTCTTCATGCTGTTATGTGTTAGTGAAATACAAAGGAGTGCCATCTTGAAAAAATGGCCGTAACGAATTAACAATGAAGCTAAGCAACACATAATTCAATTAGGAATTTTATTTTTTTTTAAAAATAAATAAATTTATTTCTTTCAAGTTTTGGAATTTGTACCCGAACTCTTATGCGACCCCTCTCTTCTCTTTGGTTCTATCTCTAACCTTAAAATGCAGACGATTTCTTTGTTCATCAGTGTGCTGCGTGCAGTGTTATAGTAAATTCCTCTCTCTTTGTGTGTTTATATTTGAAATGTAAAAATAACTGAGTCTACTAAGACTTTTGACAGCTGAGTAAATATTTTATGGTTTACGGCTCACATGTAGTATTATTTTATTATTTTGAGAATACATTTTATTTTATATTTTATTATACTTCACTTTTAATGTTTTACTATTTTATATTATTTTTAGTTTTGATAACAATGTATAGTTATTTGTATTTGTTTATTATCATACTTATATGTTTGATTATGTCATATTATATTTAATAATAGTAATATGTGTAATTATTATAATGAAGCATTGAGATAACTACAAACTCACTTTAATTGTTTGGCTTTATTTATAAATAGAATAGTGATAGTTACATAATGTGTGTATAGTTATGTATAATACTGTGTGTCCAATAATAATTTTAGTATTATTAAATAATGTATGATAAAATTTTGCTCAATTACAATTAATTTATGAAATAAAGCCTTTTATATATATATATATACTTAAGATTTTTATTGTATTTAACTTGGCTCCCATGAAAAAAATTTATAGCTTCGCCACTGACCAAGGAGTAGTCGATTTGTAGGGAGTTAACGGTGAGGTGGGAGTGGAAGGTAGTTGGAGGGTCAATGGTTTGAGAATGTTGGGAGTGAGTGATCCTGTTTGAATTAGTGAGAGGAGTGTGGGGTGAAAATTGTGAAATGTAGTCTGTTATTGAATGTGTTGTATTACTGTGGTAGACCCACCAGGCAACTTAAACTAGGTGTCATACTTAGGCTTAAGACATGTCATACATTTGTATATTTTCGTTTCATCAATAAAATTATAAAATTATAAAACTTGAATGTCACAGTTGGAAACAATACCTAGACATACTAATAGAACTATAAGACTTTTGGCAAGTTGAACTATTTTTTAAAACTATGATTATGATCTATAGAACTTACACATTAAACCATTCAAATTCAATGATCAAGTACTCAAATATTAGGGAATTTATCTTACAACTTCTATCAATCTAGGGGAAGATGTAAAAGAAAAAAAATATGAAGTTGTTGAGCATTTTTCCACATTAAATTATAATATATATATACATATATATATAATTTGATTAGAACCCATTATTTTATTAAAATAAACCAAAAAATTGATTCAATTACGATCTTTTTCTAAACAAAATTTAATTTAATTATGTTACTCTTTTCTACAAATTCTCTAATATGAATTTATATATATCATTTGCAAATATTTTTTGATGATTTTCTCATGTATTGTTTGAGTTAGCAACTAGTAGTAATTATAATCAAATTGAGTTTTGAACCATGAAGGGGTGATACGGTTAATATTTAAATGTAGATATTAACCATATTTGTTATATAATTACATTAACTGAATATTCTATATATGTTTCAATTGAGTACATGAATGGTTCTATATATTTTTTCACACACAATAGGTTGATCTTGAGGGAGGATATTACGATGCTGGGGATAACGTAAAGTTTGGTTTCCCATTTGCATTCACAATAACAATGCTTTCATGGAGCACATTAGAGTTCCAAGCTCAACTGAAGGACAATAATCAGCTTCCATATGCACTGGAAGCAATCAAATGGGGCACAGATTACTTGATCAAAGCCCATCCTGAGCCACACGTTCTGTATGGTCAAGTTGGTGACGGTGATTCTGATCATGCATGTTGGCAAAGACCAGAAGACATGGCCACTCCACGCCCAGCTTATAAGATCGATGAGAAAAATCCAGGAGCTGACCTTGCTGCTGAAACTGCAGCTGCTTTTGCCGCAGCTTCTTTGGCTTTCCTGCCAACAAACGAAACATACGCATCCATACTATTAACCCATGCAAAACAGGTTTACTTAGGGTATTGCACTTGATGCAATTAACCCACTTTTCTCTCACAATTTTTATTTAATTTTTTACATTTTTAAAATTTTTTACTTCCTTTTAATATATTTAATTTAAAGGTTGAGATTAAAAGTTGTTTTTCTCAATTTTTAATCTCAATTATTGATTACGTGTTTGTTTATCATAAGTTTTTAGCTTTTAACTTTTATGTACAGTTTTAAAATTTCACTATTTAAAAAAAAAAAAAAACTTTTTCTCACCTTTCCGAGGTATAATTATATTTTAGCAAATTTTCAGCAAAAAACTAGAGAAGCTGCTCCCAAACAAATACAATTGCAATACCTGATCTCATCCTTTCCTCTCTTTATCGCCATCACTATTTATTAAATTTATCATTATTGTAAAGTTGTTATTTACAACTGTGTTTTTTGTTGACTTTTATTCCGTGCTAAATTTGATTGTAATTATTCTCAATCGTTTATACCCTGTATTTATTGTGGGATTTGATGTAAGAGTTGTATGATAGAGAGAGTGTGTGAAGACTCAAGCATTTGGAAGACTGGAGGATTCTCGCGGGTATGTCGCGACCTAGCTTCCCGCGAAGTGAAGCATGTGCCTTGCACATGCTGGAATGCGAAAAGTCAGGCCAGGTGGAGACAGCTGTCTCTCGCGAGTATCTCGCGGGTAAGGCCTTCCCGCGAGACACCCGCGAGACAAGCTGTTCTGCCAGCCTATACTGACTGACTCACAGATTTTGCACCTATCCTATATAAACCCTCATTACCCACAAATGTTGAGGAATGCTTCAGAGAGAAAACCCTAGCCAAACACATTGTGAATTAGAGATTGTTATCCCCACATTTCTCTACACACTTGCTTGTGGTATCTCCTCAACCCTTCCCTCTCCATTTCCACACCATTGAGAGGTTGATAGCCCAAACACTTACCACACCCTTTGAGAGTGCTGTGAGACGTTTTTGGTGCTGCTGGGAAGCATTGGAAGAAGCCTGGAATGGCAGATGCAACATGGAACTTGTTGCGGGATCTGGGGTGCTAGACAAGACACGGTTCCTAGAAACCTTGTTGGAGTAGGAGCTTGGAGGGCTTAGGTACATCGGGTAGATTAGGCTTGGAGTGTCTCTTGCTAACCCATGTATCCCAACTGATTGTCTAGTGGATCGATTTCCGCTTGGAGGGCGGCGGAGAGGTTTTTCGCCGAGTTCTTCAGTTTCGTCTTCGAGAACACGTCTCGGTGTTTTCTGTGTTTGCATCCTTCTTCCCTACTCTTGTTTAATTCCATTATACTGTTGTGTTGCTTAGTTTATGGATTAGAGTAGCTTACTTGTTCATCCGCTCGCTTTTACACTATTCCGCACTTTGTATTAAAGTTGTGTAAAATCTATCGCGCCGTAATTTTAATTGGGGGGTCTAAATAGCTCTTGTGTTTTCAACACATTATCGAGCTTTCAATTGGTATCAGAGCAGGTACACTTGCAGTGGTTTAAATACCTAAGTGTGATCCTTGACCCTATTTGAGATGGACCGGTCTCAATCGCTCAATGTTCCACCATTTTTTGATGGGAACAATTATGCATTCTGGAAAGTCAGAATGAGAGCATTTTTATGTTCTATGGAGGATACCATATGGGATGCGGTTGAGATAGGCTGGACTAAGCCGGAGGAACCTAAGTCCACTTGGGATAAGGCAGCTCTCGCAGCCGCCAATGCTAATAGTAGAGCTTTAAATGCTATTTTCTGTGGTGTGTCTCCTGATGAATTCCACAGGATCTCGCATATGACGGTAGCCAAGGAAACTTGGAAGATTTTGGAGACGACATATGAGGGTACGAAGAAAGTTAAGGACACAAAACTTCAGATGCTTACCACCAAATTTGAAGAACTCAAGATGGGTGATGATGAACCATTTGATTCATTCTATGGGAAGCTCAATGAAATTGTAATTGCTAAATTCAATCTTGGGGAGAAGATTGAAGAGAATAAGGTGGTGAGAAAAATTCTGAGGTCCTTACCGGAGAGCTTTCGGGCAAAAGTCACTGCCATAGAGGAAAGTAAGGATTTGGATGAAATCAAGATCCAAGAGCTCATTGGATCACTCCAAACGTATGAGCTTGGACTGCCTTCCCACAGGACGAGTAAATCACTTGCACTTAAAACCATCACCGAAAGAATGGATGATCCTTCCGAAGAAGGAGTGGAGAAGGAAGTAGTATACCTTGCGAAAAACTTCCGAAAATTTCTGAAGATGAAGAACAGTGGAAAACCATTCAACAGAGGAAAATTCTCATCTTCAAGAGGTGATAAGAAAGAGTTTACGAGGAAGGAAGGGAGGGATTCTCAACCCCCTTCAGACATTGTGTGTTATGAGTGCAATGGCCATGGACATCTAAAGAAGGAGTGTCCAAATTTTTTGAGGGTAAAAGGTAAGGCTTATGCAACTACGCTCAGTGATTCAGACTCTTCTGATTCAGACTCGGAAGAGAGCTGTGACGGAGAGGGAAACTACTCCGCCTTCATGACCATTGCTCATGTGGAGTCATCAGATGATTTGGGTGCACTTGTGAAGGAGCTTGGTGAGCATTCGGATTCAGAGTCAATTGGGATTGTGGAAGAATCAGATGCTGAAGAGGAAGAAAATACAGCTAATCTTCAAGAAAATTACTCCTTACTACTTGAGAAGTCGGGAGAGTATACCAGAGTAGCCAAGGCAGCTGTAAGGAAAATGAAGAAAGCTGAGGAAGATTACAGAAGTCTCTTGGTCAGATATAAAGAGGCTAAGTGTGAGATTGAGACACTAAATGGTGAGTTTTTTGAAGCCTATATGAAGGTGAGGTTTCTTGAGCAAGAGGTAGTGCAAGCTCATGCCAAGATAGAGAGAGTCTCCTCCTAGAAGTTAGATGATGTTATCTTATCTCAAAAACCTTTTTTCAGACAAGTCCGGGTTGGGATACACCGGAGGAAGCTGCTCATCAGCCAAAGTCACCAAAGAAGTAAAGTTTGTGAAGGCAAATGAGACGGTTGTAGAAGAGCCCATTCTTGAGAAAGTTGAAGACATAAAGAAGAAGAATGTGGCTGAGCAACGAATGGTGAATAAGCCCTGAAATCAATCTGTGATTAAACATGAAACCAGAGGAAGATTTCTCCTAAGATCACAACGGGGTCCTAGAACGGATTATGTGTGTCATTACTGCGGATTGCAAGGACATACCAGACCCAACTGTCAAAAGCTGAGATCAGATAACAATGCAAGCACACCTCGGTCACGAGGAAGGAGAAATGATATGAGGTCTTGGGGTGGTGAACAACCGAGAAGTCAAAATCGTGATCCCGGTATGATGGACGTGATGAAAATGATCGGTGCCTTCACCACTTGCTTGGAGAGTTTCACCAGAAGGTTTGACAGTCCAAATTCTCGTACCCAATCCGTTAGGGATATCACCCCAAACGCACGTGACGTGTGGGTGAAGAGGGGTACTCATGCATAAGCATTATAACATGTCCACGCATAAATTCTTTCAATGTTTAGGGACATTTGCTGTTGCATCTTTTCATGCATTGCTTTCTTTTTACTGTTGTTATTTTGTCTGGTTGGTTTGTACCAGCTGTTTTTGTTGATCTTTCCTTTCTTGTTCTGTTTTGGGTGTGTTCAAAAATACAAAAAAAAAAAAAAATAGAAAATCCAAAAATTTGATCACTTTGTTTAAGTTTTGTCTCAAAGCATGTTTTGCCTTGTACTTTTGTACTTATGACTTTGTGCATTTAACGAGCTTAGTTTGTATCTCATGCACTCATATCATTGTGGAAGAAATTCTGAAATTTATGTAACTGTTGTAAATCGATCTTCAACCTTGTCATGAATGATTAGTGAATGGTTTTGTTGATCTTAAGACATGCATAGACTCATGCCTATATATCTTCCCATTTTTTATTTTTTTTTTGCTTAAAAGAGCTCTCTAAATGTAAATCTCCAAATGAAAAGAGATATAGAACTGCAAAAGCCTGTCGTACAAACTAGTATTCGACTAGGAAAAAGGGAAAGCGACCAAAATAAAATGTATGATGCCCAAAAAGCCAAAGGCTAACTCATCAATTGAAATATCAAAAATTTCAGGCATCTATCTCTAAATGAGATTTTCTTTGCTCAAAAGTTGCAAATGATATGTTGAATATGGAGCCAAATGAAAAGCTTCAATGAATTGTTATCAAGTACGTGTGGGAGGTCATATATACATGTTTCTATAATTGAGATAGGTCACATAATCTAGTGCTAGTTGTGTATGCCTTGATTGAATTGATCATTGAAACTTCACATTGGACTAAGGACTATCTCATTTTGATATCCACACACAATACACAAGTCTATGTTCAATGAATGTCATATTCATCTGTGTGATTGTACTTGATAAAATGTGTTTTCACATGCTCAATCTTTGTTTGATCAAATTCAAAAAGATTTTTGAGTGTTTTATTTGTTTTTGAAAGTGATTTTGTACTTTCTTGTATTTTGTTTTTGTTCAAAATGCACTTTTGTGTCTTCCTTCGAAAAACTGGTTCAGGGGTTGTCTCGCGAGAAGCTCGCGACTTAGAGCTTCCCGCGAAAAGGGCTTGAGGTAAATTTTTTTTCATCCTGTCACACAGAAACTTTCGCGACTGTCTCGCGACCAAAAGCTTCTCGCGAGATGCTGTTTGGCTAAAAATTGGACTTCTAAAATTTCAGACAGAAACTTTCGCGACTGTCTCGCTACTTAATGCTTCTCGCGAAAGTTATTGTGCTTCAGTGGCCCTTCTCGCGACTGTCTCGCGACTGTTTCGCCACCCTCTAACCCGCGAAAAACGCGTGTTTTCAGTTTTTATATTGCTGATGTGACAGTTTTTCAAAACACAAAAACTTCCCTCGCTCAACCTCTCTCGAACCTTTTCCAACCCAAATCACTATTCCATTCAAACCCCTTCAATCCAAGCATTTTTTCTGCATTTTCTTCTTCAAGGTATGTTTGTTATTCAATTCTTTTTAAGTTTTTGCTTAGATTATGCAGAATTTTTGGGTAGGGTTTTGATATTTGGGGATTTTCGAAACTTTGGGTTAGTTTTCAAAATTGGGTGATTTTCTCTCAAATATTTTGATTGGGTTGTGTTCCATTTCTTGTTTCTTCATATGTGTTGGCCCCTTGTGGCATTTTATCATGTATTGAGGGTAGTTTTTCCCATGTTCATACATTATTCATGTTATAATTGCATTTGTGCATGCTAGGTGTTTGTGAAAATGTCCGAGTGACATGTTTGTGCCAAATTGGAATCAAGTGACTTCAATCCATGAACTTTCACTTGTTTAACCTTATTGTACTTGGTTTAGTCATTGAACCCGTATTTCTTTCACTTTACTCAAGTTACATACTCTTGGCACACAACTAGGCACACTTAGGCACCCTCATGCATCCCGTGCCGCACATACTCATCAGCACATGCACACATGTGCACACACATGCACAGTCTCTTAGTTTTATATGCATTGTGTTTTTGCCTTATAGGTTTGTGTTATTAAGCATGCTAGTTAGAGTCAACCATGTTTTGTCTTTCAGTTAGTTCAACTTTGTTTTGGGAACTAACTTAAATCTAATCAAGTTGTGTTCTGGTTTGTGTTTTTGCATTTTTTTCTTTTCTGATGTGTGAAATTGTGCAGATGTCTCCCACCAAGCATGCAGCTAAGAAGAAATCGACCTCAAAGCGAGCCCGAACTGATTCTGATAATTTCAAGTCTATAGAAGCTGATATGAAGTACAATGACTGCTACAAGGACAAGACGATCATCATGGAACGGGTAGTCCAGTTAGAGACTCTTGAGGGCACTTTCATCCCTGAAGTGTTCAAAGATAGAAGTTGGACCAAGTCACTAAACCCGACTGGAGTGGTATATTAAGAGATTATCAAGGAGTTCTTCTCTAATGCCACTGTCAACGGAGACTGTATTGAGTGCTGGGTAAGACACAAGGAGTTTGTGATTACAAGAGAGATCATCCAAGACTTTTTGGAAACTCGTCCTCCGTCTCAGCCAATCACAGTTGCATATGAGGACAGATTGGGTTCTATTGCTGAGATGATTACACTCCTTGGTGGTGAACCGAAGAAATCATCCATGAACACCATCAAGTTCTCTCCAGAAATGAGGACTCTAAGCTATGTGATGATTCACAATCTGTATCCGGTCACCAATCTCACCACTCTATCTGCTCCGAGAACAAGATTCCTGTATGATCTCTTTACACATAAGGAGATTGACATTTGTGGTCATATCATGCATGTCCTGAAGAAGAGCATCACAAAGTAGAATTCACGGACTGTGATGCCATTCCCCTCTTTGATCATGGGATTGATTGCCAAGGCAAAGCTCAAGCTATCCAGTGGCCTCACAGTTGTTCAAAGGGACTACCCCATTGGTAGTCATACACTGACTAGGAGCACTGCACACATCAAGGGTTCTAAGACTGGTGTGCATACCATACTGCCACCACGACAGGTTCAGCAGGATGAAGGTGAAGATACAGAGGAAGAGATTGATAGGTTCACCTCGACTCCAGAGCCATCTACACAGCCATCATCTTCGGCTCCACCACAAGGCTTAAGCAAACTTGATCAGTTGCTTGCTAAGATGGATCAGATGTCTACAGTGCTTGACTCCCATGTGCAGTACACCGCTGATCAGTTTGCATATCTTCAAGGACAGATCACCGCGCTCTCTTCCCAAATACAAGACTTGTCTATGGAGCACGGCTCGGATTCAGAGTCAGATGAGTTCTAGCCCTTTGGCCATTCCGGTCAAAAAGGGGGAGAAAATTTTGAGGGGGAGCTGGAGAAGAGCTTGCACAGCATTAGGGGGAGCATAGTATAGAAACTTAGTAACATTGGTTATTGGTTTTTCAAACGGTTTTAATTCAGTATCATTTAGTCTTTATAACTATTTTACGGCTTTTGGTTTAAAACTTTGATACTATGTTTTTATTTAAGTAATATTTCAGAAGTTTCTTTTGTGTTATTCTCTATGCTATTTAGCATACTTTGCATGTACCCATGTTGCTTTTGTAAGCTTTAAGGGTTTATTTCATTGCATATTCTGTAAGCTTTTATGGTGTGTGCCATGCATATTCTGTACCTTGTTTATGCAGCCTTTATGCTTGTGTTATTGAAGTTTAATGTCACACATTTTACTTTAGTACATCACTCTTGTGCCCGTGTAGGATTGTTCCTAGATGCATATATGTTCTATGCATTGGTTGAGTGATGAACACTCTTGTGCCCTAGTAGGATTGTTCTTAAATGCAAATACTTCGTGTATTTCGCATTGGTTGAGTGTTGGACTTGCAAATGATACTCTTTATTTGAGCTTATCTCCTTGCATGTCCGGATGGTCATTCCGTGTGTGAATGAGCATAGTGATCACTTTTGCGTAAGTGATTGCTTGTTTGATCTTGCCATGGTTTATTGTTTATATTCCATTTTGCTTGATCATGCTTTTACTGCTCCATATGCTTTTCAAGTTTTTTTTCTCTGCATACAATGATATTATTTTGTTGTTGTGTTTCAGGAGATACTTGTTCATATGTTTTAAGAGCTTATCAGAATCTAGAATTAGGTGTGAGTGAGTTTTGCCTTTGTTCCCAAACTCACGTTTAAGTCTAGAGTCTGTTTTAGGGTTTTGTCACGGAATAGCCAAAGGGAGAGATTGTAAAGTTGTTATTTACGACTGTGTTTTTTGTTGGCTTTTATTCCGTGCCAAATTTGATTGTAATTATTCTCAATCGTTTATACCCTGTATTTATTGTGGGATTTGATGTAAGGGTTGTGTGATAGAGAGAGTGTGTGAAGACTCAAGCATTTGGAAGACTGGAGGATTCTCACGGGTATGTCGCGACCTAGCTTCCCGCGAAGTGAAGCATGTGCCCTGCACATGCTGGAATGCGAAGAGTCAGGCCAGGTGGAGACAGCTGTCTCTCGCGAGTATCTCGCGGGTAAGGCCTTCCCGCGAGACAAGCTGTTCTGCTAACCTGTACTGACTGACTCACAGATTTTGCACCTATCCTATATAAACCCTCATTACCCACAAATGTTGAGGAATGCTTCAGAGAGAAAACCCTAGCCAAACACATTGTGAATTAGAGATTGTCATCCCCACATTTCTCTACACACTTGCTTGTGGTATCTCCTCAAACCTTCCTTCTCCATTTCTACACCATTGAGAGGTTGATAGCCCAAACACTTACCACACCATTTGAGAGTGCTGTGAGACGTTTTTGGTGCTGCTGGGAAGCATTGGAAGAAGTCTGGAATGGCAGATGCAACATGGAGCTTGTTGCGGGATCCGGGGTGCTAGACAAGACACGGTTCCGAGAAGCCTTGTTGGAGTAGGAGCTTGGAGGGCTTAGGTACATCGGGTAGATTAGGCTTGGAGGGTCTCTTGCTAACCCATGTATCCCAACTGATTGTCTAGTGGATCGATTTCCGCTTGGAGGGCGGCGGAGAGGTTTTTCGCCGAGTTCTTCGGTTTCGTCTTCGAGAACACGTCTCGGTGTTTTCTGTGTTTGCATCCTTCTTCCCTACTCTTGTTTAATTCTATTATACTGCTGTGTTGCTTAGTTTATGGATTAGAGTAGCTTACTTGTTCATCCGCTCGCTTTTACACTATTCCGCACTTTGTATTAAAGTTGTGTAAAATCTATCGCGCAATAATTTTAATTGGGGGGTCTAAACAGCTCTTGTGTTTTTAACACATTATCGAGCTTTCAATTATGATTAAGTGATTATAAATTCCAAGGTTTTGAAACCTAGACCGGACTGGGCGGTCCGATCGAAAAAACTAGGAACCGGACTGAAATCCGATTTTTTAAGCATATAGAACTGGGTATACATGACATCTGAGAGAATCGGACGAACCAGGGTTCAATCGGGAAAACCGAACGAACCGTAGGCCAGTTCAACCTGTCATGGAATAGGGAAAAATTAAAGAAAAATGCGGCTGCCAAGATTCGAACCTGAGCTCTCACACCTTGTAAGCAAGATTAGTAATGAGAAGATTGATACCTGATGAAAATGACCTGAGTATGCAATGGCATGACTGAAAATGACCCTGAGTATGAAAGAAGCTGTTGACCAAAAAAAAAAAAGGAAGAAGGAAGAAAAGAACAGAAATTCACAAGCATATGGTGGAGGATGCTCAAGTGAAGAGAAGAATAGAAATTCACTTGAGGTCTTGAGCACTGCATTTGAAACTTTCAAAGAAAGAAGTAAAGAGAAGTTTTGAACTATAAAATGCCAACTTTGAAGCACTTTTCGCGGAGGAGGTGCTGCCAACGCATTCTTGGAAGTTGAGCACTTTCATTTTATATTAATACTCTTTACTTTTCTTTATTTGCTTTATTGGTCTGTCCGCCCACCAAAACAAGAGATTCTGGTTAGGAAAAAATATCCAAGATATAATAATGGGTTAAAATACTGAAAGTTATGATATAATAACTTAAGTTACATAATAACTTAAGCTTGGTTTTGTAACATAATTGTGAAAATTATGATACGAAAAAACACATTTGACATATAGATTTTTATATTTAATTGGGTTATTTAATTTAATTTTTCTCTTTATATTAATTTAATAGGTTTATTTATATTTAAATAATTATTAAATTAATTATGACGTTATTATGGTTCGACCCCGGTTCAACCTTGGTTCGACCTTAAAAACCTTGAACCTCTCATTTTTACGGTTCAATTAATGGTTCGGGTCTGAAAACCTTGATAAATTCCTCTTTTTCTTTTTTTAACCACTTAAAATTTGGGAATAATTAATAATTTAACGTGTCTTAGTAAAGGGGTTTCTAGGTTAAACACTGGATCCACATGTGAAAACTATTAGAATAATAACTTTCATTTAAAAAAAATCTAAAATCCTGTATGTTGAATATGATTTATTAAGGATTAGTTTAAACTCAGATATGAGTAAAGAGATTGTTCAATTAAGTAATATTTTGGCGATTAAATTCTCAATTTTCTAACTATTATTTTACTAGAGCAAGATCCAACACACATTGGCTTCAAAAAATAAAAAAAAATGCTGTCACAGACATGCTAACACATATATTTGTCAGAATACAAGTAAATGATTAAATTCATTATTTTCTAACAACTTATATTTTTCGGACAATTGGTAATTTAAAATTAGAGTAGGAGACAATTTTAGGTTTGATCACAACGTTCACTCTACCTCTCATTTAAAATGTTAAAAAAATCCTATGTGCTGATTCCACTTAATTATGAAATGAGGGTTTGAACCTACATGTGAAGGGTAATGTTATGAGTTGTGGTTAAATAATTAAATTTGTCATTTCTTAATAACTTAAGTTTTTAGAATAATTGATAATTTAATTAACAATAACATATGTATTGTTGCAGCTCTTTGAATTTGCAAGCAATTACAGCGGACTGTACCAAAATAGCATTACTACAGCAGCGAAATACTATAATAGTAGCGGATATGAGGTATGTACGTAGTGTAAAGGAATTTACTTTGTAGAGAATGCAAGTAATTTGAACTTCAATATTTGATTCCCAAAAGATTTTAAGAGAGTTGAATTTTTGGATCGAGTACTTCCATATATACAACATTTTTTTACAATAACTGAGTTGACAAATTTTTATTAGTACTATTTATATTAACAGTGCGTACTACTAATATTACTTTTTAATGTACTAATAACTAACTTGCCACGATAGTTTGTGAAAATTTTGGTGACTCTACTTATTCTTTTTGTATATGAACTAAACCAAGCGTGCTTGTTTAACAGGATGAATTGTTATGGGCTGCAGTATGGCTTTATCGCGCTGCCTCCTTACTTAGATTTCGTTGATGCGTCTACTGGGCCTGGTGGCCCGAGATTCATATTTTACTGGGATGACAACTACGTTGATGTACAAGTCCTAATTTCAAAGGTAATTTCTTTCCTTATTCACAAATTGGCTAATTAATCTTAAAATTCACCAATATCAAGCTTTGCAAAATTGTTTAAAAATATATAGTTACTACAGTAATCGTGTAAATATACATTGCGCCGTCGCTTGCCTTGCCATGCCATACACTCACTCTATAAAGCAGCTCATAAATGACATTTGCCTATTTTAATTTGGCCAAGCAAAAGTAAAAGGTTTGGCTGAATGTATTGTAAAATGTAAAGTATTTGGTTTGGGTCATGGATTTTTTTTTTTCTTTTTAAGAGTTTTGTTATATTTAGCTTCACTCTCTTCGGAAATTGTTTTTGGCTCCCCCATTGAAGAGAGTGGATGGTGGTTGATGTGTGCAAAAAACAAAGAAACAATTAAAAAATCAAGTAAAATTGATATTTAATGAAATGTAGTGTGAAATAGATAATATGATATGAGGTGTTTTGAAAAGTGAGTAAATAAAATAGAAAAAATAAATTTTTATATACACTAAAAAAGACATAATTTTTCGCATAAACTAATGCGAATGCTCTAATACTGGGACATGAATTTAATTTGTGTTATAGCTTGTTTTGGAGGGGAACATAGATGAGGAAGCGTATGGCCAGTACAAGAGCCAGGCAGAGGGGTTCATATGCAATTGCCTTCAAGAAGGCAAGAATAATGTGAAACAGACACCCGGGGGCTTGCTATGGTTTCTATCATACAACCTTCAATATGTAACCACTGCCGCATTCGTTGCAGCAGCATATTCTGAGTATCTGACTACAAACTTGGCTACGTTTGATTGTCCCGGTGGCACTATAAAACCCAATGACCTACTTTTGCTTGTCAAATCACAGGTATTATAGTTTCAGATTAGATTCCCTAAAATTTTCAATAGATTTTATTTAGATGTATGGCATGTATTTAAAAACTAAATAAATGTCGCACATTTAACTAAAAATAGAAGAGAATTGGAGAATTCAATCGGAGGGTATCCTCTGCTTCCTTACAGTTTTCTCATAATCAATATGGAAAATGTTAGTTTACACTTGTTTTACTTGTACACACAATATTCACAATTTACACAAAATGTCCACAATTTTTATTGATAAAAAATGAAATAAAAGATGTTTATTGACAATGTACACTATTTACAAATGTTTTTTATTTTTTATTCTTTTCATGTAATACTACTTACTGATTAGTGGCTTTTGGTGTATTGTTTGTGTCACTACTAGGTGGATTATATCTTGGGTTCAAACCCAAGAAGCACGAGCTACATGGTAGGATTTGGGCCAAATTATCCGACACAAGTTCATCATAGAGGAGCTTCCATTGTGTCCATCAAGGTAAATCCTGCACCTGTATCATGCAAAGGAGGTATGACTTGTATTATGGCGATGATGCACCCAACCCAAACTTGTTGGACGGTGCAGTGGTTAATGGCCCCGATGAGAATGATATCTACTCCGACTTAAGATCTAATTACGAACAGGATGCACCAGCCACTGTTACTCCCGCACCACTAGTTGGCATTCTGGCTAAGCTTGCCTTAACGTTCAAATAAATATATATTATAGGGCTGGCTTTAATTAATTAGATGAATGGACATCTAAGGTTATATAATTTTTATTATTTGATTAACGAATGCTTGATGGGAGTACTAGTTTGCTGCCAGTTGTTGTTCTGCATATTGGTAATTGGTTTGCAGCTTGCAGCTTGCTTGTAATAACAAATGATGTTTGTTATAACAAACTAGGCGGAAACCTTTGCCTAAAAGTATGTTAGTCTTGAGTTTTGCATAAAAAGTATAATTAAATTATATTGGGCTCAAATTAAAACAATAAATACTACTGAAAGACTTAAAAAGAAAAATTTGGTGTGCATCTAACTAAAATTCTTTGTAGTCTCTAGTTTCTACCATATGGGAGACCAAAATTATTTTTTCATTATAGATTATATACCAAATATTTGTAATTAGAATCTTATAATTTGTTTAGATTTTTAGAAGGGACAAATGTTACCATAATCTAGAAAAGGGACAAATGTTATCAGAATCTTTGACTATAATATCTCAATTGTTTGTCAATATTTGAACTTATGATCTTTATGCTTATGATGGACCCACAACTTTCATGCATTTGTGTAAAAAAAAAGAAAAAAAGGCACCTGCAATTCGAAGACATCACAAATACTTTGGTCCAACTTGCTATGAATTTCTTAATCAGCTGTAGGAGCATATCAAAAGTTATATTAACAAATTGGTATTCATACCTAGTACCATAGCATCATAGACAACTCAAAATTTAATATGAATATAGTTGAATGCAATATAACTATTGGTGACTATGCCATATCACATGCCGCTTGACATTTTTTGTAACACAGCAAGAAAAACACTTGTTATCTTAGAAGACAATCCTTCCAATGTGTAGTCCATTGGTATGACTGAATATTTATCTTCAATTTGGGGAATCCTAATATACCACTCAAAATGAGAGAGAGAGAGAGAAGGTTTGGAAGAGGAAGTAAAAATAGAGTGGTGGGACTGTCAAAGTTAAATTGTACATTTCCTTTTTTTTTTTTAGAGTGATTGTATATCTTGCTTGACTGTTTACATGGAAGGGCTGAATTAAAACTTGAAAAATAAGTAGGAACTTTAGTTTGGTCAAATGGGATCACTAAATCTAGATTGCAAACCGTTGTTTGTAAAGAAGTTGAAGAGTGTGTGTGTGTAGTTTGAAGGGAAGCTTGTACGGAGAAAGAGAGCTTTTAAGTGAGTCAGGGTCTTGGCTTTCACGTTTCATCTAAATGTGAGGGAGGAGAAAGAGAGTTTATAAGTGGGGTAGGGTCTTGACTTTCATCTACACTTGGGAAAGGATCAGGGTCATAATATGTAAGAGAATAAGTGAGCTTGGGCTTTTCATAAGGTTTGGTCTGATTTGGTCAATTTTCAACGATAACCCATCTTTTAGATAATAGTAAAAATAATTTAACGTGATCTTTTGAGTTACAATAAAAAAAAAAGTTAAATGAGAAGAGGTTAAAGAGGCTAAATGCAAAATTAGAATGTTACATGGCAAGAGCTCATGCTCTCCCATATATATATATATATATATATATATATATATATTTAGCTCATTCATTAAAAAAAATGTGGTTACTCTAGAATTAAAATTTATTATCATTCTCACCACTCCCATTCTTTTTTATCTTTTTTATGAAGCACGACTCCCCCTCCAAATTTGAAGTTCATGCTTTTCCAACTGTCTTTCATAATTTTAACACGGTAGTATCAATCATAGTATACATTGTAAAGAGTATCAATTTTCTCACATAATTTATTATACATTGTGCATACACACCCCTTATTTCACCTTTTAAATGGACATAATTTTTTTTAAAAAAAAAATTGGATATCGCGTGTGAATTATGGACATCATGCTCTATGAAATGTATATCAAAGAGTTCGAGTTAACAATTACCGCACTATAAGTCTATAATACACTTTGTAATGGCCCACTTTTGACAAGTTCAAACAAGCGGAAGTGAAATAAAAAGCCCAAAACTGCAAGCAATCGACCAAAAGGATACTGAGCCCATTATTTTTCTCCATACCTCCATGAGGCCCAAGTGTACATGGAAAATCAATTGTAATTCATTTGGATAAATGAATTTAAAGAGAGGAATTCAGATTTCAATCTTTAGTTTAAATGACTTAAATAAGGAATAACACAACAAAATTTTGAAATTAATGAAGGTAATTGAGTTTTATTATGACTTTGATTTCAAATGACTATACGATATTATTTTATATATATCCATCATATCACAATAGTTTTTTTTTTTTATAGTAAAATCTCCATGGTTCTTATCATCATGTGTTATTAAACTTATATCAAGCAATTTATATTAGTAATTGTTCTTCAAATCCCGTCAATTTGAAATCCTCAAAATCCAAACTCAATCTTGGGGAATTTAGGAAAATGTGATTTAGAAGGAAAAATGAGAGTTTATCATAGTTCATCCATGAGCCCAAGAAATATATTGCAAGTGGGCTTAGAGCACATGCAACACCCATGAGCCCATGAAAGACTCAAATGCAAGCCGAACACTTTGTGGGTTTTCGTATGTTTGTTATGCATGCCTAATCATTTTAAAAAGGTTTCTGATTACTTTTTCTCGTCTATGAAGGATTTGTAGTTACAAGGTTCTGCTGCGCTGTCAATTTCATGTTTCAAGTCATTTGGATTGTCATAGTCTATGAGAATGTCAACACCCCTCCCTCAAGAATTGATGGTGTTTTAACATTTTGGTTTGAAGACGACCAAATATGCATTATAGTATATATATATATATATATATATAGACACACACACACTTGGCATTTATAATATTGTAAAATAATAAATATTCAAAATAGCGTTTTTATATTTTTATGTTTAGATGCATTAATTTTTTGTAAATATAATTAATACAAAATTAGAGTGTAATAATTTTTTTTAAGAGATAATTACAATATGTTGCTAACCCCGCAGCTCGAACCATTTTCCCCCTAGACCCCCAAGTATTTTGTGTATGGAGAGGTGCCAATTCAGCTACAAGGCTTTTGGCGAGTGTAATAAAAAATTTGGAAGAACACTTGGCATGAAATTTAAGTGTGTTGAGGTCCAAAAAATCATAATGTTGTAACAAAGGCCCAAAACAACGCAAATGATTGAAATCTAGGAAAAAATAAAGCATTTAGGTTTCCAATAAAGAAAAAAAGGGGAGAGGCCCAAACCCATTAAGGGTCCATAAGGAGGGATCCAAATCCATGAATGGGCAAGTTTTGGGCCCCATGAAATAAAGGAAAGAAAAAGCCCATCCCAGCCCTCAAAGGTCAGAGAAATCGCTGAAGAGCCCGGGAAAATAACTGGGTCATGATACTTGGGGATTCCTAAGAGCCTGGGGTCCTTGGGACATGCAGCAAAGCCAGGTTTGGATTAAGATAGTTTAGAGGGTACCAAGAAACACAAGGAACAAGAACAAATATGTCCTTATCAGCTACCTAATGATGTAGAAAAGGGGTCAGAGGGCATAGGAACCAACAACTCATGAGCAAGAGCCTGGTACCTCAGGGAACCAGGAAGAAGAACTAGGAAGGAAGGTGGCTTGGGATCTTTCGGCTTGGTAGAAAGGAATCAGCTCACCTTGAAAAAATGACAAAAAGGAAAGCAGCCAAAAGGTGGGTCTGAAAAAAGGTGGGATCTAGAAGCCTTGGAGAAGGAAAGAACAAAAAGCCAGCCTTCTAGGACCCCTAGAACGAGAAAGTTAGCAAGAGGCTTTTTGAAGAAGAAACCTCAAAAGAAGAAAATAATGAGGAATGAGGAAGAGACCAGCCACCAATGTTGTTGGCACAACATTACTTCTAGTACCCAGGGGAGCAAATGGAGGGAATCAGTGGTACCCTGGAAACCCTAGGATGACATTATAAAAGGGGAAGTAACCAACAGTAAAAGGCATGGAGCAACAGTGAATTAGAGTAAAAATCCTTGAGAAAACTCTGTTAGAATTCAAAAAGAGAGAAAAAGGAGAGAAATCCCGTTCGGTATCCTTAAGTAGCCACTAGAGAATACACTTAGATCCAAAGGGGTTTAAACTTTGCAAGTCTTAGAGGCTTGAAAGGCCATCAATTTTTGTGATTTTTTAACTTATTTGAACCTTGTAATACATCATAGTGAGCGTAGTGTATTACATAATCAAGAAAGTAATGAAGTATTTTACATTATTTTAAGGATCCCTAACGCTTTATTTTATGTTCCTTCTTTATCATTTCGTTCCTTTGCTGTTTCTTGCTATTCAATGCATATATTTCCTGTATGTTAGTATGTATGTGTTGTAGGATTTATGCTCTGTGCACCACCTGGTTCGAAATCAACCTAGTTTAGCTGTGGTGAACCAAGCCCAGTCCCTTAAAACAATAAGTATTGGGCCCAGGGTTCTTGCTTTCACTTGGGCCTGTGTGCTAAAAGAAAAGAACTCACACAAAGTGTAATTAAAAGGATGCTTAGCACGAAATTGGAAAGCAGGTAAAATCTAATTTATGATTTTTTTTTTTTGTTTTGCAGTCTAATTCAGATTTTTTTTTTTTGAGAATCTCTAATTCAGATTCTTGATCGGGTTTTTACTTTAATATATTATTATATATGATTGCTGAGTTGAATATAAAATTGTTTAGTTGACATGCATGCTTTATTGTAGTCGAGCCACCTCTAACACATTTATTGAATTACGTATTCACATATTGCATGTGAGATGTGCTTCAAAAAAACACATTTTACTTTATCTTACACAAAGCCTAAATTGGAATGTTCTTAATTCCAATAAAAAAATTTATATTTTAAAAAATAACTTGACGGGTTGTAGAAAGAAGTATATATAATGCCCCATTGCCCCTGAATATATGATATCTCTATAAAAACCGGTTATGATTTATGAAAGGCCTATGTTATTATCTTCTAGGCATTGTTCATTCATATAATTATTTCCACAAAAGAGCAATGTCTTCTAGCAATATCTTTGGTTTGGTTAGCTTCATAGCCTGTGTACCTTTTTATTGGTTCATGGAGTTGCTTCATTAGAGTATGGGGAAGCTCTGACCAACTCTTTGTTATTTTATGATGGCTAACGTTCGGGAAAATTTCCATCTAACCAGAGAGTTCAATGGCATGCAAATTATACTCTAATTCTGCCAACAAAATTAGAGTATAATTGAAAATTTATTAGACACACATACACATTTAAATAATATGTCTACCTAATAGGTGATAGACTGTATACATTCCTAATATTATAAAAATATTAAATTCAAAATAATTTTTTTATTTTCTAAATTTAGATGCATTAATTTGTATTTAATATAATTAATACAAAATTATAGTATAATTGAAAATTTGGAAGGACATTTGACATAAAATTTGTGTGTAATTACAAGAACATATACACTTGGCACAAAATTGGAGTGCAAAATGATCTACTTTGAATTATTTTAGCAAGATAATTTAGAATCTTGATTAGGCATCTACTTTAATATGTTATATATAATTGTTGAATTGGATTTAAAATTGTTTGGTTGGCATAATGCTTTATTTTAATTGAGTCACCTCTTACACAATTATTAAATTGAATATTCACAGATTGGTTATAACATGCTCTCAAAAAAATACATCTTACTTTAATTTATCTCAATCTACAATGCCTAATTTATCTCAATCTACAATGCCAACGGGGGCTTGGTTGAGTGGGTAAGGTTCGGACACTTCGTGCAACACACCTAAGTTCGAGTCCCGTTGTCCGCAAGTTTCCGTTGGTGGGTAAACTTAGTGGTAAGGTGTACTCACAAATGTGAGGTGACTCTCGCACAGTTTGGCAGGCGCGTACCTTCAACTGGGAGGTCTGTCAGCTGGCTCCCTGTCCGGGGGTGTAATATAACCATAAATGCCCCCATTTTTTCCATTCTCAAAAAAAAAAAGTTGGAATCTTTCTTAATTCTTTTTCAAAATGTTAGAACTTAATGCCCCATTGCCCCAGAATATATGATGACTCTATAAATACCAGCTATGGTTTATTTATTATGAAAAACCTACGTTATTATCTTCTAGGCAATATTGTTCATTCATATTATTTTCACACAAGAGAAGTGCTTTTTCACACAAGAGCAATGCTTTCTAGCATTATCTTTGGTTTGGTTAGCCTGTGTTTCTTTTTATTGGTTCATGGTGATGGATTTACTTCAATAAATTATGGGGAAGCTCTGAACAAGTCTTTGTTATATTATGAGGCCCAACGTTGAGGGAAATTGCCACTTCACCAAAGAGTGCAATGGCGTGGATATTCTGCAGTTTCAGATGGTAGTGAAGCAGGAGTAAGATACTCGTGACTTCATTCCCTCCCACCCCCCACACCCCCAACCCCCCCCCCCCCCCCCCGACACACATATACATATTCCCCGTTTTTGGTGGAAAACTATGATCCTATCTCACTGGTTTTAAATTATTTAAATATCTTATTGAGTTTTTTAAAAGCATATACATTTCTCAAACTCTGTATGGTTTTCATTCTAACCATAGAAAATTAAGTGATAGAACAAAAAGGAATGATAAAAATTAAAATAAATTCTCATTGTTTCTTCTATCAATAAAATAGAGAGAAAAAAAAAAGTAGAAAATATAACTTTGGTACATTTGAATTCTTACTCATGAACCTCTTATTCTCATAGAAATCATAATCAAACTGAGTTTTGAACTGTCAAAGGAGTGATAGGATTCACTAATTCAACCACTGGATTAATTATTCATTTATATATATACACACACACACATTAAAGAATCACATAAAAAAATAGAAACTAAAAAAAAAAAAAAAAGAGACTGTTCAATTTGAGCGTAAATATGTAAGCATTCCAAACTTTGAAATTAATAGAATATTATTACTTAGAAAATTAATTCAAATATAGAATTTAATGTTTTATATATTAAAAATGACTAAGAATAGGAATACACTTGAATTCATCTTTTAATTACGTACTTATTTCAAGTCTCTGATAAAATTAGCTTAACTAGTAAAGTCTCTGATGATTGTATAAGAGATCTGGTGTTCAATCCCCGCCTATATTAAAAACTGATTGGTGTCTTGGCCTGGTGATAAAGAGTTATCATTAGGAGCGAACACCATAGGTTAAAATTCTCTAAAAAAAAAGTTAAAATGCAAAAAACTTAAAAAATCCATAAATAAAAATACAAAAATAAAAGAAAATATGATTATTTGATCAAAATAATATAATATTAACAAACCAAATGTTTTGAAAAATTTTGCAACTCGATATTTTTTCTTAAAAAATGTCAATATATATATGGCGAAAAGCACATTTTAGTCCCTACATTTTTAGGCGATTATCATTTTAGTCCCTAAATTTTATTTTTACCGCTTTTAGTCCCTATCCTGAAAAACGGTTCCATTTTAATCCCTGCCGTTACATCATAAACGGATATTGCTGATGTGGCAAACGGCATTGATAAATAATAATAAACTAATGTCCACGTGGCATAAATTAATAATAAAAAATATTTTTTGACATTAAAAAATGCCACGTCAGCATTTAAATTAAAAAAATTAATTTATTAATTTTAACTAAATAAAAAGTTAAAAACAGAATTAAAAACACAAAATTACATAAATTGAGATCTAAATGTGTCTTGAATAAGAACACAAACCCAGATATAAGAACACAAACTCAGATTCAATAACACAAACCCAGAAATTATAAAAAAAAAAAAAAAAAAAAATCCCCATCTTGCTTATTTATTCGATTCCATCTGTAACCTTAATTTCTCTCATTTCCTTTCCCTTTTTCTCTCTTCCATTATTTTCAATCCACTCCAATTTCTAATCCTTCAATTTCACATTTTTTTTCCAAATTCAAAATCCCCAAATTTTTTTCCCTGGGGTTTACGGTTTTTACTTAATTGGAAAATGGAAGGGAACAAAGATGACGCTTTGAAATGCTTGAGAATCGGTAAACAAGCTATGGAAGTTGGAGATCGAAGAAGTTGGAGATCGAAGCCAAGCCTTGAAATTCATCTCCAAAGCTCGTCGTCTCGATCCCACTCTTCCGGTCTATGATCTCTCATCGGAGATTGAGAAAGAATCCAATGGGCCTGGGGATCCACAACCTCAAGGTTCCTCCGGGTCCACTAATAACGGCACATCAGAGCCATCGAAACCGTCCGATCAGCCATCAGTCTGCCACCAAGGTCCGTCTTCATCGTCGACCTCATCGGCGTCCGCGTCAGCCTCGTACACAGAAAATCGCGATCGTGAGGCAGATTAAGAAGAAGAAAGACTACTACGAGATTTTGGGGGTGGAGAAGAGTTGCACGGTCGAGATATTTGGGAGTTACATCGGAGTTACATCGGAAGCTGATTTCGATGCGGAGGAGATATTTGGGCCGTCGACCACGCCTCCGCATCGCCTGAGATTGTGGGTTTGTGTTCTTGATATCTTTGTTTTTTCTTTTAATTTCTGACTTTGTGTTCTTGGGTTTGTGTTCTTTTCGATGCAGAGGAGATATATATATATATATATATATTTTTTTTTTTAATTTCTAGGTTTGTGTTCTTGATTTGAGATTGTATTTTTGGGATTGTTTTCTTTTCGATGCGGAGGAGATATCTTTGTTTTTTTTTTTTTTAATTTCTGGGTTTGTGTTCTTGACCTGAGATTGTGTTCTTGGGTTTGTGTTCTTTTCGATGCGGAGGAGATATTTTTGTTTTGTTTTTTTTTTTTAATTTTTGGGTTTGTGTTCTTGGATTTGTTCTTGTTGTTCTTGTTCAAGACACGTTTAGATCTCAATTTATGTAATTTTGTGTTTTTAATTCTGTTTTTAACTTTTTATTTAGTTAAAATTAATAAATTAATTTTTTTAATTTAAATGCTGACGTGGCATTTTTTAATGTCAAAAAATATTTTTTATTATTAATTTATGCCACGTGGACATTAGTTTATTATTATTTATCAATGCCGTTTGCCACATCAGCAATATCCGTTTATGATGTAACGGCAGGGATTAAAATGGAACCGTTTTTCAGGATAGGGACTAAAAGCGGTAAAAATAAAATTTAGGGACTAAAATGATAATCGCCTAAAAATGTAGGGACTAAAATGTGCTTTTCGCCTATATATATATATATATTTTTTTTTTTATGGTTTATTCAAGTTTTTTGCAAATCCAATATTTCTTTCATACCAAATTGTAAATTTATATGATTTATCAGTTTAACAGCTCAACTGCCATCCATTTGGTATGGTTATGATAACTATGCCTCATTTGCTTTGAAATAAAGAATATTCATTTCATTGTGAACATATTTTGTTTTCACCAATTTGTACATACCTGGTTTTTTAAAGCTGGTTATATTAGTTGTGTGGTAAATGAGACTCTATAATATATATATATATATATATATATATATATATATATATATATTGAAAACATACTTAGTGTATAAAACACTTGTGAATGTTTAGGCCTCCAAATACAAATTTTTCAATACAAGCTTATATCCAAACAGTATATGTGCGGAATATGAAATATAAACAATACTCAAATTAGCAAACTACTCTAAGCCATTAATTAATCACAACCAACAGAAATTAAAAGCTAAGAGTAAGGGAAAGAGAGATGCAAATACAAGATAATATCGGCATGTGTTATCGAAGAGAAAACCGAAGAACTCGGCAAAAAATCTTTTCGCTACCCTTCGAACGGTAAATGATCTACTAAAAAATCAATTGGGATACATGAATAGTAATAGACCTTCCAAGCCTAATCTATCTAATGCACCTAAGTCCTCCAAGCTTCTTGCTCCAATAAGGTTACGTCAAACCGTGTCTTCTCTAACTTCCCGGATCTCGCAATTCGCCCATTGTGTCAACCAACATGAATTGGTTCTCTCTTGAACTGCTTCCCAAACACTAAAAACCTTCTCCCTACTCTGAATTTGGTGAGGTAAAGGTTTGGTTTATGATCCTCTCATGGGTATAACAATGGAGAGGGTGAGAGTAGAGAAATTTGGAGAATTAAGTGTATAAGATTGTGGATGAATTAATCTTATTTTTTTTTAGAGTTTCTCTCTCAAAATTCTTTCTGGAAGCTATTTACATTTCGTAAGTATAAAGGTATTTACAGTAGGGTATGAGATGGAATGTGAAAAATCATTTTTCAGCAAAACAGAGTGCATTGGCAAGTCACTTGCGACTGGGATGAGTCGCGAGTTCTAGTCACTAGTTACTAGATTAGGCCAGATTGTACTTTTTATCCTATAGTAGTCCAGTTAGCCTGACTTTTCATCTTCCTGCATGCTTCACATGTGTGCTTCATTTTGGTGAGTCATCACTTGCGAGTCCAGTTGCGAGTCACCTTCTTATTGCACACTCTTAATCAAATGTTCACACTATCTTACACATAACCCTTACATTATTCCCACATAAATACAGAGTTTCTAAATGCTGAATTACAAGCAAATTTGGCACGGAATAAAGCCAATACATAGTTTAATAAATTCAACTTTACACACACACACACACACACACACACATATATATGAATTTATTTACACATTATAATGACAAAATATTTTTCTCTGCAATTTTCCATTTTTTAAATTAAATAATTAATTTCACTATTTCTAACAAAAGTTTGTAGTACGGACGTACATGTGATAGAATTCAAATGTTAAGGGAAAATGTAGAATAATAATTAATATCATGGAAGTTTATGATCATCTGAGAAACAAAATCTTCATTAGAAAACAGATAATACTTAATACAGATTAATGATTATATATTCTTGTTCTTATAGTTTATACCTAAAATTTCAAAAAATAATATATTTTTAGAGAAAAAAATGGTGGGTACATGGGTTCAACTTTTTCTTAATTTCATTTCCTCTTTTCTAACAATAATTTTTTTTAAAAATAATTGATATGATAATATATAATAGAGTAATCCCAACGTGGCACACCTCAATCTGTGAACATGTACATGTTAACCATATTTGTTATATAATTAAATTAAGTGAATATTCTATATATGTTTCAATTGAGTACATGAATGGTTCTATATATTATTTCACACACAATAGGTTGATCTTGAGGGAGGATATTACGATGCTGGGGATAACGTGAAGTTTGGTTTCCCTCTTGCATTCACAATAACAATGCTTTCATGGAGCACAATAGAGTTCCAAGCTCAACTGAAGGACAATAATCGGCTTACATATGCACTGCAGGAAGCAATCCAATGGGGCACAGATTACTTGATCAAAGCCTATCCTGAGCCACACGTTCTGTATGGTCAAGTTGGCGATGGTGATTCTGATCATGCATGTTGGCAAAGACCAGAAGACATGACCACTCCACGTCCAGCTTATAATTAAGATCGATGAGGACAATCAGGAGCTGATCTTGCTGCTGAAACTGCTGCTGCTTTTGCTGCAGCTTCTTTGGCATTCAAGCCAACAAACGAAACATACGCATCCCTACTATTAACCCATGCAAAACAGGTTTATTTCCTCTCGTCATCGTCATCGTAATCATCGATGTCATCACTATTTATTATTGTTATCATTATGATTAAGTGATTAAATTCCTCTTTATTTTTTTTTTAATTTTTTTAATTGCTTAAAATTTAAAGATAATTGATAATTTAACGTGTCTTAGAAAATGTGTTTCAAGGTTAAACATTGGATCTACATGTGAAAGAAAGTATTAGAATAATAACTTTCATTTAAAAAAAATCTAAAATCCCATATGTTGAATCTAACTTATTTGGGATTAGCTTAAACTCACATACGAGTAAAGAGATTGTTCAATTAAATGACTCAATTCATAATTTCCTAATAATTTAAGTTTTTGAGACAATCGGTAATTTAACATTAATGTAGGAGACAATTCTAAGTTTGATCACGGTTCTACTTCTCATTTAAAATGTTAAAAATCTCACATGTTGGGTCAACTATTGAAATGAGAGTTTGAACCCACATGCGAAGGGGTGTGTTAGGAATTATGGTTAAATTATTAAATTCGTAATTTTTTAATTACTTAAACTTTTGGAACAATCAGTAATTTAACAATGACATATAAATGGTTGCAGCTCTTTGAATTTGCACGTAATTCTATGGTAGTAGCGGATATGAGGTATGCACGTAGTGTAAAGGAATTTACTTTGTAGAATAGTTTAGAATGCAATTAATTTGAACTTCAATATTTGATTCCCAAAAGTTTAAGAGAGTTGAATTTTTGTATTTAATGCTACGTACAAATACAAATGTTTTTTTACAATAATTGAGTTGACAAATTTTTATTGATTTTTATTTATACTCACCTAATAACTTTTTTTTACTTACTAAAAACTAACTTGCCACAACATTCTGTGAATTTTTTTTTGTAACTCTACTTATTCTTTTTGTATGTGAACTAAACCATGCATGCCTGTCTAACAGGATGAATTGTTATGGGCTTCTATATGGCTTTTTCTCGCCACCGGTGAGGAATCTTACCTAGATGCCCTTGAAGGGTCCTCTGGTGGCACGAGATCCAGGTTTTCCTGGGATGACAAGTACCTTGGTGCACAGGTCTTAGTTTCAAAGGTATTTTCCTTTCGTATTCACAAATGGGAAGCGAAACTAAATACAAACAAAAAGCACTTACATGCTTTAGTACTATTGCATAAACATAATGATATCAATTCAGCAAGACAGTGCAATGTTTGATTGGATAAAGGACAATATATATATATATATATATATATATATATATATATATATATATATATATATATATATCAGTGATATATATTGCTCATAATCACCATATATCTCATATATTAATTCTCATGTTACTTGAATATCAGAGTTAAAAGCATTTGCATCAATATTTGTATAATAGAAAAGGTTTCACATTTTAGTCAATTAATTTCAAAATTCATTAACATCATACTATACAAAATTGTGTAAAAATATATTGTTATTATAATAACCGTGTAAATTTATATTGACTATTTATTTTGCATTTATTTATTTTATTCTTTTTGTAAGTATCTCAAAGATGAAGGAAGAGAGTGGATGGTTGTTGTTGCGTGTGAAGAAATAGAAACAATTAAAAAAAAAACTAAATAAAATTGATATTTTAACGAAATGTAGTGTAAAATAAATAATTTGATTTGAAGTATTTTGAAAAATAAGTATATAAAATAGAAAAAATAAGTTTTTTTTGAAATTATATTAAAAAAATACAATTTTTTTACACGAACTGATGCGAAATCTCTAATATGGGAAATGTATTTAATTTGTGTGTTATATCTTATTTTCGAGGGGGCCTTGGATCAAGACATATATGGCCATTTCAAGATCGATGGAGAGCAGTTCATATGTAACTGCCTTCAAAAAGGAAAGAATAATATTATCAAGACACCTGGGGGCTTGCTATGGTTTCTATCATAAAACCTTCAATATGTAACCACTGCCACATTCATTGCCACAACATATTCTGAGTATCTGTCCACGTTCTCAACTACATTTGATTGTCTTGATGGCACTATACAACCCAATGACCTACTTGCATTTGCCAAATCACAGGTATTACAGTTTCGGATAAGATTCCCTCCTATTTCCTATAATTTTTATTTAGATGTATGATATGTAATATTCAAAAATTAATTAAATAAATGTCACGTGTCGCACATTCAGCGTTGGTTTGGATCACGCGTTTCCTGGCGTTGTGTTTTCATGTTGCGTTTTTTTTTTTCTTTTGGCTTTCATGCGTTTAGGGAACAAAATTTACTATTCATGAGACAACAATCATTGTTTATGCACTGTTCATGGGACCCACAGCCACTTTATTAAAAAAAAAAATATTAAAAATAGGTCTCACGGCACTATTCATACATTTAAAAATTACTCCATTTTGCTACAGTGTTTTCAGAAACAATCAGTTGTATCCAAACGGACCCTTATTTCACGCTGGTTATTATCCGTACACACAATATTCAAAATTTACATGAAATGTCCACAATTTTTATTGATAAACATGAAATAAATGATGTATATCAACAATTTAAAATTTTATTTATTTTTTGGAGGGAATATATAGTAGTACTACTTACTGATTTGTGGCTTTCGGTGTATTGATTGTGTCACTACTAGGTGGATTATATCTTGAGTTCAAACCCAAGAAGCACGAGCTACATGGTAGGATTTGGGTCAACTTATCCGAATCAAGTTCATCATAGAGGAGCTTCCATTGTGTCCATCAACGTAAATCCTGCACCTGTGTCCTGCCAAGGAGGCTATGACTTGTATTTCAACAAGGATGCACCCAACCCAAACGTGTTGGATGGTGCCGTAGTTAGTGGCCCCGATGAGAATGATAACTACTCCGACTTAAAATCTAACTACGAACAGGCTGAACCAACCACTGTTACTCCCGCACCACTAGTTGGTGTTCTCGCTAAGTTAGCCTTAAGTTTCAAATAATATTATAGTGCTGGCTTTAATTATATAATTTTTATTATTTGATCAACGAATGCTTGATGGGAGTATTAGTTGCTGCTAGTTGTTGTTCTGCTTCAGCGTATTGCTAATTGGTCTGCAGCTTGCACCCTGTTTGTAATAATAAATGATGTTTGATATAATAAATTTTTAGCTCATTCATGAAAAAAAAAAAAAAGTGGTTACTCTAGGATTAAAATTTATTGTGATTCTCACCACTTCCCCTTTATTTTTTTTTCTCTTTCTTTTTTTATGATGCACTCCCCTTCAAATTTGAAGTTCCTCTCTCTCTCTCTCTCTCTCATAATTTTAACACAGTACTATCAATCGTAGCATACACTATAAAGGGCATTGATTCTCTCACACGTTTTATTACACACTGTCCATGTATGTTACTTATTTCACCTTCTAAATGAGCATAAAATTTTTTATAAAAAAATTGAACATTGCATGTGAATTATATATGAACATTACGTGTATGAAATGTACATAAAAGAATTTGAGTAAAAAATTACTACACTATAATACACTTTGTTATGGCCCACTTTTGATAAGTCCAAGCAAGCGGCCCATGCGAAATAAAAAGCCTGATGCCACAACCAATCAATCAAAAGAATACCAAGCCCATTGTGATTGATTTGGATAAATGAATTTAAAGAGAGGAATTTGGATTTCAATCTTTAATTTAAATGACTTCAATAGGGTATAAAACCACAAAATTTTGAAATTTGTGAAGGTAATTGAGTTTTAGTATGACATTGATTTCAAATGACTATCCTTATGATGTTATTTCATATCTATCATATCACAATAGTTTTTTTTTTTTTTTTTTAAAAGTAAAATCTCCAAAGTTCTTATCATCATGTGTTATTAAACTTATATCAATCAATTTATATTAGTAATTGTTCTTCAAATCCCTTAGATCTGAAATCCCCAAAATTTAAACACAACCTTGGGGAATTTAAGAGAATATGATTTTATTATTATTATTAAACGGTAATACTTATTAGAACACACACGAAAATAGTAATGTTAGTGTTTTAAACTGAGTTTATAATACATTATATAACCAGAGTACAACTACAAAAGGGCCTAACCTTTGTAATTATAGATTGTGGTTATAAACAGCGGACGTTAGACATACACAACCAATGTGAGATAAGCATCTTTTTTTTTTTTTGAGTAAATAATAATACTTATTAGAACACACACGAAAATAGTAATATTAGTATTTTAAATTGGGTTTATAATACATTACATAATCAGAGTACAACTAAAAAAGGGCTTAACTTTTGTAGTTGTAAAGGTTATAAATAACGGACATTAGACACACACAATTAATGTAGGATAAACCATAATACCTATTAGAACACTAACAACGGGCATCTTTTTTTTTTAGTAAACCATAATACTTATTAGAACATACACGAAAATAGTAATATTAGTGTTTTAAACCGGGTTTATAATACATTACATAATCAGAGTATAACTACAAAAAGGCCTAACATTTGTAGTCGTTTAGAAGGAAAAATGAGAGTTTTTCCTAGTCCACCCATGGGCTTAAGAAAAATATTGCAAGTGTGCGTAGAGCACATGTAACACCCATGAGCCCACGAGTGACACAAGAGCAAATTGAACACTTTGTGGGTTTTTATATGTTTGTTATTATGATTAACTAGTCATTCTTAAGAGGTTTCTAATTACTTTTCTCATCTATGAAGGATTTATAGTTACAGGGTTCTTCGTTCTCAATTTCATGTTTCAAGTCATTTGGGTTGTCATAGTTGATGGGAATGTCAACCCCTCCCTAGGGCTGGCTCAACAACTTTAAGGGCCTTAGGTGAAAATTTTAAGTGGGGTCTTTTTATATTTATTGTGGGGTTAGAAAATTTGGTATCCCCGACCCATTTCACATCAGGCCCAAGACCCATGCCAAAGAGGGATAAGCGCCCGAGGACGAAGTATGAAGGCCCAAATTGCCCAGGAACCTTGCCGAGGACGACTCTGTCCTCGGCCAACCGAGACCATAGGAAGAGGAAGTAGTGGACCAGTAAAGGTAGTCTTTCAGGGCATCCAAGGAGAAAGAACAAGTACAACATGTCAGCCATGGAAGCATAGCCAAGGAGCAAGACCAGGATGAACTGTCACCTCCACATTAAATGCGCACAACCAATATTCTAGCTGCATTGATGAGGAAATGACCCCTGAGCAGTACTGCCTCAGTTACTGCAACTCACAGGAGGTTTGGTAAAGTGGCTGATAGGACTGGTTGTCAGGGGAGGGCATGGATGATCAACAAGTGGAGGAAATGGATCATTGGAGGAGGACTATATAATGAGAAGAAACAGGTTAAGAAAAGGGGGATGGATCCCCATGGAAGAAGGACGGCCACCAAGCTCCTCAGACCGAGCCGAGGACAGATTTTTGAGGATGATTTCCGTTCACCAGCGTTCGACGGTGGAAAACACTGCGATGGGCATTGTTCGCTTGCTAGGGCTTAGTTCTTAAACCCGCTCTCTACAAATTCATTGTATTGGGCTAGCTGGGCTTGAGTCCACTCACTCAACAGTAGAAGTACTCAAACCCAGTCCCTACATTTATATATTAATTAAATAATATTTATTGAATTTTTTATTTAAAATCAATTGATCCTTTTTGAGATTTAGTTTGTTTTTCGATTTTTATCTTTTTTTTTTTTTTTTTTTTTTTTTTTTAAAGTTTTTCATATCCAAATAAATTTTTTCTAGTAAACATTTATAATGAGCAAATATTTATAAATAAATAAAAAATAATTTATAATTAAAAATTATGATTTAACTAAAAATAAAATTTAAAGTATAGAATAATAAAACTTGGTTATTACAACTTTTCTAACGTTGTGGCCACTTTATTCTTTAAAGTTTAAACCTACAGTTCTACACAAATAAAAATTAATTTATTAATTGGTTCAAAAAATTAGTATCTTTATAAGACAAATGGGTTGATATGATATACATCAAATTATCAATTGGTGTGATAAAAAGAGACTATGTGTGTACAGGTGTTTATTATACAATTGGTGGGTTTAAGAATGTTTTGTTAATAAAACTTAAAATCCAAAAAATCTTGAAGCTTTAAATGCGAAAACTCATCTGATCAATAGGTGGTTAGTGTCTTTAATGATAGTGTGTGGGCCATGTGGGATGTGGCTGTGGTGTGCTACAGTGATATTTGCTATGTGCAGTGTGTAGTGCAGTAATCTGTCCTGTCAGTTGTGTAGTGCAGATTATTATTATTATTTTTTAAATATTGAATAAAAAGCTAATAGGCATCACAAATTAGTAGTTCAGTCCTCTTCAATGACTTCAATCTTTATGAAAATTTTGGAGAGAGAGAGAGAGAGAGGGTACCTCTAGGGCTGGCTCACACACACAGAGTCCACGGTTCACCACTATAGTGAAGCTATTGCAGATTGATTTCACAGTGAAGAAAGAATGCTTATAAGAAAAAAGAGATTCAAGATGAAGAAAAGAAAGGTGAGAATATAGATGGAGAGACATAAAGATAGAGAGCTGAGAGATTTTTTTTCTTTTGTTTTAGAAATTTATAATCTCTTATTTCAAGATATTTATGTTGTATTATTAATGAATTTGTCTTGTATTAATTTTGATTTTAGCATATTTTAAGAATAATTTAATGAATTTGTGTTCTATAATTTAATTTTGTTAGCCGAATTTGACTATTTTATTCCCTTTTTAATCTTCTGTATTTTAGGATATAATTGTGCATTTTTAATGCATTCTACTGACCAATAAAAGGACTTAAAATTTTGTTTTCCTTGATTAAAAGATATCATATAGTATATAATAAAAGTTGGGTTTAGAAGCCATGGTTGCGTCAAGTGGCTTTACCAAATTGCAGAATTTTTTTTTTTTTTTTTTTAATTTTTAGATTTTTCAATAAGTTTATTCACTTAAGTTTTTAGATAAAAAAAAAGTTTTTGATATTTATCAACTTCTTTGGATAAAGTAACAATAAATGTTCTAACGAACTTCTTCTTCTTTTTTTAATTTATTTTTTTAAAATTTTATAAAGTAACAATTTTACTAGCTTACGTTAGTTTTTTTATTTTTTTAATTTTTTTTTGGGATAACATTTATCCTACATCATCTATTTCCTAATGTGGGGCCTAATAATCTAGCAATCTTGGCCCATCTTATATCCGGCCCAAAGCCCATGTCGAGGATAAAGAAACGTCTGAGGAGGAACATAGATAGCCCAAGCTGCCAGGAAACATCACCGAGGACGAGGTTGTCCTCGGCCAGTCGAGACCGTTGAAAAGGGGAAGTAACGACCCATCAGGAGCAGCCTTCCTGAGCATCCAAAGAGAAAGAGCAAGTTCAACGTGTCAGTCATGAAAGCATGGTGGAGGAGCAAGTCCAGGGTGAACTGTCACCCCCATATTAAATGTCCCCAACTAACATCCTGGCCGTATTAATGAGGAGATGACCCCTGAACAGTGCCGCCTTGGTTGCAACAACCCACAGAAAGAGTGAGAAGGCGGCTGATGGGACAAGCACTCAAGTAGCGGCTTGGTTGATCAACAAATGTAGGGCTAAGATCAATTGAGAGGGGGGTATATAATGTAAGGAAACCCTTTGGAAAGAGGGATGAAAAATCTGAATTATAGAATACTGTAGCAACCTGTATTCTCCCAGAAACCTTTGTAACCAATCACAAAAGAAGTAATAAGAACTGCAAGCTCCCGAGAGAAAGGCCGAGAAGCACCATTGCACATTTTAACCCACGTTCAGGCTATTCAATCCACACGCAACCATGCCTGGCCGTTGCATCCCTCACTAGGGCCTAGTTCTTGAACCCGCTCTCTACAAATTCATTGTACTGGACTAGCTGGGCTTGAGTCCATTCTCTCAACAGCAGAAGTGCTTGA
Organism: Quercus ilex subsp. ballota; assembly: GCA_032727855.1. NCBI lineage: Eukaryota > Viridiplantae > Streptophyta > Magnoliopsida > Fagales > Fagaceae > Quercus > Quercus ilex. The sequence continues at coordinate 25,817,859 of CM064911.1, read as the reverse complement.
ACCCAGTCCCTACACCTAATAATATAGTAAAAAATTTAAAAGTATTATTTTTCTTCTCAAATTTTTTTTCTTTTGGAATAAATAACAAAAAATAGCTAATATTTATTAACTTTAACGTAAACTAAAAAAAAAAATAAAAAAAAATCTAATAATAATCTAATAACATTAACTATTTTTTTGGGATAAAGTAAAAAAAAAAAAAACTAATATGTAATTAGCATAAACTTCTTAACTATGTAAACTTCTTTTTTCTTTTTGTTCATATCAAGTTATCAATTTCTTCACAACTTAAAATTATCTAATATAAAAGTGGGGGTATATATACGGTTTGGTATATTTTTCCCTTTTCCTACCGTATGGTTTCTTGATGTATTCTTTCCTTCTCACACTTTACCTTACCTATGAAACTTGCATGTATGTATTTGCCTTCTTCTTTTTGCTTTTTCATAAAATTCCCTTTTTTATTTTTTTTCATCAAATTGAATATATTTTGTGTGCAGGTTGCCTTTTGTTTAAGTTATTTTTGTTAACTTTGATATAATTTATATGCTTATTGTAAGAACTGGGTTCGAGCACTTCTACTGTTGAGAGAGTGGACTCAAGCCCAGCTAGCCCTATGCAATGAATTTGTAGAGAGCGGGTTCAAGAACTAGGCCCTAGCAAGCGGATGGCGCCCAATGTAGCGTTCTCCACCGTCGAAGGAGGGCAGACCAAGATTATCCCCCCAAAGTCCATCCTCGGAACTAGTCCGAGGAGCTTGACAGTGGTCTCTCTCCCCTAGGGAATCCTCCTCCCTTCTGATCTGTTTCTTCCCCTTATCATCCATGCCTCCCTCTTCTAACCGCTCGTCCCATCAGCCACTTTACCAGCACTCTTGTGAGTTGCAGCAACCAAGGCAGTCTTGTCCAGAGGTCACGTCTCCATTAATGCGGCCGGGGGGTTAGGTGAGCGCACTTAATGTGGAGGTGACAGCTTATCCTGAACTTGTTCCTCCACCTTGCTGCCATGGTTGACGTGTTGGTCTCGGTTTGCCGAGGACAGGGTTATCCTCGGCAAGATTCCTAGTAATTTAGACTTTCACATATCATCCCCAGACCTTTCTTCTTCTTCAGCATGGGCCTTGGGTCGGATATAAAGTGGACCGGGGTTGCCAAGTTCTCAAGCCCCACAATAGCCCCTCAAAATCCTGCTGTCCGTATCCTCGGACGGGGAGGAGGATTTTGATATCCTCGGGCCTTCATCATGACTCGCCCAACCTTGGCCTACGTCAGCGTTGGAGTCTTTTCGCCTGCCCAATGCACGTTTTTGGCATCTCGATATATGGTGCGCACCTGCATTAAATTCTGGCGGCTCCATACCCCTTACGTTCAACGGTGTTATGGTAATCAGTCGGTGGGGATTTCCTGCCTTTACGGGCGAGAAACTCCGCCTGGTTATCTTTAATTGAGGATATAAATACTCGTTTAAACCAATTTGCCTCCTTATTTTTGCATTCAAGAACTTTGGCGCACATACTCTGAATCCGGTCAAACCTCCAACTACACCCACGCCTTTTTCAGCACAAAAAGCCTGTCCGAGGAGATTTTCCTCATTTCTGTAAGTTTTCTTCTCTCTATAGCACAAATTTCTTCCCTGATTCCTTTCTTTCCTTCGCTCTTTCTCGAGTCTTTTAGTCGTTGTTGGGGATGGGTAGATTTAAGAAGTTAGTTGAGTCTGAAGAGATGATGGAGAAGTTTATCGCCGATTATAAGATACCCAGCAACGTGGGCTTGAGGTATTGCGAGGAAGGGGATTGGTATATTAGGAGGAAAGAGGGCAAAGTTGTGATTCCCATAATCGCCTTCTTAGAGGGAGGTATGAGAATCCCTATGGGGCCGGTGACGAGCGGTTACCTCAGGCATTTTCGGTTGACTCCCACCCAGTGCGCCGTCAATGTGTTTAGAATACTAGGGTGTGTAGATGCCTTGAATAAGAAGATGGGTTGAGGTTAACCCACCATGATGTAAACTGGTGCTATAACCTCCAACACCTGAAGGGTAAGTCGTACTATATGAAGACGAGGGACGATAGGGTTTGGCTTATCCAGTGCCTCCCTGAGTCCAGTAAGGGGTTAAATCAGGATTTTCTCATTGTGTTTGGGGAATGGCACGACGATCTCCATTGCCCTACAGTAGAGGGAGAGCCAGGTAGGGTACTCAGAGTAGGAGAGGGTCTAGCCCCCCCCCTTTTTTTTTTTTTTTTTTTTTGTAAATTTGCTTTGTTCGGTCGATGCTAGGAGTTTGTTTTTCTTTCTGCAGATCCGCACGCCTTCGAGCGTCATTTTAACCTGGTCAACAAGGAGGACTTGGAAGCTATTCTCAGGGCGGAGATCTTTTTGAACGAGGCCGATAACCAAGTTAGAGCCGCTCACAAGATCCTCGGGTACGATCCGACCTAGAAGTTGTTCCAGGCCTCGAAGTACGTGATCAGGGCTCGTGATCCTCGGCTTCGACAAATCACTGTGGTGGAGCACGGGTTCTCATTTTCTGAAGGATCTTCCATTCCAGAGGGCGTCCCGTTGGCAGGTTCTTTCTCGTCCCATCAAGCTGCGGAGGCCGAGGGAGAGAGTTTGGGAAAGGAGGGGGAAGTAGTCGATCTGGGTTCGTCCGAGGACGAATTTGGTGCATTCGACCAAGCCTATCTGTTCGAGGATCCCTCTGGTGACTTGGGGAGTCCCCATTTGTCTAAAGCCGATCTTCTGCCTCCAAGGGTTGGTATTCAGGCCGAAATGGGTTTCAAGAGATAACCCCAAACCAGCCTGTTTGACTTGCTTGAGGGCAAGCCAGGGAAAGACGCGCCAAGGGAGTCATAGCCCAAGCTTCCTCCTCCCTCACCTAAGCCTTTGCCTGCGCAGACCAGGTCGTCCTCCACTTCGTCAATCCCGGACCCTCGGCTTGAGTCCACCGATCTGAAGAGGAAGAGGTCTTCCAAGGGTAAAGACCTAGTGGACGAGGGGAGATCTCATTCCTCCCATGAGGAAGATGAAGCCCGCCAACCCTCAAAGCAGCTGAGGATTGGTGGTCAAGGTAAGGGGAAAGAGGTCATCCAGCAGTTCGAGCCCTAGGCCTGGCTGCTCGCTGCCATGCTCCATGGGAAGCCTTTGATAGACGATGCCACTCTCAGGGACTTCTGAGGGGGCGAGGGGGCTCGTGTAGCCGACGCCCTGGAGAGGTCCCTCATTCTCCCCATCGACATGGCTGAGTTGGGGGGCATGAGGAGGCAAGAAGTTGCCCGTAACCTTAAAAGGTACCTGGGCATGGTAAGACTTCTGATACCCGTTCCTTCATTCGAATATTATTGCTTAGTACCCAACTTACGGTGTATTTGTTTTGGTTGGCAGGCTATCCAGGCCACTTTTAGTCTGGACGAGGAGGCCGACAACCAGGGTAAAGCTCTGGGTCAGGAGTGCGGCAAGTACTTGAATGCTGTGAATACCCTCAAGAAATTTGAGGCGGATCTCAAGAAGGCAATGGAGAATTTGGAGGAGATGATGAGGGCCATAGACAGCGCGGCATCTGATCTAGCCGACGCTATGAAATAAGTCGAGGATCAGACAGGGCGCTTGTGGGATGTTGAGGGTCAGCAGTAGGTTGTTAAAGAGCATATTGCCGACCTAAAGCAGAAGTTGGCCGAGGCAGTGGGGGCGAGAGGCGTTGCCTAGTACGCCAGGGACGAGGCCGTGAGGGCTAAAGAAGAAGTCGTGTTTGCGAGAACAGATGCTGAGCACTCTGTAGAGCAAGCAAAGGAAGAGGCCTTTGCTAAGGGGGTGGCTAAGACCGAGGTTGCCCTTAAGGCTCAAGTCCCTGAAGTATGTAGGCGCTACTACTCCTAGACTTGGAATGAGGCCCTCAACCAGGCGGGGGTCGAGGCCTTGTCCGAGCTTAGGAGTGCCGAGAGAGTGTATTATCCCCCCGCAATTCGCGAGGTTGTCTCCGTCGCTTCTGAGGTGGGCTCCGCTTTACAAGCGACAGATGAAGGCTAGACCAATGTTGCCGAGGACTCAACTTCAGCTGATAAGCCTGTTGAGGAGACTGAGCGCGATGGTACATTGGAGGGGGCAGGAACTGGTAGTCAAGAAGCGCCCCAGGATGTGGTGAAGCCTCCTACTAGCTCCCAAGTCAAACTTGTTGTCCCTCAGATCCCTCATGCTGAGGAAGGGTCCTCCGAAGTAGCCCCTTCTTGCCAAGGTCCCGAGGCATCAGTTGAAACCCTCCGGCAGACTCCTCAGGACAAGTTGTCTACTGAGTTGGGGAAGTAGGCCACCTCGTCGGGCTATCCTGTTTTGATGGCTTGGGCCGCTCTGATATTGCTTTCTTTTTTATTTTATTTTGCCTTTTGTCTTGGTGACATTGTAACGAAACTATTTTTTGTATAATATATTCAATCGTTTGTTTTTAGTTCTTCGAATGATGCTTCCTTTCACTTGTCGTGCTTTAATGCTTTGCTCAATACCTTAGTTCTGTCTAGGACTTAGTCTTGTGAAGCAATTGGTTTCCCCACAGGTTTGAGTCCAAGTACCATGCAACACCTTGGTTCTATCCAACGCTTTTGTTCCTCTGTAAGTAACTAGTTTTCCCATAAGTTTGAGTCCAAGGACCATGCAATACCTTGGTTCAGCCTAGCACCCAGGTTTTCCTTGCAGTGGTTAGTTTCCCCATAGGCTTGAGTCCGAGGACCATGCAAGGCCTTGGTTCAGTCTAACGCTTATGTTCTTTTGTAAGTAACTAGTTTTTCCATAGGTTTGAGTCCAAAGATCATGCAATACCTTGGTTCAGCCTAGCACCCAGGTTCTCCTCGCAGTGGTTAATTTTCCCATAGGCTTGAGTCCGAGGACCATGCAAGGCCTTGGTTCTGTCTAACGTTTATGTTCATCTATAAGTAACTAGTTTCCCCATAGGTTTGAGTTCGTGGACCATGCAAGACCTTGGTTCAGTCTAGTACCTAGGTATATTTGAGTGGTTAGTTTTCCATAGGCTTGAGTCCGAGGACCATGCAAGGCCTTAGTTCTGTCTAACGCTTATATTCTTCTGTAAGTAGCTAGTTTCCCCATAGGTTTGAGTCCGTAGACCATGCAAGACCTTGGTTCAGTCTAGTACCCAGGTATATTTGAGTGGTTAGTTTTCCCATAGGCTTGAGTCTGAGGACCATGCAAGGCCTTGATTCTGTCTAACGCTCATATTCTTCTGTAAGTAGCTAGTTTCCCCATAGGTTTGAGTCCGTGGACCATGCAAGACCTTGGTTCAGCCTAGTACCCAGGTATAATTGAGTGGTTAGTTTTCCCATAGGCTTGAGTCCGAGGACCATGCAAGGCCTTGGTTCTATCTAACGATTATATTCTTCTGTAAGTAGCTAGTTTCCCCATAGGTTTGAGTCCGTGGACCATGTAAGACCTTGGTTTAGTCTAGTACTCAGGTATATTTGAGTGGTTAGTTTTCCCATAGGCTTGAGTCCAAGGACCATGCAAGGTCTTGGTTCTGTCTAACGCTTATATTCTTCTGTAAGTAGCTAGTTTCCCCATAGGTTTGCATCCGTGGACCATGCAAGACCTCGGTTCAGTCTAGTATCCAGGTGTTCTTCTGTAAGTAACTAGTTTCACCGAAGGTTTGAGTCCGAGGACCATGGGAGACCTTGGTTCAGTCTAGTACCCAGGTGTTCTTCTGTAAGTAACTAGTTTCACCGAAGGTTTGAGTCCGAGGACCACGGGAGACCTTGGTTCAGTCTAGTACCCAGGTGTTCTTCTGTAAATAACTAGTTTCACCGAAGGTTTGAGTCCGAGAACTACGGGAGACCTTGGTTCAGTCTAGTATCCAGGTGTTCTTCTGTAAGTAACTAGTTTCACTGAAAGTTTGAGCCCGAGGACCACGGGAGACCTAGGTTCAGTCTAGTACCCAGGTGTTCTTCTGCTTGGAGTGAAGGAATTTGTCCTCAGTGTTGGGAAGTTTGCTTTTAGTGTGATGATGGTTTCGGCCTTGCTTCACCAAATATGGGCTATGCCTCAGACTGGACCCTTGGCCCCGCGTTGCCCTGGACAGGGGTGGCTCGGATTTCTATCCTCACGCATGGCAGTAGCCCCTCCTCCGCTCCAATTTTCTGACCTTTACGATCATAACGCGTCTTCTGGCTGTTTGCGTTCCGCGCTTGAGGCTTCGGTGTGCGAGGCGCGCCCTCATTAATATTCTCGTGGATTAATGCAGATCCAGCGGTTGATGGCTTCTTTGGAATTTGGTCAGGATTAATGTCGCTGATAATTCTTCTTTCGAATTTTGGGTGGACCAATTCCCACCGACCTTCGCCCTCCATATAAGGCTTTCTAGGGGAATCGTCATTCCACACTTCACGAACTCTCTAGTCAAACAGGAAACATGATTCTCCCACCCTCTAAGCCCCTTCAATAACCTTACCAGGATTGTGATCAAAGCTTGGCGGAATGGGATGGCTCTGGATGAGGGCGGGGGCAAGCAAGCCAAAGGTCCTCCTCCCTCGATCAAGAGTCGTTGCTGTTGTAGCCCGCGTTAGACTTCCAGCGCGGCAAGGCTTGGGCGTCATCCTAGTGGTATCGTGCCTGGCGATTAGGAGGGAGGTCCATGAAGTACATAACGCTTCTCTCTGGTGCGCGTCCATGCCTGCCCTTCAAGCTGGTGGTGACTCGCTCCCAACTTACTTGCCGATAAAGGCTTACAAGATTACGTCATGTTCGGTGCCCGGGTGTTGCCGCCTCCAATGTTCAATCATTATGAGGCCGGGGGAGCACCAAGGGAACATCATAGGGCAGGGCCATCAGGCGCTTTTGCATCTGCTCCTCTTTTCTCGCCGGTACCATCCATACCGGCCCAGGGGTTATTAGTAGCCTTGAAGCAAGCCTGCCTCAGCCCCCTTTCTTTTAGGGTTAGCTTTTGAACAAGTCCGTCTGGGCCTCTGTTTGTAGAGTTAGCTTTAAAATAAGTCCGTCTGAGCCTCTGTTTGTATCATGTATTTATTTTTTGTTTAATAAAATGCTGCAATGTTCATTCCCTTTTCCTTTTCTCTGAATCTTCTACTTTTCTGCAATGATTGTTTCTTGTGCAAACGCGTCGTTGTTAGCCTTCTGTGAGCTAGCTGCCTAGGAATGACTGTCCATTGCGCCTGCTAGCGCACAAGTTCTCCCTACAGACGGCACCAATTGTAGGGACTGGGTTCGAGCACTTCTACTATTGAGAGAGTGGACTCAAGCCCAGCTAGCTCTTTACAATGAATTTGTAGAGAGCGGGTTCAAGAACTAGGCCCTAGCAAGTGGACGGCACCCAATGTAGCGTTCGCCACCGTCGAAGGAGTGCGGACCAAGATTATCCCCCCAAAGTCCATCCTCGGCACTAGTCCGAGGAGCTTGACAGTGGTCTCTCTCCCCTAGGGAATCCTCCTCCCTTCTGATATGTTTCTTCCCTTTATATAGTCCTTTTCTTCACAACCTCTTTCTTCCACTTGTTGATCATCCACGCCTCCTTTTTCTGACCGCCCGTCCCATCAACCACTTTACCAGCACTCCTGTGAGTTGCAGCAACCAAGGCAGTCTTGTCCAGAGGTCACGTCTCCATTAATGCGGCCAGGGGGTTAGGTGAGCGCACTTAATGTGGAGGTGACAGCTTATCCTGAACTTGTTCCTCCACCTTACTGCTATGGCTGACGTGTTAGTCTCAGTTTGCCGAGGACAGGGTTCCTGGTAATTTAGACTTTCATGCATCATCCTCGGACCTTTCTTCCTTCTAGGCATGGGCCTTGGGCCGGATATAAAGTGGACCGGGGTTGCCAAGTTCTTAGGCCCCACACTTATTATGGTCTTGAGAATCAATTGTATATCTTCCATGAAAACTAACAGATTAATTTTAACAAAAATCTTATTGACTTTTTGAAAGATTTATTTTCCAATATGTGTAGATCCCACAGGTAGAAATGAGACCAAGATTTGAGCATCCAAAATCATGATAATGAACATCACTCCACAAAGAATGGAGATAGAAAATTGATTAAATATAAAAAGGGTGATGTCAAAACAAAGGATATTTAAGGTGATATGAAATCTCCATGACTTCGCTGCCTCCCCTTGCTGTCAAAGTTAATTCAATTTTCATATGAGTATCTTTACTTTAACTCTAATTCCAAAATTTTTTTTAATGTTTAGAAATTAATATTGTTTGTAATTATTGAATTTAGAGTTTCTTTGTGTTTATATATTTTAGTGTGTGTTATTGTGAATTTTGCTTTCAATTTTTTTTTTTAAATTTTATAAATTTGGGTAGTTTTAATTTGTAAATTTGGGATGATTGCTTGGGGTTAAAGTAAAAATATTAGGTCAATTTTCATCATAATTCATGCAATAGTAAGGTGTTAGATGTTGATATTAATTTTATGCTTATTTACATTAATTAACATAAACATCTTAGCATAGTTAGTGTTGATATTAATTTTACACTTTGAGATGCAAGCGCTTCATTATAATTAAATATAAATGTTATTATGCTGGTATGTTATAACTATTATTTGTTGTTCTTCACCCTACTTTACCTTAATTGTTATTTGAATAAGTAAAAGTTATGTCTTAGTCCGACCGGGTATAGTGTTTCTTTTCAATCATTAATTAGTGTTTCTCAATAAAATTATTCATGTTATAAGTTTATGACCAATACCGTGCAAAACCTGGCCCGTTTACCTGAAAGCTTTTAGAAATTTAAAACTTGCCATAATCTTTAAAATATTTTTACTATTTTATTTGTTATTAAATTTAATTATATTATCAAAAAATTTATATTTTTTAAAATTTATATATACTTCTTTTATTAAGCCGTGCGATAATAATATTAGGATGTATATATATTTTTTCTTTTACAATCGGGGCCTTCTTTTCCTTTTTAATCTTTTGTATTTTAGGATACAATGAGTCTTTTTTAATTCATTCTATTGGCCAATAAAAGGGCTTAAATTTTTTTTCCTTAATTAAAATTTATTATATATATATATATATATTTTAATACAAGTGGGGGCCTTTTTTTTTTTTTGGAGGGTCTTAGGTTTTTTTTTTTTTTTTTGAGAAACAAACACACACACACACACACATGGGAGAGGGAAAGGGGTTATAACACAAATGCACACCACAACTCCACTCAAAAGCCATGGTAACTTTTAAGGGAAGGTATGGCAAGTTATACTATACATAACACTCTCTCTTAAGCAATGTGGGACAATTACCCATTCTCTTTTTTTTTTTTTTTTTTTTGAGAAACAAACACACACACACACACATGGGAGAGGGAAAGGGGTTCTAACACAAAGGCATACCACAACTCTACTCAAAAGCCATAGTAACTTTTAAGGGAGGATAGGGCAAGTTATACTACACATTTGGAGGGTCTTAGGTGATTGCATCAATTGCATCCATAATTCAACTGGCCCTGCCCCTCCGTGACCTCCACGCCATAGCTCCATTGCTTTCAATGAAGCGTTGACTACAAGTATTGATGGTGTTCTGATATTTTGGTTCGAAGATGACCAAATATGGATTGTAGGATATATATATGTATGTATGTATGTATGTATATACACACACTTGGCATTCATAATATTGTAAAAATAATAAATATTCAAAATAATGTACTTATATTTTTTGAGGTTAGATGCATTAATTTGTATGTAAATATAGTTGATACAAAATTAGAGTGTAATCGAAAATTTGGAAGATACTTGGCATGAAATCTTAGTATTAAAAGGATAATTAGCATAAGCAAATAAAATCTTTTTTTGATTTTTTTTTTTTTTTTTTGCAATGTAATTCAGATTCTTGATTAGTCTTTTACTTTAATATATTATTATTATATATGATTGCTGAGTTGGATACAAAAATTGTTTAGTTGACATGCATGCTTTATTGTAGTTGAGCCACCTCTTACACATTTATTGAATTGCATATCCAAAGATTGCATATGAGATGTGCTAAAAAAAAACACGGGTTGGGCTTGCATCCAGTTCATTTTTAACAAGACATCTCTTTTTCTTTTAATAAAGTGATGTAACATCACTCACTAATTTAAAGAACGGTTAGGATTAAAAAACAAGGCCATGTTATTTAGGGTATGTTTGGTAACTATTTTGTCTTCTTATTTTCTGTTTCCAAAAACAATTTTATATTTTTGAGACTAAAAACTTGTTTGACAACCAAAATAAACATAAAACAAAAACTGTTTTCAAAACTCAAATTGTGAAGGAAATTGAAAACGTGCAAAATGCTATTTTCAATTTCTAGTTTTCAAAAGTAAATGAAAATGCGCATCTGATTTAATGAATTTGTCTCATTTAACTAGTTAGCACTAGAATTTAAATCCTAGTAATAACATATTTTAGTATTTTTTTTTTTTTTTTTAATTTCAACTAACCAAATATGTTTTTAATTTAAAAAATGCAAAAAAAATTGTTTTTTCTTTATATTCCCAAAAACAAGTTTTTGAAAATAGAAAACAAAAATGGTTATAAAATATAACCTTATCTTTTGAAGAGAAACTAACGAAATTTCGTTAATGTTCTTTTTGTTTATTTTTTGGTTTCCTTCAACAAACTTGAAAAGAAAAGAAGAATATTCCCATGGAGATAAACTGTCAGGTGCTTGAGAAAAGAAAACAAATTAGGCACGAAACCCATACCAGGCATTTGATCAAGCACCTGGAGTGCACCGTCCACATCATTCTTCTTACATGGCCTTGATCAAAATGTTACAAGTTGGGCACAGCCATTAATCTAGTTTGGCCGTTCTTGAACAAGTTGTGAACCATGTTCATTCTAAACCAAAGCATTCAAAGGACCTGACGGAGTGTTGAATGTTGAATGAATGAATGAATGCACAGCAAGGTTTCAACGATGAGGTCACGCTTGGAGGCGAATTGGTAACTTCGAATAACGTTGATGAAAAGGTTTTCCATGCATTTGATGTGATAATGACGAAGATAGGAGTGTAAGAACTCGACGGGCACGACAGAGGCATTGGATGATGGCGATGGCACGAAAGATGTCATAATTGTGGGAAAAATCGGGGTGAATGAAAAAAGTTCTCAGATGTTGTGCAATTTTTCTGTTCCTTCTGAGTTTCTTTGAAGAAGAATAAAATCAAAAAGTTTCTGAATTTTTTTTATAAAAAAAGTAGACATTGACAATGAGAAAAGTCTTGTATACCCCGGGTGCATGAGATACCATCTCTAGAGATTGCGATTTCCTTCACCAGGTGTGTTGACGTGTTGTGAAATGGGGATAGATGCATGCAATTACCTACAATGTTATTTTGGCTTGAGAAATCTCTCCCCAAAAAAAAAAAAAATTGACGCTTCCTTTCCTTCTAATCTCAACCATTTGTTAAGCTAGCTATGATGTAAATGCACCTTATTAAAAGAAAAGGAGATGTCCTTTTAAAAATAAACTGGATGTAAGCTGAACTCAAAAAACACATCCACAAAGCCTAAATTGGAATGTTCTTAATTCCAATTAAAAAAAAAAAAAACTCAACAGGTTGTAGAAAGAAGTATAATCCCACATTGCCCCAGAATATATATATATATATATATATATATATATATGATATCTCTATAAATACTAGTTATGATTATTTATGAAAGACCTATTTTATTATCTTCTAGACATTGTTCATTCATATAAATAGTCGTTAATCCGTATGATGCATTGGTTTATCTCTTTGAGTTGCTTTTGATATGAAACATATATTTAAGTTCAAGTAGAACATGTTCTTAGCAACTATAAATGCCCCCACGAAAAATTTATTTCATACCTAAAGCACTTGTACATGTAATGTAGTTTTAGCTATTATAAAGTGTTATTTTATTTTATATTTTTTAGAAATTGTTACAAAATTGGTTGATAACAATTGTGCAAAATTTTTATAGATTGAAAGTATGAAATGTCTATAGATTGAAAGACAGAACTTGATAGTACATTTCGCCAGTGTAGTAACTCATAAAACAAATAATTAAAAGCATAAAATCGATTTTCAAAGTGAATCACACCCTTTGCTAAGGAGACAAATTGAAGCTTTCTAAAATCTTAATTCACGTGTAGTACATTGCAATATGTTAAGATATTTTTCTTGATGGATTCTTCTTGGATATTTTGGTGTGTCCATTTGGAAAATTCACTTTCCACTTCAATTGTTCATCATCTGAATCAAAAACTTCAATTGATACTCCACCCAAGATTGAAATTCCTACGCTTTCTGTTTGCTCAAGCACTAAGATTCATACACATACATACATAAATACATAATAGATTAACCACAAAAATATTTAAGCTCATTTGCCTTTTTTTTTTTTTTTTTTTTTGAGGTAGTTAGAAAATTAGGGAGGGAAATATGAGGTTTAACAATGCACAAGCTGCGTACTGGATGGCAGCCTCAAGTACATTACAGCAATCAAATAAATCTTAGAAAGAGGAATGGGAATGGCAATGGAAGTACAGCCCTCCAAAGGACACCTGAACCCCCTTGGAGAAAGTCCCCATTTCAACACTCCAACAGCTCAATCATCCTATTAGGTATCACCCATTGCACCCCAAACAAACTGAAAACGAGGGACCACAACTCCTTAGCAATTGCACAATGAAGCAACAAGTGGTCAACACTTTCAAATTTGCACTTAAACATTTAAAATTGAAAGAAATGAGCACCAGGAAATTTCTATTGCAAGTCCAAGAGAAGGAACTGTTTACAGGAACCTTCACTTTAATTTCAAACATAACAGAGACCAACCGGTTATAGTTTTCATATTAAACTCACCAATGAATCCAGAAAATACTCAAGGAAGTTATACTCCTCAATGAGTTCAGTGATAAGGAAAGCTCAATATCTTCAAAAGTTTCCAACCTTTGAAGTAGTCCTAACATCTCAGTCTTTTATTTGCAGGTATAAGGAAGCCTTTTTCAGTCATGGTGTTGCAGCTCACAGAACCTCAGTGTAAAAAGCTAGAGGGTGCATCATCAGCTGCTACACCAGTGCAGCTCAGCTTGCCTCATAGTGCAGCAGCTAGTGCACCAGGTGATGCAGCATCAACTGTCACACTAGTGCAGCACAGCATGCCACCTAGTGTAGCAGCTCGTGCATCAGAGTTGCCCAGACATGCACTGGACCAAGCTAGACAAGAAAATTAGTTGCCAGATGATACAAGAACAAGTGAAACTCAGATTGAAGCTTCAAGTAGAAGTCCAGAGATCTTGCCTTGTGTTTTAGAGTATACATATATTTGTATAGCTATTGAATCAATCAATGAAATCATAATTTTCAGCTTTCATCAAAATCAATTTCTCATACTCAGTTCAGCTTGGAAGGTATTCAGTTCCTCAAAAGCCTTGGCAATTAATAAAACAATAAAATATTAAAAACATCTCTCTCTTCCATAAAACATTATTCAAAGGATAAAACATAAAACACCCTAAGTGCCAAAGTAGTGACCTCCCTAACAGCCACATTATTCAAATGATAAAACAATAAAACATTAAACATCTCTCTTCCATAAAACAAAAAACACCCTAAGTGCCAAAGTAGTACTCTCCTAACAATCTTGCCTCCTTTTGCAGAAACTTAAGTTGTAAATATGGTTCTTCCATCACGACAAACATCTCTCTCTTCTCTCATTTTTGAAAAATACGTGCTGCCATGAGGTAGAGTTCGGAACCCTTCTCAATGCCATCTAAGGAGCACACGCGTTCCATGACATTACAAATAGTACTACTTCGCTCCACTGAAAAAGTTGAGTTCCTTAACTCCACAACATCACAAATACGACTAAGCTGTTGTGTCAACTGTAATGCCGTTCCTCCTTTCTTCCCTTTGCTTTGTGTAGATGATGGTAAAACTCGCTTCTTTCCTTTCTTTTGTGTTGGGTTAGATGGTTGTGAGAGGTTAGGAGTCTCGTCTTCATGAACGTCATCATCATCATTTGGAGAAGATGAGTCAGCTGAAGTATCACCTAACCCCTCCTTAGGTGTCTCAAGATCATCAGGTAACACACCTGAAGTGGGGGCCCATGTTAAATTTCCTGTGGCCGCAATGTCCTTAAACATAATGTCTAATAAGTCAACATTCTCCAAACATTTCTCTCGACATTTTGCAGCTTCAGGAATCTCCTACAATTTTGAATATTTTCATTAATAACTCAAATAGCATGGTTTATCTATTAATACAAAATATGTACAATGGGTTATACAAAACATACCATTAGTTTCCTCTCCCACCACTCATCAGTTGCAGTTATTGTTCCTTTGGCTGCATCCCATCCCAACCCAGTTTCACTTCCCTTCAACTTATTCCAAAGTACCCAATCTTTCTTCAAACTATCCCATTAATACTTATACTTCACCCTAGGATATTCCTTTCTAGTTTTCTTTTCAAAAGTTGCTATAATATTTGTCCAACCCTTTTTACTAAAGTGGATATTAGGTCGATTACCCTTAAATACCTCGTCCACACAAGCTTTGCAAAAGATAGTTGTTACTTTTGATGGCCATTGAACTCTAACATTTGAGCTATTTTGGGATGGCTTACCCATTTTAAAAAAACATAAGTTTGTTAATATTAATGTTCAGCCAAATACAACAAGTTCTACAACCAAACCCATGATAAAATTGCATAGTGAGTAAGTTTCCTAGGTAAGTTCTACAGCCACAAAGAATCAAACAGTTTCGATATTAGAAATCACATCAAGTTCTTGTTCTACTCCCAAGTCTTTGTAATATGCATGAATAGTTCAGGCTTATGCACAAACAATCTGCACAAACATTCATAAGTTTGTCCTCTAATGGATGTTCCAATTTTGATACACATGCATTGAAAGTTGAAACCACAAAATTCTCTTAAGTCACTAAAACTTGAAACTGAAATTCAGTAACAGAAGAAATTCATTTTGGAACTTATGCAGCATAAAGTTTCTAGTTACAAATATGTAATGGGATCGGCTGTTATAAAGAAAATAAGCAAGAATCTAATAGCTTTTAAATAAAACTGTTTCATCAACCGAATCTTCCAAGATAAAGTGCAAGCAGTGTTCAATTACACTTCCTTCACACTCATAATTTGGCCAAAGATCAAACCAACAGTAGTGTTAATCAACCCAGATTTGCAGCAAAGTAATCCAAAGGATATAGATTTAAAAGGACAGCAAGGATGCCAAGGAAGGATATTTAGCCAAACCCAAGTACTTGGTAAAAAAACATTCAGTCCTGAAAAGAATTATGCATTACCAATCTAGACAATACTAGGCACAGGGCGTAAAAAATTAAATAACACTGTCCCTAGGAGTTAAATCTAACTCAAGTTTTGGGGGAATCATTGTAAAGTAGCTTAATTTATGCACTAAAATCAACTCTGAATAGTGTTTAAAAAAAAAAAAAAGGAGTGCCGTGGCCCAGATTTGCAGCAATGTAATCCAAAGGATAATAACGAGTCCAAGCATCAATTGGACATCTGCTCTAGCTTGTTGTACTTTCGTTGTAAACAACAAAATTATACCATAAAATTGAAAAAAAAAAGATGCAGCTAAAGCTACTAGGCAGAGACAGAGAGACAGAGAAAGCTCTTTCCAGCAGCAGCAACAAACAACAAATCTCTAAAACTCAAAATGCCAAAAGCCCAAATCTATATCATAAATTCAAAGATGGTTAATGGAGAATAGTTACCTGGAATTGCGATGAAGAACGCCGATACACGGAGTAGGGCAAAAATGTTGAAGAGAGAACCAATCCTTGTGAAGCTGATGCTTTGAGGCAGAGGAATGAGGATATATATGGTGAAGGGAGAGGACTTGAGACGCAATGGTAAAGGGAGAGGACGAAGGCTATTTTTGGACTTCAGCAAAAAATTTTGGCGGAATCACAATTTGCAAATCACGCGGTATCGAAATCGCAACAGGAAATTGCCTTTCCTGAAATGCGAAAATCCGCTGATTCAAAAACGCAATCCCACAAATTTCACCCAGCCAAACATATCCTGATTTCTGCGATTTGATAAACGGGCGTTTAGCTCTCTCAAAACGCCTAAACAAATGGGCTCATAAGGTACCACAGAAATGCTATTATCACTTGAACGCCTGAAAATTTTTATTTTGGTTTTAAAACAGAATGATACTTTATTTCAGTAAAACATCAGATTTATTTTCATTTTTCTGAACTTTCAAGGACACCATTAATCTTAACTTACTGTTAGCCCTGCGGAAACGAAAGTTGCCAACCTATTTAAATGGATTTTCAAATATTAAGTAAAAAACTTCTTCATATGGTCTTGAGTTCTAAACGAATGCTAGGCCTAGGAGTTGCACAATGCACTGAAAAGTCTTATTTATTTATTTATTTTATATTTTCAGAAAATGCAGTAACGGAGTATTCGTACTGATATTTTCAATGGTTAGTTCTTTACTCTTTTTTTTTTTTGAAATTTTTTTTTATTACCGTGATTAGGTATATTTTGTGTAATGAAATTTATTCATCTAACAAAGAAAAATTAAATAGAAAAGAATAATTTAGGAAGCAGTCAAGAGGCAACATCTCAGTTAATACAAAAGGAAAAGAGTTGATATTTTTAGGGGAAAAAATTGAACTTAGTATTGTTTGTTGTGTAATGAAATCTATTCATCTAACAGAGAGAGAGACTCATTAAGCTTGAAGTTCACAATATGTCCCCATAAAATATGTGTAAGATGCTCAATTCGTGAAATGAAAAATGATATACATCAAGAGAAGAGAAACAGAATTACCCACAGATTATACTATACAGTCAAAGAGATTCAATCATCATCATAAGAAACGTGGAAAGAAGTGGTGGAGCCAGATGCCTCAGGGTCCTTAGCCCCACAAGAGTCATAGAACTTGGTAGCATAGCGGATCATTGGGTCCCAATTCATAGTACCTTAAGCCAAACAAAAGTAGAAATCCTCCACTGGTAAAATTGTCCAATCTAGATAGACCCTCTAAATTTTTGTTGGTTGAAAGGAGAATGGACCTCTTGACCTACAGTAGAACTGTCACTGTCGGTCAATAAGGACTATCATGGTTTGTGAGGGCTAGCCTGTTACTGTTAAAAGATCAAACGTGCATGAATCTTGTGCTCTATTAGGATTTGAGCATGAGATGGTCATTTAGTAGAACCATCATTTAAATATTTATGGTATCTAAACAGTGTCAACCCAAACCAAGTATCATACACAATATTTGCTATGGACTGAGACCATACTGTTGATTTTATGGGTTGACAAATATTTTGTCCCGTCTGTGTTTTACAACATGCCCTTGCCACACAAATGCGCATGCATGCAGACACACACATGCATCTGATCTATACTCTCATGGCAAAAGGGGTGATGATCACCATAGAGACTCAGTACTCTGATAACCATGCCAGCAGTTCAATTCTGTTTAGTCCAGTAAATCACATAGCATTCCAAACTTGCAGCCAATGCAGCACTGCTCTCATGATTGGTTCTCTATATTTTGAACTCCCTCTAAACATCAGTTTTACATTTGGAGAACTTTGGGACTCTTTAAGTCATGGACTAAAAAGGGACAACAGATCATCCACTCACTCTTGCTTAGGTGGTAAATTGAATGATATCGTTAGAAACTCAGAATTTGTAGAGATTTATTGGAAATTTAGAATTTAATTTAGAAAAATCACCTGATAAGGAACCTAAAAATAAAAATAAAAAATTCAGAAAATACAAAACATCATAAAGAAGTAAACATTGACAATCTCAACTTTAAAATTTTCAAATTAAATATGTGCAAATTTGTACCAGCCAAAATTCGATTAACAACTTCAATTGGGTAATAAAATTCTATGATGGAGTGAAGTAGAAGAATCAAATTTAATGAAAAACTTCAATTGGTTAGTCAAAATTCTAAGGGGAGTGAAGCAGAAAATCTCAACCACAAATGAAAGAAAAATAACCTCAACTTAAAAAAAAAAAATTCTTATATCAAAACCAATAAATATGCAATTAGATTCCAATTTCAGATTCTTTCTAGAAACATATTACCAATAAACAGTATAGAATAAAGGAAAAGACTGGTAAATACTTGGGTTGTTCTCATATTATAGTTTTTGAATTGTTCAAGCAGTAGGATATGTGTAATGTCTTAAGAGTCTTACACAGATACAGAGGATCCACAATTCCAAATAACCCACATAGCAAAATGCCAAATCCCTGTTAGCAAAACAATAAGAATCTAATTTTCAACCAACATTCATGAAACATTAATAGAAGAGTGTTGGGCTTTGTGGAGCCTAGTTTATTTTTGGCCCGTTTTGTAGCCCATTGTAATCCTATGCCTAGGATATAAAAGCCGCTTTTGTGATTAGAGTTTGTTACTGCTGTGTTTTTTAGAGAGAGAGAAAAACATTGTAGCCGCATTTTGTATTTTTTCCCTAATAATAGTGAAATCCCTGCAACTCCGTGGACGTAGGCAAATTGCCGAACTACGTAAATACTGTCTTGTGTGTGTGATTGTTTTCTTTGACATGTGTTTTCTCTATTTTTTTGTTTCTCACATGTTGGAATTTCGATTAAATTTCCAACAACTAGTATCAGAGCCTAGGGTTAGGTTTGAGTGGGAGCAATGATAGAGGAAGTAGGAAAGCCGTCTGGAATAGAAAAGTTTGATGGCACAGACTTCGCGTATTGGAGGATGCAGATTGAAGATTATCTCTATGGGAGGAAATTGCACTTGCCTCTTTTGGGGACAAAACCTGAGGCGATGAAAGCTAATAAATAGGCTCTTCTTGACAGACAGGTACTGGGAGTTATTAGGTTAACTCTGTCTAGGTTTATTGCACACAATGTTGTAAAGGAGAAGACCATAACAGATTTGATGAAGGCTTTGTTTGGTATGTATGAAAAGCCATCAGTAAACAACAAGGTGCATCTGATGAAGAAACTGTTCAATTTGAAGATGGCAGAGAATGCATCAGTAGCACAACATCTGAATGAATTTAACACTATCATAAATCAATTGTTGTCTGTAGAAATTGATTTTGATGATGAGATTTGTGCTCTGATCATCTTGACTTCTTTGTCAAACAGTTGGGAGGCAATGAGGATGGCCGTAAGTAATTCTATAGGAAAGGAAAAGCTCAAGTACAATGATATTCGAGATTTAATTCTGGCTGATGAGATTCGCAGAAGAGATGCAGGTGAAACTTCAGGATCTGGTTTTACCGTAAACCTTGAGTCAAGAGGCAGAGGTAATAACAGAAATTCAAATCAGGGCAGATCAAAATCCAGAAATACTAATCGGAACAGAAGTAAATCTAGATTAGGCCAGCAAGTATAATGCTAGAATTGTGGGAAAACAGGTCACTTTAGGAACCAATGCAAAATTCCTAAGAAGAAGAATGAAGATGATTTTACTAATGCTGTAACAGAAGAGGTATATGATGTATTACTTCTTGCAGTAGAGAGTCCACTTGATGATTGGGTTTTGGACTCAGGAGCTTCGTTTCATACCACTCCACACCGAGAAATCATACAGAATTATGTTGCAGGTGATTTTGGTAAGGTGTATTTGGTTGATGGTTCAGCCTTGGATGTTGTAGGTATGGGAGACGTCCGAATGTTGTTGCCCAATGGGTCTGTTTGGTTACTGGAGAAGGTTCGACATATTCCTGACCTGAGGAAAAATCTGATTTCTATTGGACAACTTGATGATGAAGGGCATGCAATACTATTTGTTGGTGGTACTTTGAAAGTTACAAAGGGAGCTAGGGTATTGGCTCGTGGAAAGAAGACTGACACTCTATATATGACCTCAAGTCCAAGAGACACAATTGCAATTACTGATGCAAGTACTGATACAAGCCTATGGCACCACAGACTTGGTCACATGAGTGAGAAATGGATGAAGATGTTGCTGTCAAAAGGAAAATTACCAGAATTGAAGTTAATTGATTTTGACATGTGTGAAAGCTGCATCTTAGGAAAGCAGAAAAATGTGAGCTTCTTGAAAACCTGCAGGACACCCAAGGCTGAAAAATTGGAGTTAGTGCACACTGATGGGCCTTCTCCGATTGCATCCCTTGGAGGTTCAAGGTATTACATCACTTTCATTGATGACTTAAGCAGAAAGGTATGGGTTTATTTTCTGAAGAATAAATTTGATGTATTTGAAAATTTTAAGAAGTGGAAGGTCATGGTTGAGACAGAAATAGGTTTGAAAGTAAAATATTTGAGGTCAGATAATGGAGGAGAGTACATAGATGGAGGGTTCAATGAGTATTATACTGCACAGGGAATTAGGATGGAGAAGACCATTCCTAGGACACCACAACAAAATGGTGTGGCTGAGCGCATGAACAGAACTCTCAATGAGCATGCTAGGAGTATGAGGTTGCATGCTGGACTACCAAAAACTTTCTGGGTTGATGCTGTTAGCACTGCAGCTTATCTGATAAACCGAGGGCCATCAGTTCCCATAGAGTTCAGACTTCCTGAGGAGGTTTGGAGAAGTAAAGAGGTAAAATTTTCACATTTAAAAGTTTTTGGTTGTGTTTCTTATGTTCATATTGATTCTGATGCTTGTAATAAACTTGATGCAAAGTCTAAAATATGTTTTTTCATTGGCTATGGTGATGAGAAATTTGGCTATAGGTTTTGGGATGAACAAAATAGGAAAATCATCAGAAGTAGAAATGTGATATTTAATGAACAAGTTATGTACAAGGACAGGTCAACTGTAGTGTCAGATGTTACAGAGATAGATCAGAAGAAATATGAGTTTGTCAACTTAGATGGATTGACTAAAAGTACTGTCCAGAAAAGGGGTGAAGAAGATAAGAAGAATGTAGATTCACAGGTAGATCAGAGTACACCTGTAGCTGAAGTCCGCAGATCTTTCAGGAACATTAGACCTCCACAACATTATTCACCCGCTTTAAATTATCTCCTGTTGACTGATGGTGGTGAGCCAGAGTGTTATAATGAAGTCTTGCAAGATGAAAATTCAAGCAAGTGGGACTTAGCCATGAAGGATGAGATGGATTCCTTGTTGAGGAATCAGAGATGGGAACTGACTGAATTGCCAGTAGGAAAGAAGGCTTTGCACAACAAGTGGTTATACAGAATAAAGAATGGTTTCAGCAGAAGAAGGGCATTGACTACACAGAGATATTTTCTCCAGTTGTGAAGATGTCAACAATTAGATTGGTGCTGGGAATGGTGGTTGCAGAAAACTTACATCCTAAGCAGTTAGATGTGAAGACGACATTCCTTCATGGTGACTTGGAGGAAGACCTTTACATGATTCAGCCAGAAGAGTTTATTATTCAGGGACAAGAGAATCTAGTATGCAAACTGAGAAAGAGCTTGTATGGCCTAAAACAAGCTCCTAGACAGTGGTACAAGAAAGTTGACAGTTTTATGAATAGAATTGGATTCAAGAGATGTGAAACTGATCACTGTTGCTATGTTAAGTTTTTTGACAGTTTTTACATCATATTACTATTGTATGTGGATGATATGCTTATTGCAGGGTCTTACATTGAGGAGATTAATAATATGAAGAAGCAATTGTCAAAACAGTTTACAATGAAGGATTTAGGAGCTACAAAGCAAATCCTTGGTATGAGAATCATTAGAGACAAGACTAATGGTACATTGAAGTTTTCACAGTCAGAGTATGTGAAGAAAGTTCTCAGTAGGTTCAACATGAATGAAGCTAAACCAGTGAGCACACCCTTGGGTAGTCATTTCAAATTAAACAAAGAACAGTCATCGAAGACAGAAGAAAAAATGGACCATATAAGCAAGGTGCCCTATGCCTCAGTTATTGGCAGCTTCATGTATGCTATGGTGTGTACAAGGCCAGACATTGCACATGCAGTGCAGCGGGGGTTGTGAGCAGATTCATGAGTAGGACTGGAAAGCAGCATTGGGAGGCAGTCAAGTGGATTCTGAGATATCTGAAGGGTTCATCAGATACATGTCTTTGCTTCACAGGTGCAAGTTTGAAATTGCAGGGTTATGTAGATGCTGATTTTGCTGGCGATATTAATAGTAGAAAGAGTACTACTGGGTTTGTATTTACTTTGGGTGGTACAGCTATATATATCATGGGCTTCAAATCTGCAAAAGATTGTTACTTTGTCTACTACAGAAGCTAAGTCTGTTGCAGCAATTGAAGCTGGAAAGGAGATGATTTGGCTACATGGTTTCTTAGATGAATTGGGTAAGAAGCAGGAGATGGACATTCTACACAGTGACAGTCAAAGTGCAATTTTTCTTGCTAAAAATTCGGCTTTTCATTCAAAGTAAAACAGATACAGACAAAATACCACTTTATTCGGTACCTTGTTGAAGATAAGCTAGTAATACTTGAGAAGATATGTGGATCTAAGAACCCGACAGACATGTTGACTAAGGGTGTCACTATTGAGAAGCTGAAGCTGTGTGCAACTTCAGTTGGCCTTCTAGCTTAGCGACAGGAGGATGAGTTGCAGGGATGAGGGATTGCTTTTGGAGGATAGTGGCTAATGTTGGTGATTGAACTAGTCTCCAAGTGGGAGATTTGTTGGGCTTTGTGGAGCCTAGTTTATTTTTGGCCCGTTTTGTAGCCCATTGTAATCCTGTGCGCAGGATATAAAAGCCGCTTTTGTGATTAGGGTTTGTTACTGTTGTTGTGTTTTTTAGAGAGAGAGAAAAACACTGTAGCCGTACTTTGTATTTTTTCCTTGATAATAGTAAAATTCCTGCAATTCCGTAGACGTAGGCAAATTGCCGAACCACGTAAATACTGTCTTGTGCATGTGATTGTTTTCTTTGACGTGTGTTTTCTCTATTTTTTTTTGTTTCTCACAGGTTGGAATTTCGGTTGAATTCCCAACAAAGAGAACAGATTGAAACCACCATGTGACTGCAACCGGAAAAGAACTAAACATGCAGTCATAAACTTCTTTCTGAAGAACAAAAAAGTAAGCCTTATAGGAGTATTAAAACATTTCGCAACCCCATCAAACAAAACATTAACCTTTTAGTAAAGAGCTCAAGGATAATATTTAACAATAAGAAAACAACTCTAGATTTAGCAAATTGTCTTCGTCCTATACGCATTATGAATAATCGAGAGGCCAAGGGTCTAATCAAGATGCTAGTAGCCAAGTACCCAAGAACAGGACTTCCTTCAGGATTCCGCATTATAATTATCCTTTCAAAACTAACAAATCCCAAGGAAAAAAAAAACCAAGAAAAACACAAAGGCTTAAACAAAACAAATCCCACCTACAGAATCACTTCATACAATTATATTTTAAAAAATCTCTCAAAAGAAATTAAAAAACACTTATGTTTGGTTATAAATTGACCCCAGTTAATTAATTCAATTACCTAAGTTAAATTAATTAAATCAAATTACATGCAAATTGTAAAGATACAAACAAATCACCAAATAAACTAGAGTGCAATGGAAAATAAATTGACATAATGATTGACTAATGGAGAAAACCTCTCACAAGGCAAAAACCCCACCTAGTGATTTTCAAATTATCACTCCCAAGAATCACTAATCAGGAATCAAGAGATTACAAGTACAAGGAATCTTATCCCAAACTTGGTTTATCCCAAAGTATTAACCTACAGTTGAATTCTTATGCCAATCCCTAATTGGTCTTGATCTTGTAGAGATTTTTCCTTTATACGGATCCTAGTACGTGAATATAACTCCTAGCAATTGATATTTGTTGTTGGATGCAAAGTTCTTCAATACAGTTATAGAGAAGGACTAGGTCACAAAACTCTAAGGCACATAAGAACACAATAGTTTCACAATAAGTGTGTAGATCCTCTAATTGAGTCTTTATGTCTTGTGATGACTTTAAAATAAAGCTTTTATATCCCCTAGAAGTTTAGTGAAAGAAACCCTAGAAGTCCAAGTCATCATGGGGCGAAAAACAAATATGAGAATTTTGAATCTATGAAGCTAGATAGATCGAGAGGTATCGAGATTCTTTATTTATTCTTGATAGAAGCTAGGTATTGAGCTTGTGTTGAGACTAATGTTGATATTCACTTTTTTTATAGCTTTTTTTCACTTGTTTCTTGGTGCAGTCTTTATTTCTTCAATAATACCACTTGATAAGGTACTAAGACATACTTCATGATATTTTATAAACCACTTAGAATTACTCAAATACAAGTAAAGTGCATTTTGTCAAAGGATATGTCAACTCATGAAAAATATGATCCTAACAACTTAAAAGAAAAAACTGACCTCTTTACATAGATATGGAGAATCACCCATGGTAGTGTCTTAGCACTGTCCTCTAGGTTTCTGCAAAATCTCCTGGGGTTGAGTTTGTGTTTGCGTTTTGAAAGAGAGCCTCGAACTGAGGTTGTATTTGTATTTTGAAAGAGAGACCCAGAATGAGTTTGTGTTTGCGTTTGAAATTGAAGGAGATTTTTTTTTTTTTTAAATATTACTGATGTGGAAATTTGTGACAAGTTCAAATCCTACATGGTAAGCTTTTAGGAAGTAAAATAAAAAAATAAAAAAAAATCAGAGGATTCAGTTTTGTAGTATAATATAGACTAGATAATGTCTTGCACGATGTGCAGATGCTTGGCAATTTCTTTTCAAAATAATTTTTATTTTTTGAGACCCATATACAATACTCATTTTGTTATATAGTATTTATGATGTTTCCCATTATAGTGCTTTGAAGCTTAATTTTTTTAATTCATATTTGATCATTTTTCTTTATCATAGAAGTAGTTTCTGACTATTGAGTGAGCTTTCTTTGCTTATCTATATATATGGGGTTTGTTTCATAAGGCATTTAGGAAGATTAAAATAGCGTTTTTAAAACCCAAAACTTTGTTTTGCAACCACTACTCCTCATAGATTTTTTTTACAAACGCTCATTTAACTCAAAACACAGTTTCCAACAGTTTATACAAATGCAACCATGAGATTGGAATTGCAAAGTTATTAGAAATTTCTAGGAGTCTATACCATATTATAAATTTAATATTAAAAATAATAAAATAACATCTAGATAAAATGTATACTTTATTTCTAAAACCAATATAAAGAGAATGTAATCAAACAAAGAAAAATTGGCTAAATATGCTTCCATTTATCAATATTTAATTTCCTCTAATAGTGCCATTATATTTAGGGGTGGCTTAATGCATTTGGGGGCCTAAGGCGAAAATTGAAATTAAGGCCTTATATATATAAATTTTAGAAAAAATTAAATATTAATTAAACTCTATTATCTTGTTTTAGATGCAAAAATTACTACTAATTAACATATGTAGATTTTTTTTAGAAAGTCTATAGACAAAGAATTTGACAAAACTTTTCATATCATATGGCATATTGATAGTGGTAAGTAAAAAAATGATGGTATTGGTAAACTTAGATAAAAACTAGTAAAAGTTTGTCAACTCAATTTATGAAAAATGTAGTAAATTTTTTTGTGTATCGCTCTCTCTCTCTCTCTCTCTCTCTCTAAGAAGTGTTGCATTCACAATATTTTCACAGCAGATTCCAGGTGTTAAATTGTTACTGGTGCTAATTTAAACCACCACTGAAATTATTTTTTGCCACCAATAATAGCTTGTAACAACCTACCATTTAGGATTTATTTTGAAAGTGTTATGAAAAATGTTGTGGACTTAGCATTTCTCTATCTTTTTTCATGTTTTTCATCCGATAAAAAATATTATTTTATTTATTGACTAATATTTGGGCTTAATTAATATCATTACAAAGAAAGAAATAACCCTATTGGTTAAAATTTGGGGGCCTTTTTTTTTTTTTTTTTTTTTTTTTTACTTAGGGCCTTAGGTGACCACATCATATATCTGCTTCTACTATTGAGCCGACACTGTCTATATTCTTAAGAAAACAAAACAAAAAACAAAAAACAAAAAACAAAAAACAAAAAACAAAAAAACAAAGAGAATGCTAAATTCAAGAAAAGTATAAGCTAAAATTGGGAGAACTGATATTGTATTATTAATTTTACACATGACCTTTGTCTTTGTATAGAGAAGTAGAGCACACTAATTAACTTACATTCGTATATCAAAACCGTAACAACAAATTAAATAATTTGAAACTAATCCTAACAAAAAGCAACAACTATAATTGACAGCACTAACAAAAGTAAACAAAGAAGATACAAGTGGATAAGTTGTAATACCCATAAATTTTAAGGTCTAGCAATTCTTATCTTATAAATATGTATTTTGTTTTGAGAATTATGCCAAGTATTAAATTTATATTAGCTTTTGAAATTGAGGTGAATATTCTATTTTTTAAAGAAATAAGTTAAGATAGGGGTATTTGGTAATTGGATTTGGAACAAACCCTAATCACTTTTCCCCTTTCCCCTTAGTGGCCGTAACTCCCTCCCCCTCAATTAGCTCTGTCCTCTCTCTCTCTCTCTCTCTCTCTTTGTTTTATGCTACGTCTTTGAAGTTTGAACCCTCGAGGAGAAAATTGGACCACGCCGCCCCAACTACATTCTCAGCACAACGATTCTTTGCTATTCGATTGCTTCGGTAACTCAAACTCGAAATTGGGACTCCAACAACTCAAGAAACTAGCTTTCCCTGGAGTTTCAGCTCTAGGCCTTGCTCCCTTACTGACCCGTTGCTCTAGCTTCTTATTTAGATATGAGAAAGGTTGCATCTATAGTCTTGGTTTGCCTAAGTCTAGGTAATCATCCTAGCCTTTTTCCATTCTAGGCATTTCTTAACTAATATTGTACACACTGAATTTTATTTATGCGTTTGAGGGGATAAATTTGGAGTAATAACATTTTAATTTTTATGGGGTTTGATATATTTTGTTATTATTGGATCAATTTTTTGGATTGGGAATCCTATGGGTTCAAGCATGTATTGGGTTGGGAATGGTTTAGGTGAATTTCTTGATAATAGAAGAGCTTAGGCTAAATGGATAAAAATTTCTAATGTGAAGGGATGAGGGTCTGGACTAGTTGGACTCTAGGATGCTTAGTAAAGTTAGTTACTCCATTGAATATATTTTGAGTATTCCTTGAATTGAGGTTTCTAGAGAGGAGTAAATTAAGTTTAGGAAAAATAGGCTTAAATTGGATTAAGTAGCTTTGTCTAAGTCTGTGAATTAATTTGTGTATAGGATTGTAATAGGGCCGAACTCCTAATTTTGGTGTCCTTTTGGTATGGCTTTTGGAGGTAAGTAACCTTATCTTAATTGGTTTTTATTTTGTTATACTACTTTATTTTAACTACTAAATGTTGTTTATAATTGTTACTGTAATACCCAGAAGGAAAAAAAATAAAAGGACTTAAAAGGTGGAGTATTTAAGTAAATCTCTTTATGGGGTCAATTATTCTTAAAAAAAAAATTTGTGGAGTCAATTTTATAATTAATATTATTAAGGGAGTTTTTAGAAAATAAGGTTGAAACTTTAGCCATATATAAGTTAATTAAGTCAGCTTATAATTAAAAAATATTTTAAGAGAAGACTACCCAGAATATTCAAGTAGAGAAAGACTGACAACATAGTTGAGGTAAGAGCTTAAGAAATCTCATCTTTCGTCAAATTTAAGTTTTATATGAAATTAGAATATTTTTATGTGAGTATTTTTGGCTAAAGATTATCTAAATATCCAATGAGTTTTATGATGTAAACAAAGAAGGGTTTAAATTTATATTTTCGGTAATTTAGACGCTAGGTACATGTAGATTTTTCTATGCTCGGTAATTTAATCTTTTTTATGCACTTTGTGGCGTTAAGTATATATAGAACTAGAATCGGCAGATTTTTATGCTTGGTGGTCAGGTTTCTGCACAGATTTTCTTTAAGAAATAGTGCCCGAAGTATTGGACTTGACTTTGAGTTCTGACAAGCTATCACCAAAAAAAAAAAAAAAAAAAGGGTGAACTCGGTTAGTATAGATAGAATCTGCAGATTTTTATGCTTCGTGGTCAGATTTCTGCACAGATTTTCTTTAAGAAATAGTGCCCGAAGTATTGGACTTGATAAAAACAAAAAGTCTAGTAGTAGGCTGGCTTTGAGTTCTGACAAGCTATCACCCAAAAAAAAAAAAAAAAAACACACAACAACAACAACAACAAATAAAGGTGAATTCGTATACACGGAGATGAGTCTAGGTGGTGCTCTTCTTTTACAAAGTGACTTTTGACCCTATGTGTAATCTATAGGCCTTATCCTAGGGAACTAGCAGTGGCAGAAAGCAAAGGAAAAATATATTATGAATAGGTGGGTTTTTGGTGCGAGATAATAGTGGAAAGTTATTAGATATTTTTATTAGTTTCTCTTTTAGTTAGGTACCGTTAAAAGTTTTCTTAAATTATTTGATTATTTAGTAAATGATATTTGAAAAATTGTTTTAGGTAATATCTAAGAATTTTAGAGAAGTGTTAAGGGGAAGTTATTTTCTAGTGAGCTAGTTGAGGTAAGTAATTTTATTCTAATTAGTTTTATTTTGCTTATACTACAGTATTTTAACTACTGAATATTGTTTATAATTGTTACATTTTTATTTCAATTGTACTACTGATTTAAAGTAAAAAATAAAGAATTATTACAAATATATTTTATTACCGAATATATAATTTTATATATATATATATATGTATGTATGTATTTGAATGAGATATATTTTTGTTTGAACTCTTATTTGATATATATGATTCTGGACAATATGACTATGTTTTGACTTTGATACCCAACTAATGGGTATTATTCATTGGTACTGAAATTAGTTCTATCTAGGGCATCACGAGCTTATCGTGTTTTTGGATGGACCTAGCTAAAGGAGGATATACATTAGCACAAAACTATTTTCTTCTGAATCTAATGCCTAGTCACGGGGATATAGCGTGACCATAGTCATAAACATAAAAGATTGTTAAGAATATGAATTATGTATGAGTATTTGACCTGTTTTGAGTCCTTGAAATTGCTTATATGTTTTGGGAACCTATTGTAAATTTACAACTTTTGATATATGGAAAACTGATTATTTTCTAGTTTATATATGATATATTTGTAAGATTAAAATATTCGATCTATGTACAACTTATTATTTTATAGATCTATTTGCTTGATAGAATTTATTAGGATTTTGGTTACTTATTGAGTTGTCAACTCACCCCATTTTCCCTCTCCAGTTTCAGATTGTGAAGAATAACAAGTTTTGAGAGTTTTGCTATTGTGTTGTGAGCAGGGAAAGAAGCTTAGTGATTTTGGGATTAGATGGTCTTGAAATAGTCTTATATCTCTTGGCCAATTGGCATTATGTACATGAGGTTTGGATTTTGTTCCTTTCGAATTATTGGAGATCTATTTATAAAGAAATTGTTGAAGATAAATTTTAGTTGTTAAGAAGGCCTTGCACACTTGTAGGGTGCTTACTTTATATACGTGCGACCATTGTCACGTGCCTATCTTTATAGTTGGGTTCAGGGCGTGACAATTACATTTTTTTTATTTCAATTTTATTATTGATTTAAAGTAAAGAATAAAGAATTTATCACAAATATATCTGATTATTGAATATACGATTTTATATATATATGTATTTGAATGAGATATATTTTTGTTTGAACTCTGATTTGATATATATGATTTTGGACAATATGACTATGTTTTGACTCTGATACCTAGCTAATGGGGATTACTCATTGATATCGAAATTAGTTCTATTTGGAGCATCACGAGCCTATCGTGTTTTTGGATCCAGCTAATGGGGGATATATATTAGCATGAAACTAGTTTATTTTGAATCTGATGCCTAGTCACAGAGATATAGCGTGACCATAGTCATATACATAAAAGATTGTTAAGAATATGAATTATGTTTGAGTATTTAAACTGTTTTGAGTCCTTGAAACAACTTATCTGCTTTTGGAACCTATTGTAATATTACAACTTTTGATATATGGAAAACTGATTATTTTCTAATCCATTTATGATATATTTGTAAGATTAAAATATTCGATTTTTCTAATCCATTTATGATATATTTGTAAGATTAAAATATTCGATCTATGTACAACTTATTATTTTACAGATCTATTTGCTTAATAATACTTATTAGGACTTTGATTACTTATTGAGTTGTCAACTCACCCCTATTTGCCCTCCAGTTTCAGATTGTGAAGAATAGCAAATTTTGAGAGTTTTGCTGCTGTGTTGTGAGCAGGGAAAGAAACTTTGTGACTTTGGGATTAGATGGTCTTGTAATAATCTTATATCTATTGGTTAATTGACATTATGTACACGAGGTTTGGATTTTGTTCTTTTTGAATTGTTGGAGATCTTGTAGGTTGCTTACTTTATAAGCGTGTGGCCGTTGTCGGGTGCCTATCTTTATAGTTAGGTTCAGGGTGTGACATAGGTACTATACGTGAAAGGTACATGAGAAAGAACATAAGAGTTTTATGCTAGATAAACCAATAATAATTAAGTATGTGAAAAAGACTTTTATTACTTTATAACAAATTTATAAAATTGGTTTTTAAGGGCATTAATTCTAATCCAAACTTCAATAATTAAACTTTATTTAAATAAAGTCTTCAACTTTTGGTAGATAGCTTGTAGTTGTCAAAATTTAATTATACTAGTGAAAGTCTCATGCATTGCATGACTTTAATCATAAATTTTCTTTATATATATATATATATATTAATGAAATAATAACTAAATGAGTTATTATTACATAATTTTAGAACATGTTTCTAACTAAATGAATGACAATTATTGTATATAATGCATAATTTTGTGTATTTGTCCTTATATAAAATCTCTAATTAAAATTATCAAAAAAAATATTTTCTAATTATTTTTTTTAATTCCTTATTTATTAATGTAGAGTGCGATTCGAACTCAAGCAGTTAATCTTTTCTAATACTTACATAAATAAGGTTATTCTAAAATAATTAATTCCAAACTTAAGATTAAAAAATCAATTGTATTTGTAAAATTAAAATAAATTGTATTTTAAGTCATATTTTGATATTTAAATCATCTGTTTTAGTGTTGATTTGATTCAAATAGTTAACACCCTAACTTATACAACTTGAGTAATGTCTCTAATCATATTGTGTTTTAACCTTTAAGAACACACATATTAATATTACACATGAAAAACAATCCAAATTTCCAAAAATTTTATAAAAAAATGAAAAAAAAGTTAAGTAAAGATCCAATCAAATTTCTAGTCAATTAATTAAAATGATTAATTATGCAATTAGATTTGATTTAAACAAGCCTCACACAATCACAATCCACACGAACACCAAGAATGATGACTTAGGAAAACTTTTGAAATTATGGTTTCAAAGTAAAAAACTGGGGAAGATTTAACCTAAACAATCCTTAAAGCAAAATTTCACTAATAGAATCGAAGTTTATACAATATACTTAACCCTAAATCTACTGCTACCTCATGTAGTTTTACTGGCATGATCACATGTAGCTCCAAATCCACGAATTCTTCTACTATGAAACTGTTGCACACAATTACTCCAGTTTGTGACTTTGAGATCTCCACTCAAAGGTTTAGATTAGCAGCACAAACCTCCAATTTATGACTTTGAGATCTTCACTCAAACATTTAGATTAGCAACTGCGGTTGATTGAATGCAGTAACTTTGCTTTATAACTGGATCTGTTGTTTGCACAAAATCTCTAGTTGTAGTTTCAAAAGGGTTTGGAAAACTCTAGATTTGTATACAAAACACTCCCCTCTTGAGTGTCTAAAAACGTGCTCTAGGGTTTGTATTTATATATACTTAAGATCCATCAAACCCCTAGATCCAACGACTGGTAGAAAAAGCCAGATCTGCAATCTACCTGAATCTCGATCGGTCGAGATTTGCATCTCGATTGGCCGAGATAAGAGAAACTTATCTGCATATGCTTTTTCTAATTTCTTGAGTCTTCAATTGTTCAGAACTTCATTTGTCTTGTTTTTGAATATTTCTAGACTAAACACTAGACAAAACTAAGTTATAAATGTTACAATTTGTTCATGGTTGCCAACCTAAAAATTTGGACTTTACAGATGTGTATTTTATTATTATTTTTTAAAATGTTGACATGGCTTTTTAAAAATTAATTAAACATTTTTTTATTGTTTTATTAGACACGTGCGTACCATATGTGCAAACGTTTTGCCATGTAGGCATTTTCCGTTAGTGAGTTAATGGTAGGTACCAACTTTATCAGAAGTTGAAAATAATAGAGACCAAATTGACTGTTACCAAAAGGTATGGACCAAATTAACTATTACCTTAAAATGTAGGGACTAAAATGATGTTTTCGCCTAAATTTTTAATTGGAGTAGGATTTAAATTTCTGAAACTCAGATGCATGTTGCATGTTTTGTTAAAACACTTATTGTTACTTTATCTAAAGAAATTGATAAGAAAAAAAAAAAGTTCTTGTCACTATCAACTGAAATTTAGATGCATGTTGCATGTTTTGTTAAAACACTTATTGTTATTTTATTTTAAAAAGTTGATAAGAATAAATAAATTGTTGTCTCTATCAACTGAAACTTAGATGCATGTTGCATGTTTTGTTAAAACACTTATTGTTATTTTATTTAAAAAAATTGATAAGAGTAAAAAAGTTAGTCTCTATCTAAAAAATTGTTTTTATCCAAAATATTGTTGTAATTTAATAAAGTCATTTGGTGCAACTACGACTTTTAAGCGCAACTTTTATTGAATAGTATAAAATATGATATGATATAGATTATTTTCACATAAGCGCAATCTCTTCTTGCAATATATTTGGTTTGTTTAGCCTGTGTATCTTTTTATTGGTTCATACTCATAGAGCTGCTTTATTAGAGTATGGGGAAGCTCTGACCAAGTCTTTGTTATATTAGGGGGGCTAACATTCAGGAAAATTGCCATATAACGAAAGAGTTCAATAGCGTAGAAAGGGAAAAGACCTACCATAAATTTAATTAGTGGGACTTACAATTATATGATACGGAGGAGAATACATTTATGGTACTTTGGGAGTATTCTATAATTACCCGTGTGGAAATTATACTCTAATTCTGCCAACAAAATTAGAATACAATTGAAAGGATTACGTTTTTATCTTTCCAAAAAAATACATCTTACTTTAAATTCTATTCAAACTAAAAATCTGTTATAAAAAATTCTAAACTTAAATCTCCGAACAGCAACCCTCGTTTTCTTTCTTTAAAAAAAAAAAAAAAAAAAAAACCTACTTCATCTAAAAGTTTATTATCAATATTTTAAGAACAACTAATTAGTAAATCATATCATATACTATATAATAAAAGTTGGACTTAATTAGACATCTACTTTAATATATTATATATGATTATTGAATTGGATTTAAAATTGTTTAGTTGACATGCTTTAATATTTTAATTGAGCCACGTCTTACACATTTATCGAATTGCATATTTACAGATTGGTTATGACATGTTCCCAAAAATGTCTGAACTTAATGCCCATTGCCCTCGAATATATGATAACTCTATAAATACCAGTTATGATTTATTTATTATGAAAGGCCTACATTATGTGTATAGCATTGTTCATTCATATTATTTTCACACGAAAAATGCTTTTTCACACAAGAGCAATGCTTTCTAGCATTATCTTTGGTTTGGTTAGCCTGTGTATCTTTTTATTAGTTCATGGTGATGGAGTTACTTCAATAGATTACGGGGAAGCTCTGAACAAGTCTTTGTTATATTATGAGGCCCAACGTTCAGGGAAATTGCCACCTAACCAGAGAGTGCAATGGCGTGGATATTCTGCACTTTCAGATGGTAGCGAAGCAGGAGTAAGATAATCTTGACTTCATAGTTGTAGTCTAAGGCTACAAATTCACTTAATATTTTTTTTATTGGATGTGAATTTTGATAAATCCACCATTGAATTATATTTTATTCTCATATTTTTCATGTTTACAAAATTTCGAAAAGATAAAAAATTAATAGTTATGTCATTAATAAATTTTTTAAATTGCAAATTTTTGTAGTATAAAATTATGCATAAAAAATGAGTTTATGAATCGTATAGTAAATAATATCCGATTAACACAAAATTTGACATGTGTGTTAAGAGTGTAAAGAATATGCAATCTAATGGTTAGATTTTTAAAATATGTAGCAATATTAAATTTTTTTTTAAAGGAAGTTGTAGTATGCCTTAGGCTACAACCAAATTTGTATCTAAATTTTGTTTCATATATATATATATATATATATATATTAACACTTCTCACTATGGCCCTCACTATGTAAATTGTTTACTTTTATTCTTCGATCTTTATCTTTATTATTAATATTTTTCTTCATTACAATTATAAAGCATATAGATGCAAGTTAACCTTGGCTGGCATATATGCTTGTTTTCTTCATGCAGTTATGTGTTAGTGAAATACAAAGGTTAGTGCCATATTGAAAAATGGTCGTAACGAATTAACAGTGAAGCTTTATGCATGAGACTCTTGTTTATATATATATATATATATATATATATATATATATATATATTTTCGCCCTTTTTCTGGTGGAAAATTTTGATACCATGTACTGGTTTTAAATTCATTAAATTTCATATTGAGATTTTCAAAAGCACATACTTTCCTCAAACTCTGTATGGTTTTCATTCTACCATAGAAAATAAAGTGATAGAAAAAAAAAGAAAAGAAAAAGGAATGATAAAAACCTTAAATAAGTTCTCACTGTTTCTTCGTATCAATAAAATAGAGGGAGATAAAAAAAGTGGAAAATATAACTTCGGTCCATTCTACTCCTTGCTCATGATCCTCTTCATCTCATGGTAATTATAATCAAATTGAGTTTTGAACCATTAAAGGAGTGGTACAATTGTTCACAAATTCAACTATTTGATTAATAACACCGCATACCATTGGTGCAATGGTCATTCCACAAGTATAGTTTGTGGAGTGTGGGAGGCAAGAGCCAAGGTTCAAGTTTCCAGGAGGGAGTTTTACACACACACACTTAGATTAGACTAGAGTAGAATTTCTATCTTACATAAAAAAAAAAAAAAAAACTATTCAATTAATAACTCATATATATATATATATATATATTTTATTTATTTATTGATGTCGCCTAAAGAAAATACACACGATACTCTCTTTGATGGAACAAAAACTAAATTGGTTTTTGTTAGTAAACTAACCTCGAATCTATGAGGGGTTCCTTTAATTCACAAGGTGATAGGTCTGAAATATACCAGAGGAAGAAATAGATAAAGTCTGAATTTTATTAATCTAAAAAATTGAATTGTCTTTGGAGGCTACAATGCGTTTAAATAGTTTTAAAAAAAAAAAAAAAAAAAAAAACATAAAACCTAAAGCGGCTAGGGAAGCTTATAAAACCCTAATTTGACTAAAAACATTAAATACACCTTAAAACGAGGAAACAAATACCATAAATCTAAAATAACGAAAATTACATAAAAATACCAAAAATAATAAATTACAATAATTAAATAGTAAATTGTTATAAATAGAAAGACTATATAGGAATACACTTGAATTGATCTTTTAATTACATCTTTCAAGTTTAAAAGTGAAAGACTTAAAAAAAACATAAATAAAAATGCAAAAAAACTGTGAAACTCAACTTTTTTCTAAAAAACTATCAATTTTTTTTATAGTTTATTGAAGATTTTTGCAAATCCAATATTTCTTTCATACCAAACTATAAATTTATATGAGTTATCGGTTTAACAGTTCAACCACTCATTTGGTATGGTTATGATAATTATGCCTCATTTGCTTTGAAAATAAAGAATATTCATTTCAATGTGAACCTATTTTTTTTTCACCAATTTGTACATAGCTCTTTTTTTAAGCTGGTTATATTAGTTATGTGGTAAATGAGACTCTCTCTCTCTCTCTCTTATAACTAGTCAATTGAAAAGCTTTACTCACTATTTTTTTTTTATTGGAGGTGAATTTTGATAAATCCATCATTAGATTACATTTTCTTCTTATATCCTCCATGCTTGCAAAATTTCTAGAAAATTAAATATCAATAGCTATGTCATTAATGAATAATTTAAATTGTAAGTTTTTGTAATTTAAAATTATGCATAAAATATAATCTTATAGATCATATAGTAAATAATATCTGATTAACACAAAATATAACATGTATATTAAGAGCATAAAGAACATACAATCCAACGGTTAGTAATATTAATAATATTGAGTAAAGTTGTAGCATTAAGATACAACCAATTTTGTAACTAAACTTTGTAAAAAAAAAAAAACATAAAAAACACCGTCTATAATAAAAGCAATGGAACTACTAAATAATTTTCTCAATAGGAATTGTTAAGCCATGTCATCTAGCTAACACTTCCATTTAAATTATCATCTCCAATCATCCTTTGAAATTTCATGGTTGCCTTTGCTTCCTGTCCAACAGGATTGCACAAATTTTATTATCCCACTTGCATGCATATTAAAGCACAAGCAAACATACAAACACAAAAATCTTCCATATAGTTGTTTAATTTCTCTAAACAAATGCCAAGTTAATGTTAAAGTCTCAAATTCCATTAATGAACACTATGACACACACCTATTCCAAACTTAAACACACCACCAACTCTACCAATTTCCAAATTGATTTTAAAAGCACCATGCAGTACATGTAACCCTGCAAAGCTTACAAATAAGAGCAAGAATTATGCAATTCAATAATAACTGTACATTTTTATCCTTCTTTGCTAATTATTTATCTAAGAACAACAACAAAACTTGAGGAGACTAATTTGCCCAAAATAACCACTAGTCATCATTGAAACCAAACAATTTTAATCAAACCTATCAATCAAATGAATTTCTATGCAAATTTCATCATTTAAATTGGAAAAAATAGCTACTTGGAAAAGGCAGTAACTATCATCAATATAAAATTTACTATAGGCAAAAGGACTAAATTGTATTATAAGTTTAGTAAAATCTAACGGGTCACTGCTAAACTGTTTCAATACCAGAACTTATCTTATTCCTAGCAGGGACATAAAACATGGTCTCAATCAACACACCCCATTCTCCCCTGAATATACATTTTAGTAGAAGGATCCCACCTAGCCAAATCATTTTCCCTTTAATACCAAGCCAAAAAAAAAAAAAAAAAAAAAAATTACAACTAAAGATATACAATGTCAAGATAAAAGCAATTCTCAAGATTATTAAAACCTGAAGTTAGTAAGAGCACCTCAATCTAATTCCAAACAGTTAGTGACTATGCGACACGATCACAGACAAAATCTTTTGCTATCAAACAAAGAATAGGTAATAACAGCCTAAGAAAAAAACTTACTACAATCAAATTAATTTAGCAAAAGAGTGGAATGATTAAAAACAAAAAACAAAAATTACCTCTCAAATTGCCACCATATTTCCTCTGTCCATTAAATCCTATGCCAAATTGAAAATTTTCCAACAATAATGATAAATAGTCAAGACGAAAAAGAGATTTGAAAGCATAAAGTAAGAGTTAGATTATAATAAATCTTGTAAAACTAAAAAAAAAAAAAAAAAAAAAAAAAGGAATAAGAGAAATCATCCTTAACAATTACCTTGCAATTTGAATTGTCAGGGTTGAAGGCTAATGAAAAAGATGTACTCTTGATCTGCAAAACAAAGGGAGTGAAAAGAGATTAATTTGAATTTTGTAGACAGAGAACCAAAATATATTTGTCGATCCCTACAACTATCATGCTTTCGTTGGATTGTCTTTGAACCTGGTCTTAAAACTATATATCATCTTCCCTATTATTTTTAAGAAACTTTCGTAAAATGCTATCTACTTGTTACATATATAATACATAATTAAAAATGCAAAAACTTGCCAAACCAAAGCAATAATACTCAAACTATTATCTGTATATATGAAATTCATACCAATGTCAGAAGTTTTCTTAAGGCTCAACACCTCTGCGCTGGGAGCCTAGGGGATTGGAAGTATCCAGCATTGCTAACTGATACTTGCATTCCATATGAGAAATCTCTAACCGTACGTATAGTTATCAATTTGATTAGGCTCTCCTCCACGGATTTAAGCTTTAAAAATTCTTTTTTTATAATTGTTACAATAAGTGGGGGAGAGGGAAGATTCGATTTGTACTTAGTTCTATTCATAAAGAAGACCAAATAATATCACTGAAGTACATTGTTCTTGATTATGAGGTTAAAAGATTCCATGAACAAAAAATGCATTTATTAAAACTATTACTACCAACACTAATAGAGAACAAAGCTCTCACATGCATTCTATCAAACACTTGTTAGGAATCTCAAACAGCTATAGTAACTAACCCCAACCTTAAAAAAAAGAAAAAGAAAAAAATTCCCACAAAGACACTCAAGACATTAAATATTTCATTAATATAGCAAACAGATTATTGATTATTCTTCTTCTTATAGTTTTTACCCAAAATTTCAAAAATAATACAGTTTTAGAGGGAAAAAAATGGTGGGTACATGGTTTCAACAATTAAATTTTAATTTTTTTCTTAAAAATTGATATGATAGTAATCCCAAACGTGGCACACCTCAATTTGTGAACTGTACGTATTAACTATATTTGTAATATAATAATTAAATTAAGTGAATATTCTATATATGTTACAATTGTGTACATGAATGGTATAATATATTTTTTCACACAATATATAGGTTGATCTTGAGGGAGGATATTACGATGCCGGGGATAACGTAAAGTTTGGTTTCCCATTTGCATTCACAATAACAATGCTTTCATGGAGCACAATAGAGTTCCAAGCTCAACTGAAGGAAAAAGATGAGCTTTCACATGCACTGGAAGCAATCAAATGGGGCACAGATTACTTGATCAAAGCCCATCCTGAGCCACACGTTCTGTATGGTCAAGTTGGTGATGGTGATTCTGATCATCCATGTTGGCAAAGACCAGAAGACATGACCACTCCACGTCCAGCTTATAGGATAGATGAGGACAATCCGGGAGCTGATCTTGCTGCTGAAACTGCTGCTGCTTTTGCTGCAGCTTCTTTGGTTTTCGAGCCAACAAACGAAATATACGCATCCCTACTATTAACCCATGCAAAACAGGTTTACCTAAGGTGCAATGTATTGCACCTATGCAATTATTCCACTTTTCTCTCACAATTTTATTTTATTTTATTTTTTTAATTTTTACATTTTTAATTTTTTAATTTTTATGTACAGCTTTTTAAAATCTCATTTTTTTTCTCACTTTTTTAAAGTACAAGTATACTTTAGCAGATTTTTAACAAAAAGCTTTTAGCAAAAAACTAGATAAGCTGTTTTCAAACGGACACAATTGCATTAGGTGCAATACCAATTCTTTCCTCTCTTCATCATCGCCATTACTATTTATTATCATTATCGTTATGATTAACTAATTAAATTCTCCTCTCTTTTTTAGTGGCTTAAAATTTTGGGATAATTGATAATTAAACATGTCTTAGAACATGTGAAAAGTATTAGAATAATAACTAACATTTAAAAAATCTAAAATCGCATATGTTGAATATGACTTATTAAGGATTAGTTCCATATGTTGAATCTGACTTATTAGGGATTAGTTTAAACTCACGTATGAGTAAAGAGATTGTTCAATTAGATAATAGTTTGGTGATTAAATTCACAATTTTCTAACAATTATATTACAAAGCAAGATCCAAACGCACATTGCCTTATAAAAAAAAAAACCGTCACAGACATGCTAACACATATATCTATTAGAATATAGTTAAATGGTTAAATTCATTATTTTCTAACAGCTTAAATTTTTGGAACAATCAGTAATTTAACATATGAGCAGGAGACAATTTTTGAGTTCGATAACTGTCTTCATTCTATCTTTCATTTAAAATGTTAAAATTCCTATGTATTGAGTCTACTTATGAAATGAGAGTTTGAACACACATGGGAAGGGGAATGTTAGAAATTATGTTTAAATGATTAAAATTTTCATTTCTTAACAACTTAAGCTTTTATAACAATTGATAATTTAATCAACAGTAACACATATATGGTTGCAGCTCTTTGAATTTGCAAGCAATTACGAAGGAGTGTACCAAAGCAGCATTACTCAAGCAGCGAAATTCTATAGTAGTAGCGGATATGAGGTACGTAGTGTAAAGGAATTTACTTTGTAGAATAGTTTAGAATGCAATTAATTTGACCTTCAATATTTGATTCCCAAAAGTTTAAGATAGTTGAATTTATGTATCGAGTAATGCTACGTACAAATACAACATTTTTCATAATAATTGAGTTGACAAATTTTTATTTGTTCTTATTTATACTCACCACTAATATTAATTTTTTATTTACCAATAACTAACTTGCCATGATAATCTGTGAAATTTTTTATAACTCTACTTATTCTTTTTGTATATGAACTAAACCATGCATGCCTATTTAACAGGATGAATTGTTATGGGCTTCTGTGTGGCTTTTTCTCGCCACCGGCGAGGAATCTTACCTAGATGCCCTTGAAGGGTCTTCTGGTGGCACGAGATCCAGGTTTTCCTGGGATGACAAGTACCTTGGTGCACAGGTCCTAGTTTCAAAGGTAATTTCCTTCTGTATTCACAAATGGGAAGGGAGACTAAAGATAAACAAAAAGTACTTCCATACTTTTAGCTAGCAAGCTAGTACTATTACACACCCAAAATGGTATCAATTCAGCAAGACAATGCAATGTTTAATTGGATAAAGAACAGTATATATCAGTGATATACATTGTTTATAACCACCATATATCTCATATATTAATTTTCATGTTACTTGAATATGGGTGTTAAGAGCGCTCGTTTCAATTTCAATGCTTGTATAATAGAAAAATTTTCCACATTTTAGTCAATCAATCCAAAACTCACCAACATCAAGCCATGCAAAGTTATATAAAAATACATGGTTTCTATAATAACTATGTAAATTTATACTGATATTATTTATTTTGCACTTAATTTTTTATTCTTTTTATATGTATCCCAAATATGAAGGAAGATATTGAATGGTGGTTGTTGTATTGTATGTGAAGAAATATAAACAATTTTAAAAAATCAAGTAAAATTGATATTTTAATAAAATGTAGTGTAAAATAGATAATCTGATTTGAGGTGTTTTAAATAGTGAGTATATAAAATAGAAAAAATAAGTTCAATCTTTTGCTAAAAAAAAACATTTTTTTTTGCATAAACTAATGTGAATGCTCTAATATAGGCATGTATTTAATTTGTGTGTTATAGCTTATTTTCGAGGAGGCCTTAGATCAAGACATATATGGCAAGTTCAAGTTCAATGGAGAGCAGTTCATATGCAATTGCCTTCAAAAAGGCGAGAAAAATTTTATCAAGACACTCGGGGGCTTGCTATGGTTTATATCATATGACCTTCAATACGTAACCACTGCCACATTTATTGCAACAACATATTCTGAGTATCTGACCACATACTCGGCTACGTTCGATTGTCCCGGTGGCACTATACAGCCCAATGACCTACTTGTGTTTGCCAAATCACAGGTATTACAGTTTCAGATAAGATTCCCTCCAATTTCCTATAATTTTTATTTAGAAGTACGACATGCATAGTACTTAAAAATTAAATAAATATCACGCATCGCACATCCGACTAAAATGAGAGGGAATTGGAGAATTCAATCAGAGGGGATCATCTCCCTTATTGTTTTCCCATAATCAATACAAAAAATATTATTTCACACTCGTCTTTTCTGTACATACAATATTCAAAATTTATATAGAACGTCCACAATTTTTATTAATAAAAACGTGAAATAAAAGATGTATGGACAATGTCCATTATTTAAAAACTTTTTTTTTCTTTTCGTGTGGTACTAATTACTAATGTAGTGGCTTTTGGTGTATTGTATGTCTCACTACTAGGTGGATTATATCTTGGGTTCAAACCCAAGAAACACGAGCTACATGGTAGGACTTGGGTCAAATCATCCTAAACAAGTTCATCATAGAGGTGCGTCCATTGTGTCCATCAAGATAAATCCTGAACCTGTGACATGCCTAGGAGGCTTTTTGTATTTCAACTCGAGTGAACCCAACCCAAACGTGTTGGATGGTGCAGTGGTTAGTGGCCCCGATGAGAATGATAACTTCAACGACTTAAGATCTAACTACGAACAGGCTGAACCAACCACAGTTACTACCGCACCACTAGTTGGCATCCTGGCTAAGCTTGCCTTAAGCTTCAAATAATATATTATAGATTTATAGGGCTTGCTTTAATTGATTAGATGAATGGGCATCTATGGTTATATAATTTTTATTATTTAATCAACGAATGCTTGATGGGAGTATTAGTTGCAGCTACTAGTTGTTCTGCAAATTGCTAATTGGTTTGATTTGTTATTCATATAGTGGTCTGCAGCTTTATTGTAATAATAAATGCGCTGTTGCTGTGTTTAGAGAGGCAAATCAATGTGCTGATTTTTTAGTCAAAAGGGGTTGTTCCATGATAGAAAATTTTGTTGTTTTTTATTTTTCCCCCTCTGCTGATCTGAATGTTTTGATTAACTCAGATAAAAACTGGTTGTACTATTATAGGCATGTTGCCAACACTTTGGCTTCTATGGTTAGTTTGTAATTGCTGTTTCCGTTTGTTAATATATCCATCCTTTTAACCAAAAAAATAAAAAAATAAATACAAATAATAAATTATGTTTTATCGGATGTCCCCGAAGGGGCAATAATAAATTATGTTTGTTATAATAAAATTTTAGCTCATTCATTAAAAAAATAAAAATAAAATAAATGTGGTTACTCTAGGATTAAAATTTATTGTGATTCTCACCACTTCCCCCCACCCCCCCCCTCTCCCTTTTTTTTTTTCTTTTTTATGATGCACTCTCCAAATTTGAAGTTCATGCTCTCTGCCAAAGGCCTTATAACTAAATTGACATATCCCCATGCACAAAATGCTTGAAGGTCTAGGGAGGAAAGGGTTCGAACTGCAGGGTTAGCAGTATGTTGTAATTGTTTTTCAAAAAAAAAAGTTCATGCTCTCTCTCTCTCTCTCTCTCATAATTTTAACACAGTATTATCAATCATAACCTACAATATGAAGGGTATTGGTTCCCTCTCACAGTTTATAACACATCGTCCGCACGCATTACTTATTTCACCTTTTAAATGGATATAAATAAGCCAAAAATTGGACATCACACGTGAATTATGGATATTATGTGTGTGAATTATGGATATTAGTAAACAATTATCACAGTATAATACACTTTGTTGTGGCTCACTTTAATTTGACAAGTCCAAACAAGTGGCCCAAACGAAAGGAAAAGCCCAATTCCCCAAGCAATCCACCAAAAGAATACGAAGCCCATTATTTTTCTCCATATCTCCATATGGGCCAAGTTTACATGGAATGATTCATTTGGATAAATGAATATAAAGAGAGAAATTCGGATTTCAATCTTTAATTTAAATGACTTTAATAGGGTATAAAACAACAAATTTTTGAAATTTATGAAGGTAATTGAGCTTTATTATTATGTTCAAATGATTATTTGTATGATGTTATATCATATTCATATCCATCATATCAGTTATCACAATAGTATTTTTTTTAGTGAAATCTCCAAAGTTCTTATCATCATATGTGTTATTAAATTTATATCAAGCCATTTATATAAGTATAATTGTTCTTCAAATCCGTTTGGTTGGGAAGATTTTAAGGAGGATGGAAATAGAGGAGAGAAAAGTGGAGAGAATATTTTTGGTGGATGTTTGGTTTGAGGAAGGGGAGGAAAAAAAATT
The DNA here is from genome assembly GCA_032727855.1 of Quercus ilex subsp. ballota. Classification (NCBI taxonomy): domain Eukaryota; kingdom Viridiplantae; phylum Streptophyta; class Magnoliopsida; order Fagales; family Fagaceae; genus Quercus; species Quercus ilex. The sequence goes on along the minus strand of CM064911.1, from coordinate 25,773,939 downwards.
GGTGGGGCCAGGGTATTTTCTTCCTCAGCCCACCAAAATGTTTTTTCTCCAAAATGGGGAGAAAACTTGGTGAAAAATGCTCGTGGCTTGAGCGGACGAAAATGCCCATTTGCAAAGTACACATGGGTTTCATTCTTTGCCAATTTGCATTTTTCTTTTTTTCTTTTTCCCTTTGATTTTTGTCTCTCTATCATACGTACGCTATGTCTCAAAAATTTTTCTTTATTCTTTTTTTCATCTTCTTTGGTTTTTGTCTTTTTCTGTACTTCTCAATTTCTCATTCGTTTTTTATTTTTTCATCTTTCTTTGGCTAGTGTTCTTTAAAAAAAAAATTTTACGTCCATACACAATTTTTTAATAAAAAAATGTGTTACTTTTTTTGTTTTATTTAATAAGGATATAATTGTAAAATTATACAAACTTCATTTCCCTCCAAATAAAAAAGTTTTCCATCTTTTAACTTTTTCATATTCTTAACCAAACACAAATGAGAGAAAACTAAATATTTTCTATCCTCCCACTTTTCTATCTTCCCTCATTTTCACCCTTCTAAACAATCAGAACCTTAGATTTGAAATCCTCAAAATCCAAACTCAACCTTGGGGACTTTAGGAACATGTGATTTAATGGGACATATGCAACACCCAAGAGCCCATGGGTGACACAAGTGCAAGCCATGCTAACACTTTGTGGGTTTTCATATATTTGTTATGCCTAGTTGTTCTTAAAAGGTTTCTGATTACTTTTCTAATCAATGAAGGATTTGTAGTTACATGGTTTTCCGTTCTCAATTTTATGTTTCAAGTAAGGGAGTCAATCTCGCTCCGGAGGCTGTATCAATTTGACCAGTGAAACGATATATTTCGATACTCGTCAATACTGGTGTACCATTTCGGGTTTACCGCTATTTTATATATATATATATATGTATATATATTATAATAAGTATAAAAGTTTACCATAAAACACTACCTCAATTCAGAATAAATTATTCATGGTTTTAGACTTTAGCATCAACAAAAAGAAAAAAAAAAAAAAAAACACAATATAAAAAACAGAAAGCTTAATTGTTCATTGCATACTAAGAAAGCAAATAATATTAATAAGTTAATGCAAATACGTTACTATTCTGCCCTTACAAAAATTCAAAAATTACAAAACTAAAAAAAAAAAAAAGATTTTTTTTTTCTATACCGGCCGGTACACCCGGTATTTAAACCAGTAAGAAATGTTGGTGTTTCGATACCGGTACATGTACCAGTACGGTACATATCGCCTGGTATGGCCGATATTGGTATGGTATCGACCATCTTAGTTTCAAGTCATTGGGCATTAATTTGTATGTATATATAATTGATACCAAATTAGAGTGTAATTGAAAATTTGAAAGGATACTTGGCATGAAATTCAAGTGTTTTGATTACTTTTTTTTTTTTTTGGGAAAATTAATTTGGATTTTTGATTGGGCCTTTACTTTAATATTATATATATATAATTGCTGAGTTGGATTTAAAATTGTTTAGGTGACATGCTTTATTGTGGCTGAGCCACATCTTACACATTTATTGAATTGTATATTCAAAGATTGCATATGAGATGTGCTCCATAAAAACACATCTTACTTTATCTTACTCCACATAGCCTTAATTGGAATGTTCTTAATTCCAAAAAAAAAAAAAAAAACCACTATGGGTAGCCCCATTGCCCCATAATATGATATCTCTATAAATACCAGTTATGATTTATGAAAGGCCTATGTTATTATCTCTTCTGGGCATTGTTCATATTCATATAATTATTTTCACACAAGAGCAATATCTTCTAGCAACATCTTTGGTTTGGTTAGCCTGTGATCTTTTATTAGTTCATGTAGTTGCTTCATTAGAGTATGGGGAAGCTCTGACCAAGTCTTTATTATATTATGAGAACCAAGGTTCTGGAAAATTGCCATCTAACCAAAGACTGCAATGGCGTGGAGATTCTGCACTTAAAGATGGTAGCGATGCAGGAGTAAGATAATCTTAACTTCATTTTTAAGGAATGTATATGCTTCTCACTATAACCCTCACTATGTAAATTGTTTACTTTTATTCTTTGATCTTTATCTTCTTCTTGTGTTTTTTTTTTTTTTTTTTTTTTCATTACAATTATAGAACATAGAGGTGCAGGTTTGCCTTGGCTAGCTGGTATACTTATTGGTGATATAAAAAGAGGTGCCATGTTGAAAAATGATCGTAATAACTTAACAATGAAGCTTGCATTCTATCATAAAAAACTAAAGTGATAGAAAAAAAAAGGGTAAAATAAAAACCTAAAATAATTTCTCATTGCTTCTTCCTATCAATAACGTAGAAAGAGAGAAAAAAAAGAAGAAGAAAATATAACTTCGGTACATTTCACTTCATGCTCATGATCCTCTTCATCTCACAATTATTAGAACTAAACTGAGCATTGAACCATCAAAAGAGTTGTATTATAGTTCACTAATTCAATCGTTGGATTAATAAAGATAAATTATATATTAAAAAAATAAGACTATATTCAATTTAAGTTGTGGGGGGCTCGGGCCCAGATAGTCAGTATTGGCCCGCTCAACCAAGGGCCAAGATCGATCTGAGTAGCCAAATCCAGCCCATAAGATAGAAGTACACCCAAACCTCATTGAAGTGAGCCCAGCCCAACAACACATATGTTGAGACTAAGAAATTATCGTTCGGGAGAAGCCCACAATGTTCGGTCCACTGCCAACTGATGAGGCGGTGGGAAAGTGATGATGAAATGATTAGATTCAAGTTGGTTACTGAGAATTGTTAGTGCCTTTGGGGAGTTCACTGTCGAACACTATTTGACATTTGAAACAAGTTTCAAGAAAATCCTTAGAAGGCATGATTGTTTGTTGGGATTCTGAGTAATAGTAGGATTGCATGGAAACTGGTGAAAAAGTAATGATTTGAACCCCACTAAAGAAAGACTATATAAAGGGAGTGAGGGCAAACGATGAAAGAGGGTTGAGAAAACGCTAAGGAAAAGAAGGGAAGAGAAAAAGAGAGAGAGGGTGAGAAAGGGAGAATAACAATCAGAGGGGAAGGGGGTGTTGTTCAATAAAAAAAGTAACACACAGAGATAATTGAAAAAGGACTATCTAGCTTGTGTTTGAGGCCATTTTCTTGTAGGATTGTTAGGAAACCCACCAATAAATAAATTGAGGGCCCAAATCCTTTGTCCAGAACTTCAACTCTCACAAGTTAGGGGACCACATAAGCGTAAATATAAAAACACACCAAATGTTGAAATCAATTGAATATTATTGTTTAGAAAAATTATACAAATATAGAATTTAATGTTTTATATTAAAAAAAAAGGACTAAAAATAGGAATACACTTGAATTGATCTTTTAATTACTTATTTTAGGTTTAGAAGCAAAAAACTTAAAAACTCATAAATTAGAATACAAAATTGAAGGAAAATAAGATTATTTAATTAAAACAACTAACATTATAAAACCAAATGGTTAAAAAAAAACCTGTGCAATTCAATATTTTTCTAATGAAATTGTCAGTTTTTCTTGGTTTATTCATTTTTTTTTTTTGGGTGCAAATCCTATATTTCTATCATAACAAACTTTAAATTTATACGATTCATCGGTTTAATAATTCAAAAACCAATATGTTATGGTTATGATAACTATGCTTCATTTGCTTTGAAAATAGAGCATATTCATTTCAATGTCAACATATTTTGTTTTCACCAATTCTATGAATAGCTTATAATGACAAAACATTTTCTCTGCAATTTTTCCTTATTTTTTTCAATTAAATAATTAATTTCATTATTCCTAACAAAAAGTTTTTAGTATAAGTGGTAGAATTTTCATATGTGAAGGAGAAATGTAGAATAATCATAAAGATTCTTTTTCTTATCTTTTATATCTAACATAATTTGTAAATCTAATATATTTTTATAAACAAAATTTTGTTGGGCCCACAATGAAAATATTGACAAACCAAAATACTAAAAATTAACGATATACATAAAATTCTTAAAATTTTCTTAATTTCATTTCCTTTTGCTTACAATAATTTAAAAAAAAAAAAAATTAAGTGAATGTTCTATGTTTTAATTGAGTACGTGCATGGTTCTATATATATTTTTTACACAATGTATAGGTTGATCTTGTGGGAGGATATTACGATGCCGGGGATGACGTAAAGTTTGGTTTCCCATTTGCATTCGCAATAACAATGCTTTCATGGAGCACATTAGAGTTCCAAGCTCAACTGGAGGCCAAGAATGAGCTTTCAAATGCACTGGAAGCAATCAAGTGGGGCACAGATTACTTGATCAAAGCGCACACTGAGCCAAACGTTCCATATGGTCAAGTTGGTTGGTGATGGTGATTCTGATCATGCTTGTTGGCAGCGACCAGAAGACATGACCACGCCACGGCCAGCTTATAAGATTGATGATGAACATCCAGGATCTGATCTTGCTGCTGAAACTTCTGCCGCTTTTGCTGCAGCTTCTATTGCTTTCAAGCCAACAGACGACAAATACGCATCCAACTATTAGACCATGCAAAACAGGTTTATTTCCTCTCCACCATAATCACTATTTATCACCCTCATCGATCCTTATAATTAAGGGATTAAATTCACCTCATTTTTTTTAACCATTTAAATTCTTAGAATAATTGATAATTTGACGTGTCTTAGAATATCTACTTTTCGGTAAAATTTCAAAGTTACATGTAAGGACGAATATTAGAATATTAACTTACATTTAAAAAAAAAAAAAAAATCTTGTAATCACCTCCATTTATTTTTTGATAAACATTTAAATTCTTAGAGTAATTGATAATTTAGCGTGTCTTAGAATATCTGCTTTAAGGTAAAATTTTAAAGTTATATGTGAGGACAAATGTTAGAATATTAACTTACATTTTAAAAATAAAAAATCCTGAATGTTGAATCCAACTTATTAAAGAGTTTAAATCCACATATGAGTGAGGGGGTGTTCAATTAAAGGTGAAATTATTAAATTTACAATTTTTTGACAATTATTTTACTATTACAAAAATAATCAAATATTATTACTTACCAAAAAGAAAAAGAAAAAGAAAAACAGACAGTGTCACATACATGCTAACACATATAGTACATGTATGGTTGCAGACTTGCAGCTCTTTGACTTTGCACGCAATCGCCCAGGATTGTACCAAAGCAGCATTCCTGTAGCAGGAGAATTCTATAGTAGTAGCAGATTTGAGGTACAGGAGAATTCTTTAGTTGTAGAATGGTTTCTTATAATTAGAATGTAATTAATTGGAACTTTTTTTTTTTTTTTTGAGAAATCTAATTAATTGGAATTTCGATTCACTATTTGATTCCCAAAAGTTTAAGGGAGATGAATTTTTTTTTGTAGATGAACTAAATTATGCATACCTGTTTTAACAGGATGAATTGTTATGGGCTGCAACATGGCTTCATCGTGCCACCAACAAGAAACTGTAGGGATAAATCCCTATCTATATGTAAATTAAATTAAATATAACCCAAGCAATAAAGAAAATAGAATCTACGAAAGCAATAAAAAAAATCAACCAATAAGAATACCAAGAAATTACGTGGAAAACTCTTGAGTGTAGAGGGAAAAACCACAGGACAAATCCGATCAATCCACTATAATAAAAAAGAGATTACAATACTCAAGTTATACGCAAAACTTGAGTTCACAATAAATTGGAAAATACAATAATACCTTTAGGAACAAATACAATCTCACCACAAAATCCAGTAGCAAGATCTTCTACTCTGAATACTTCAACTCTATGTGGTTATAGCACCCAAATAATCGTCCTAGAGAAAATTCCCAATTTATCTTCCTTGTGTGTATTGAGCAAAAGAAAAATAACAATTTCTCTTCAAATTTGTGTTTCAGTCTTCAGTCTTTCTCTGAATCTCTCTCTATCATGAAACTACACACACCAAGCTTTATATAAGAGCTTCTACGGCCTGACATTCCTAATATAATTAGGAATAGAAGTCTTTGACTTCTTGTGCAATTGGTACACTTATTTCTATATGAAATAGGATTCCATGTGGGTGGACTTCTAGGTGCAGCCGTGCACCCCAAACAATCTCCCCCTCTAGCTCATTGAGGAAAGAGATTTTCATCCCAACTCTTCACTTAGAATTCATGCTAGCCATTCTGACACAAAGCTCAAGCTTCTCTTTGGTCACAACCTTAGTCAACATGCATGTCAGTTGGATTCTTCTCAATATGAATCTTTCTCAGTTGCATCAATCGTTTTTCAACAACTAGTCTTATCCAATGGTATCTCACTTCAATGAGCTTCGAACGAGAATGGAACATATCATTCTTGCTCAAGTCTATTGCACTTTGACCATCAAAATGAACTACATACTTGTCTTGCATCAAACCCAATTCTTGGAGGAATCATTTTATCCAAAGCATTTCTTTACCTGTTTCATTCACTACAATATGCTTAGCCTCAGTTGTAGATAAGGCAACACACTTCTACAATTTTGACTGCCATGAAACAACTCCCCTTGCAAAAGTAAATAAATACCCAGAAGTAGATTTTCTACCATCAAGGTCACTAGCCATATCTGCATCTGTATAACCCTCTAAAACTGGTTTAGAGCTACCAAAACTCACGCAAGACTTAGAGCTACCTCTTAAATATCTGAAGATCAACTTCATTGCTTCCCAGTGATCTTTACCAGAATTAACCATAAACCAGCTGACAACACCAACTGCATGAGCAATATCTGATCGTGTACAAACCATAGCATACATCAAACTCCCAACTGCAAAGGAATAAGGAACTGATGCCATGTTCTCTTTCTCTTTCTCTTTCTCTTTCATGGATGATGGACAAGATTTCTTGCCTAGCTTGAAATTACCACCAAGAGATGTACTGATTGGTTTGGCATGCTTTATGTTGAACCTTTCAATTATCCGCTCAACATATATGTCGTGTTGGACCTAAGTTTTTCATATCAAAGGCCATAAACAAACCCTTTTTCAAATCACCAATCATACTAGCATCTTGCCCTACAATCAACATATCATCTATATATAACAGAAGAATAAGAAATTTACCATTAGGAAATTTTTTGACATACACACAGTGATCTGCATTTGTTTTTGTGTACCCATGACCCACCATGAATAAGTCAAACTTCTTATACCATTGTCTTGGAGCTTGCTTCAAACCATACAAACTCTTCTTCAATCTGTACACCATCTGTTCTTTTCCTTTCACTTCAAATCCTTCTAGCTGTACCATGTAGATCTCTTCCTCCAAATCACTATGGAGAAAAGTAGTCTTCACATCTAATTGCTCAAGCTCAAGATCCAAGCTAGCTACTAATCCTAGAACTACTTGAATGGAATTCATCTTGACTACTGGAGAGAATATTTCATCAAAATCAACCCCATGTTTCTGACTAAAACCCTTGACCACCAATCGAGCTTTGTACTTCACTAACTTTTCACTATCTTTCTTTAGCTTGAACAACCATTTGTTTCTTAATGCCTTCTTATCTTTAGGAAGTTCAACCAACTCATAAGTCTTATTCTTATGCAAAGAATTCATCTCTTCTTACATAGCCTTCATTTGGCTCTACTTGTCCTTATGAGACTCTACTTCTTGAAAGCTTTCTGGCTCCCCCTCATCAGTAAGCAAAATATACTCAGAAGAGGGATATTTAGTCGATGGACGATGCTCTCTAGTAGACCTCACTTGAGGTTCTTCCATCTCTGGTGGAATAGGCTACTCCCCCTGTTCAACATCTTCAATATCTTGAGCATCATCACCATCAACTCCTACTGGCACATCACCATCAACTGCTATTGGATCATCACCAAGATTCTCATCTTGCACATCTTCCCTATTAGGTAGACATTCTTAGCATACATCTGACCTTTACAACAATAGTGCGGTTCATCCTTTCTGCCATACCATTTTGTTGTGGGGTACCAGGAACTGTCTTCTTATATCTAAAATCTTTCTCAGAGCAGTAACTCTTGAACTCATTAGACGTATATTCACCTCCGTTGTCAGTACGGAGACACTTCAAAGGCTTCCCTTTCTCTCTTTCTGCCATGTTATGGAATTTCTTGAAGTGCTATGGTTTTTATCATACGACCTTCAATACACGACTGCTGCCACATTCATTGCAACATCATATTCTAAGTATCTCACTGCAAAGAAGGCTTCAATCCAATGTCCCAGTGGCATTGTACAGTCCAATGAACTACTTTTGTTGGCCAAATCACAGGTTTATTACAGTATTCTCATATTTGAAACTGAAAATATTGTTTCACACTTTCACACTTGTTACCTAATGTTTATAATTTCATGTGCCATAACCACATTTTTTTGGAAATTTATTGAGTATTCCGGGAGCAGTGCTCCCTCTCACATGAAGGGGTAGGAACACACCCCATTTTTTTATGTTAACATTTACAACTTGAAATAGGTTATGTGCACAGACATGTGTACACTATTAAAAACATGTTTTTTTTTTTTCTTTCAATGTAGTACTACTTACTGATCAGTGGCTTTTGGTGTATTCTTTGTCTCTCACTACTAGGTGGATTATATATTGGGTTCAAATCCAAAAAAATTAAGCTACATGCATGGTAGGATTTGGATCAAATTATGTGAAACAAGTTAATATATCATAGAGGTGCATCCATTGTGTCCATCAAGAAAAATCCTGAACTTGTGACATGCAAAGGAGGCTTTTTGTATTTCAACTCGAGTGAACCCAACCCAAACGTGTTGGATGGTGCAGTGGTTAATGGCCCCGATGAGAATGATAACTTCAATGACTTAAGATCTAACTACCAACGACTGAACCAGCCACTGTTACTGCCGCACCACTAGTGGGTGTTCTGGCTCGGTTTGCCTAACTTTCAAATATACATTATAGCTGACAAACATTTTTAATTTTAGATGAATGGACATATAATATAGTGTTGAATGCTTGATAGGAGTCAGTTTCTGCTAGTTTTTGTTCTGCAGATTGCTAATTGGTTATTAGTCTGGTTTGCTTTTATATTATAGCGGTTTGTAGCTTGCAGCTTGTTTACAATAGTGAATGATATATGTTGTCTAAATTTCTCTTTTTGATATTTGACATGGATTTGGGATTTCCAGACATCATTAATTGAGTTATATATAGATTTCTTTTGAGATTTCAGGATTATTAAAATCATTTATTTCTGAAAAGTCTTGATTAGACGGATTCTCACCACTCCACTCCCCTGCCCTTTTTTATTTATTTAAGAAACTGTACCCTTCCCCCTTCAAAGATTTTGCATTGATGGTGACCAATCAAGACCTACACGAAGAACTCAGGCCAATTAAGTTTTGGAACTGATTCAACAAATGGACAATATTTTTTTTTACTCGTGATTAGTTCTCTGTGCTCAAGGATTAAGCACACTTCTCGATTAAGAGAGAGAGAATTTTTAGATAATTAAATAATGTAACTAATGAAAAATTAATGGATACTGTATCCGTTTGAAAAAAAATCTTAAGGTTATTTTTGAAAGTTCGAATAGCGTTGAAAACACTATGAACGTTTAGACATTCAATTACAAATTATCAATTCAGACTTATTATCAAACAATTAATGTGTGGAAGATGAACATAAGCCAAACACAGAATTGATAAACAATCTTAGCTAATTATAATCACATCCACAACATAAAATAAAAGGCAAAGATAAAGGGAAGAGAGATGCAAACATAAGGACAATACGCGATGTGTTATCGAAGAGTAAATCGAAGCCCTCGGCGTAAAACCTCTCCGCCGCCCTCCAAGCGGTCAATAATCCACAAAAAAAATGTAGTTGGGATACATGAACAGCAATAGGCCCTCCAAGCCTAATCTATCCAGGTACCTAAGCCCTCCAAGTTTCTTGCTCCAACGAGGTTGCGCTGAACCTTTTTCTTCTCTAGTTTACTGGATTCCGCTATAGCCTATAGCATTAACCAATAACCATTGGTCCCTTCCGAACTACTTCCCTTAACACCAAAAGACCTTCTCACAGACGTGGGTGTGGTGAAAAAAGGATTTGGTCAAGAACCTCTCAAGGATGTATCAATGGAGAGGAAGAGAGTAGAGGAATTTGAAGAGTCTCTTAGTGAAGATTGGGGATGAGGCAATCTTGTTTTTCTCTAGGGTTTCTCTCAAAATTCTCTCTGGAAACTCTCTACATTTTGTGGGTATAAGGGTCTATATATAGTGGTGTGTTTGGAATACGAAGAGACAGTTTTTTCCAAATAGGGTAAGTTGGCGGCTTGGCCTCGCGATTGGTCTAAGTCGCGAGTTCAAGCTGCGAAGTAACGGCTTGGCCAGCCTGGGACTTTTGTCCTGTAGTGCGATAATTGGCGTGACCCTTCACCTCTCCGCATGCTTCTCACGTGTGCTGCAGTTGGCGGCTTGCCAGTCGCGAGTTAGCTGCAAGTCCCTGCTTTTTTGCATAATCTTGAGCATTTCTTCACACTCTCTCACACACTACCCTTACAAGAATCCCACCTAAATACAGGGTTACTAAGTGCTAAATTACAAGCAAATTAGCACAGAATAAAGCCAACAAGATGGTTGATAAAATTGAACCTTACAATCTCCCCCTTTGGCTATTCCGTGACAAAATCCTGTAACAAACTCTAGACTTAACGTGTGAGTTGGAAACAGTTGGAAAACTCACTCACACCTAACTCTAGAATTTGTGTAGCTGTATCGCCTGAAACACAATAACACAATAAGTTCATTGTATGCAGAAAACTTGTAATGCATATGGAGCAAGTACAATGCGATCAAGTAAAATGGAATATAGCAATAAACCATGGCATGACCTAACAAGCAATCACTGTAAGATAGTGACCACAATGCTCATTCACACTTGGAATGAACATCCAGACATTCAAGCTGATAAGCACAAAGCAAATCACTTGAATGACCAACATTCAACCAATGCACAGTACATGAAGTATATGCATCTAGGAATAAAATCCTACAGGGGCACAAGAGTGATGTACTTAAAAGAAAAATGCATGACATTTAACAGCAAGTACTAAAAACCTTAAAAGCTTACAAAAGTAACAAGTACAAACATAAACTAAGAACCTTAAAAACCTATAGAGGTACCAGGTACAAACGAACAAAAAAAATAAAAACGTAAAGATTAAACAGTGCTGATGTGAAACAAAAAGAAATTAAATAAAGTCCATCTTGCTGAAAAACTCCCCCTTTGATCCAGCTATTTCTCCCCCTATCATTGTACTCCCCCTGCCAACATCATCTCCCCCTTTTTGTCATGGAATAGCTAGTCCTCATCATCTTCTAGCTTTCTTTGAATTTGATCCAATTGCGCTTGACTAGAGGTGAACTTCATATCCCATCGAATGTTGAGATGGATCAGGATGGATGTAAGTCCGGACATCTTGGAGCTCAACTCGTGGACAGATTTCGCAATGTTGTCTAGCTTCTCGTCAAATGTGGATGAGCTAGAGCGCGAGCCACTGTGAGATGCTGAAGTTTCTGTTTTGATTCCCTTACGACTATGACCAATGCTAGCGTTGTACGTACGCATGTTGATTGGAGCCAGTTTTGGGCAGGGAGACTCATCTGTTGAAGGATGAATTCCTTTGAGCTTCAGTATCCTAGAGATTAGGCAGCAAAAAGGAATGCATATCCTTGATTTAGTTCGAAGAACCGTTTTGCGCAAGACATGAAAAATGTGTGCACAAATGTCAATCTCTATATCAGAGATCAGATCATGAAGAAACAGGGCACGTCCAAGGTTCATGTACCCGGTGCTAAATAATGGGTACAAGTTGTGAAACATGATGATTGTAAGCACCCTCAATTTTGGAGGAAGAGAAGAAATACTGACCGAGTTCCCATTCGATGAGAATTCCAAGTCCTTTCCAAGAGCAACCCGGAGTAGGTCCTCATCTGCATATAAATCATCATAAACCGGTGATTGTTTAAATATTGGTCGATTGATGTGAAGAATCTCAGCCAAATATGTGGGAGAGACTGAGAAACTCTTTCTTCTAACCCAGCATTTTAGTTCTTCGCCTTCAACAATTGCATTGGCATAAAACTCTTTTACCAAATCCTCATATGCTTCTTCAAGGTCGGAAAGAAGATAATTCCAATCTTTGTGAGCAAACCATTTAGGAATGTCGGTGTCAAAAAGAGAAGGCTGATCAACAACCCTTTCGACCCACGGTGTAGCATCTTTGAAATAATTCTCATGAGTCTGAAATGCAGCATAAGATCTGAACTTATTTGGATCAAATACTCCTGATGATGAACGGGTCCTCTTTGCTTTAGGGGAGATTTCATCAACATCAATGATGGGTTCTTTTCCTTTGCTGCTTCCCCCTTTTACAGTAGCTCTCTTGAAAGGAGACATTTTTACCCTGCATCATGTTTTATCAAGAGACCAAGAAACCCCACACGAGACAACAAACATTATCAGCATTGGGTTAGATCCAGAACATAGACAATGAGGGAAACCCTAAAAAAAATACTGAGATTTAGGTCTCAAACATGAAAATTAGTGTGTGTATGCCACAAAAACCACAATGAGTACTTAAGATAGAGTAGATCTGTACAAAAACATCAACGAATGCATAGCTACTTTATCATGAGATCAGATACACAGTTAAACAAGAGATATACATATATCAGCAAAAACACACATACAAAGAAAAACACAATGAGAAGTCAAAAATCAAAGAAAAAAAAATGTTCAAAACATGAAATATAAAGTGAGACAAAGAAAACCCATACCTTTTTCTTGAAGATTTGAGAAGAAATGAAGGATTTTCGAAGATAGACACGGTGTGTTTGAATGAATGAAATGGGAAAGACAATGAACAGTCACAAAGTACGAGGGAAAAACTGAAAAAGTTTTAAAAAAAATGACTGTAAAACACAAAACATGCGTTTTTCACGGCTAGATCAAGTCGCTAGGTTAAGCCGCGAAACACTATGAAACCAAGATTCTTGAAAACTCTTCCAAGTGTTTTTCGCGACTGGAAGGTCTACTTGCGATAAAGTCACGAGGTGAGCCGCGAAAATCTCTGAGTACTCCTCGCGACTGGACCCTCCACCCGCGAACAAGTCACCACACTGAGCCGTGAAAGTCACCAAAACTCAAATTTTGAAAAATTTTCTAAGTATTTTTCGCGATTGAGATCTTGACTCGCTAGTAAGTCACGAAAAATCTTGGAGTGGGCTCGCGACTGGGACAACCCGCGACTTAGTCACCAAAATAGGGCAACACTGTTTTTGAAATTTTTGACATTTTTTGTAAAAACAAAATACTTTCCAAAAATAACTAAAACACTCAAAAATCTTTTTGTGTTTGATCAACAAAGATTGAGCATGTGAAAACACATTTAAACAAGTACAATCACACAAATGAATATGGCATTTATTGAACATATACTTGTGTGATGTGTGTGGGTATCAAAAATGAGATAGTCCTTAGTCTAATGTGAAGCTTCAATGATCAATTCAATCAAGGCATACACAACTAGCACTAGATAATGTGACCCATCTCAATTATAGAAGTATGCATGTATGACCTCCCACATAAACTTGATAACATTTCTTTGAAGCTTTTCATTTGGCTCCATATATATCATAACATTTGATCTTTTTGATTCAATACATCTCATTGTGAGATGGATGTCTGAAATTTTTGATATTTCAAATTGATGATTTAGTCTTTGGCTATTTGGGCATCATACTATTTATTTTGGTTGCTTTCCCTTTTTCCTAGTCAAATACTAGTATGTGCGACAGGCTTTTGCAGCTCAATATTTCTTTTCATTTGGAGATTTACATTTGGTGAGCTCTTTGAGTAAATCAATAAAATATAAATGGGAAGATATATAGGCACAAGTCTATGCATGTCTCAAGATCAACAAAACCATTCACTAATCATTCATGACAAGGTTGAAGATCTATTTACAACAGTCACATAGATTTCAAAATTTCTTCCACAATGATATGAGTGCATAAGAAACAAGCTAAGTTCGTAGATGCACAAGGCCATTAGTACAAAGGTACAAGGCAAAATATGCTTTGAGACAAAACTCAACAATACCGATCAAACTTTTTAGGATTTTCTACTTTTATGAGATTTTTGGATTTTTTAACACAAAAGCAGTAAAAGATTGATAAAAAAACAAACATAAAGACAATGTAAAAACATTTTAGAGCAAAAACAAAATGTGTTATGCAAACAATCAACAAAGAGGTGTGTGCCCTACAGACAAGATTACTCAATATAAAGAGGTAAAGCACACAGCACACATGAGATTCAAGGGATTGTACCAACACCAATGGTCTTACGAAGAGATTCAAACCATGGACCATTGAGAGGCTTGGTGAAGATGTCTGTCTTTTGATTTTCTGTGTGTATGAATTCAAGACATACGACCTTTTCATCTACCAAATCCCGAATGAAATGGTAACGTATCTCTATGTGTTTTGACTTTGAATGCTGAACTGGATTCTTAGAGAGATTTATGGCACTGGTGTTATCACAGAAGACACACATTGTATCTTGAGGAATCCCGTAATCATGAAGTAGCTTCTTCATCCAAAGGAGTTGTGTGCATCAACTTCCAGCAGCTATGTACTCAGCTTCAGCTATAGAGAGTGACACAGAGTTTTGTTTCTTGCTCATCCAAGAGACAAGATTATTACCAAGGTAGAAACAACCTCCAGAGGTACTCTTTCGATCATCCACACTACCAGCCCAGTCAGCATTTGAATAACCGGCAAGGCAAGCATTTGAATCCTTGGAATACCACAACCCATAGTCTGGAGTACCGTTGATATAACGTATAATTCTTTTTACTGCAGTCAGGTGAGACTGCTTTGGAGCAGCTTAATATCTAGCACAAACACCAACGCTGAATGCAATATCCAGTCTACTTGCTGTAAGATAGAGTAAACTCCCAATAATACTCCTATACAGGGTTGGACTCACTTCCACTCTGGAAGAATCAGCATTTAGCTTTGTAGACGAACTCATGGGCGTGGAGGCATGCTTTTTGGAGTCTTGTCCAAACTTTTTGACAATATTTCTAGCATACTTTTCTTGTGACACAAATATCCCTTCCTTCTTTTGTTTGACTTGAAGGCCCAAGAAAAATGTAAGCTCCCCCACTATACTCATCTCAAATTCTTTCTTCATCTCCTCAGAAAATTCTATAGCTCGATCATCGATGGTAGCACCAAATACTATATCATCAACATATACTTGAGCCACCAAAAGGTAATCTTCATCATTCTTGACAAACAGAGTTCGATCAGCATAACCTCTTTTGAATCCTCTTTCCAGGAGGTAATGGGTAAGCCGATCATACCAAGCTTTAGGGGCTTGTTTCAAGCCATAAAGAGCTTTCTTCAATCTCAACACATGATCAGGAAAATGAGGATCCTCAAAGCCTTTCGGTTGTTCAACAAACACTTCTTCATTCAGATATCCATTTAGAAACGCACATTTTACATCCATTTGGTAGAGTTTAAAGTTCATGGTGCATGCAATGGACATAAGAATTCGAATAGACTCAAGTCTTGCCATAGGAGTGAAGGACTCATCAAAATCTACTCCTTCTACTTGAGTGTATCCTTGAGCCACTAACCGAGATTTGTTCTTGATTATCTCTCCATCTTCATCTGTCTTGTTTTTGAATATCCATTTAGTGCCGATGACATGAACATTTTTAGGCCTTGGAGTAAGTTCCCATACATCATTTCTCACAAAGTGATTCAGCTCTTCATGCATTAACTCTATCCAATTTTCATTCTAGAGAGCTTCTTCTACCCTTTTTGGCTCAAATTGGGCAAGGTAGCAGTGATATGTTACATGATTGGTCAGGACTACGTTTCCCTTTCGAAGATGAAGACCTTCATCTAAAGATCTGATGATGTTGCTGTCATGATGGTTCTTAATCACTCTTGATGATGGCTTCTTTGATGTGGAGACTTCATCATTCCGGGAGATTGGAGGATGAACTTCTGGAGGAGTAAGAGGACTTGATGTTCTAGACATTGATCTTGTCTCCATTCTTGTGTTCAAGGGAGTTGATTCCTTTTCTGGTGTAGTTCCTTCAGCTTCTATATCAAGAGCTTCGGCCTCAACAGTGGGTTCTTTGGTTTGCAAGCCTTCCCCATCATCAACCATTTCTACCTTGATTATGGCATCATCAATTTTTACATTGATGGATTCCATTATTGTCTTAGTTCTCTTGTTGAAGACCCTATATGCCCGGCTAGTAGTAGAATACCCAAGAAAAATACCTTCATCACTTTTAGCATCAAATTTCCCAAGATTCTCTTGATCATTTAGAATGTAGCACTTGCTTCCAAACACTCGAAAGTTCTTTACTTTCGGCTTCTTTCCATTCCAAATCTCATAAGCGGTCTTCTTTGTTCCTACTCGGAAGAATATTCTATTACCAATGTGGCATGAGGTGTTCACGGCTTCTCCCCAAAACTTTTGAGGAATTTGCTTGTTTAATAGCATAACTCTAGCCATTTCTTGAATCACTCGATTCTTCCTTTCTACCATTTCATTTTGCTGAGGAGTTTTGGGAGTTGAAAATTCCCTTTTGATTCCGTTCTTTTCATAAAACGACTCAAATCTTGCATTCTCAAACTCCTTGTCATGATCACTCCTTATCTTGACAATGGGAACCCCTTTTTCATTTTGTAGTCTCTTGCAAAGAGTTTCCAATTTTTCATATGCTTTTGATTTTTCTCTAAGAAATTCAACCCAAGTTAATCTTGAGAAATCATCAACAATGACCATAATGTACCTCTTTCCTCCTAGACTTTTAGTTCTTGTAGGCCCCATTAAATCAACATGGATAAGCTCCAAACACCGTGAGGTAGCAATCACATTCACCTTGTGATGACTTGCCTTTGTTTGTTTTGCCATTTGCCATGCTCCACAAATAGTCTTCTCCACCTTTCCAAACTTTGGAAGTCCCTCAACTGCTTCGAGTTTATAGACTTTAGCTACTTGTTTGAAATTTGCATGCCTAAATCTGTGATGCCAAAGTTCCAGCATGTCAACACGAGCACTTCTACATGAAATGGGTGCCGTAGGAACTACTCCATAGCAATTGTCGGTAGTCCTATCTCCCTCCAAGACTTGAATCCCTTCTTTGTTAATGATTAAGCACCCCTTCTTTGAGAATTGGACAAGAAAGTCTTCATCACATATTTGAGTGATGCTTAAGAGATTCGCCTTCAACCCTTTGATGTATAACACATCTTTCAATAAAGGTAATCTCGGTATTTCAACAGTTCCTTTGCCGAGAACTTAAGCATGGCTCCCATCACCAAATGTCACATAGTCTCCAACTTTCTCTTTGAGAGTCTTAAATAGTGATTTATCTCCTGTCATATGACGAGAACAACTGCTATCAAGATACCACAAGCATGAGTTAAATACCTTCAATGAGGTGTGCACAAATAGACAAGCATGAGACAAGCATTCTTGACCATCAAACAACAATTTATCTTCATTATCCATGCATCTGTCAGATTGAATTTTCTTTTTCAGATTATCAACCTTTTCACACAATATTCTATTTTTTCTTTTGTACTTCTTAATCAAAGAGTTAGACTCACATAGACTATTGTGTAAGATGTGATTCTTATTCTCAAAATATTTCAGCATGTGAGTAAACATTCTAGCATGTTTCTTTGTTTTTAATAATTCTAAGAGTTCATTGTTAGGACACCCTTCAAACATACTCATAGAGTCATTATCACAAACATTTAAACCACAATTCAGCATGGGCTTTTCCATAGTAACATCCATATCCAAGGGGTCCAGGATCGCACTCAGGTGTTTAAACCACAGCAAGTGCACCCGCTCTGATACCAATTGAAAGTTCGAATAGCGTTGAAAACACTATGAACGTTTAAACCCCCAATTACAAATTATCAATTCAGGCTTATTATCAAACAATTAATGTGCAGAACATGAACATAAGCTAAACAAAGAATTGATAAACAATCTTAGCCAATTATAATCACATTTACAATAGAAAATAAAAGGCAAAGATAAAGGGAAGAGAGATGCAAAAATAAGGACAACACGCGATGTGTTATTGAAGAAGAAACTGAAGCCCTCGACGTAAAACGTCTCCGCCGCCCTCCAAGCGGTCAATAATCCACTAGAAAATGTAGTTGGGATACATGAACAGTAATAGACCCTCCAAGCCTAATCTACCCAGGTACCTAAGCCCTCCAAGCTTCTTGCTCCAACAAGATTGCGCTGAACCTTTTTCTTCTCTAGCTTACCGGATTCCGCTATAGCCCATAGCATCAACCAATAACCATTGGTCCCTTTCGAACTGCTTCCCTTAGCACCAAAAGACCTTTCCACAGATGTGGGTGTGGTGAGAAAAGGATTTGGTCAAGAACCTCTCAAGGATGTATCAATGGAGAGGAAGAGAGTAGAGGAATTTGAAGAGTCTCTTAGTGAAGATTGGGGATAAGGCAATCTTGTTTTTCTCTTGGGTTTCTCTCAAAATTCTCTCTGGAAGCTCTGTACATTTCGTGGGTATAAGGATCTATATATAGTGGTGTGTGTTTGGAATACGAAGAGACAGTTTTTGCCAAATAGGGTAAGTTGGCGGCTTGGCCTCGCGACTGGTCTGAGTCACGAGTTCAAGCCGCGAGATAACGACCTGGCCAACCTGGAACTTTTGTCCTGTAGTGCGACAGCTGGCATGACCCTTACCTCCTCGCATGCTTCTCACATGTGCTGCAGTTGGCAGCTTGCCAGTTGCGAGTCCTAGCCGCGAGTCCCTGCTTCTTTACACAATCTTGAGCATTTCTTCACACTCTCTCACACACTACCCTTACAAGAATCCCACCTAAGTACAGGGTTACTAAGTGCTAAATTACAAGCAAATTGGCACGTAATAAAGCCAACAAGATGGTTGATAAAATTCAACCTTACAATTTTACATTTTTTAGTTGGTTGGATGGACTATGGAGTACATTAGTAAATTTTGTTTAACAATTAGTTGAATGGTTGTGTATTTGCAAGAATTGTTATAATTAAGGTGGTGATTGCAATTTTTCATAGTTTGAGGTGTAAAGTGCAAGAACTCACATGGTTTATGGTATTTTTTGAAATTTACCCATAATTTTACCATTATAACCTTTACCTTTATTTGTTTCCTAAAAATAGGGACAAATTCAGTATTTAATCTCCATTTCATTAAGAAATGAGTATTCTTTCACTTTTGGGGGCGAGTATGGTTAAATAAATCAAACTATTTATGATTAGTAAGAGCTTAGTTCTAGAAAACATTAGTTCATATTTGTTTTTTAGTAAACCAACCAAAGCTCAAGCCCAAATTTACTCTGCGCTTGGAAAACACAATAGAAAGGAAAAAGAAAGGACAAGGAAAAGAGCAGAGAAAATGAAAGTGAAGAGATAGGAAATAAGTATTCCATTAAAGTGTTAGGGGGCCCCACCTCTAAAACTCTTTCTTCTCTCTCCTTTTCCTCCCAACTTGGGAGGAAAGAAATTGGTCGGCCATGGAAGAAAACAAATGCCTCCCTTTTCCTTTTCCCTACTCTATTCATCCCAACCAAACAAGAGATTTTTTCTCATTTCTCTCCTATTCATTCATTTTCCTCCTACTTTCCTCAAACCAAACATAACCTTAGGCTTGACTGTTGAATGAATCAAGCTTAAATATGAGAATGTTTTCATAAATAAGCTCTTGAACATGAGACTCAAGATTGAATTGTGTAAATTTATAAATAAGTTCATAAGTTGCTTAAAAATCACGAGCAAGTCATGTGGCCCAAATTATATTGGAGGTTTAGCTTTATATTGGAGAGATTCAATTGATTTGCACATTGATACTTGCTCATAGAACCACATTGATGCGATTATTAATAAAGGAAAAGACAATGCTTAGAGATTTACGGGTTTTTATGGAGAACCAGTTACTCACAAAAGGTTTGTGTAGTGAAATTTTGAAGTGCTCACAAGTACACGAACCATACCGAAGTATAGTTTGACAAGAACGAGGTCAAATCCACAAGGACTTGTATGAATGTAAGAAAATTAATTAAACCTTAACCAAATTAATCCTAATCTAGTTTAATAAAAAATTTATATTTTTGAAATTAATAAACTAAGTAGATAATTAAACAAAGCAAAGATATGATATAAAGCAGTAAAAAAGATGTAAACAATCAAGAGAAAGGAATTAAGGTTTCGGAATCCACCTTGTTAATTCATATCAGCATATATTCATGATCATTAATTTTTTCCAACCCGCTACATAATATCTAGAATTCAATCTTACTACCATAAAAGATATTCTCATTAAACTCCCTATTTTCAAAATCTAAAGCATGCTCATTTTCGCTTTCTAGTACTTATAAAATCAAATCATCAATTGCATCTGTTGACAAACAACTCACAAGAGATCGATATCCAACTTTAAAATCAAGCAATTATAAACCAAGCATTCAATTAATTAAGATAAATCCAAAATCATGAGAAAAACATAATTAAACTCATTGTAAGAATCCTATTTGAGTCAATTGAGATGAAGCAAGAATAATTTAAATTATTAAAGAACAACTACTATGGGAGAAATCAAATCACATAAATAATACTAATAATTCTTAACAAGGTTTCATCCTCAACCTTAATTGCTAATTTAGCTACTCATAGTAATTGAAATAAAACACAAAAATAAAATACTAAGCATTAAACTAGACAAATAAAACAAAATTAGAATGAAAGAGAGAAGTCACAATGCTAGAGAAAAGTAATATAGGAAGCCACATACGGCACTGCCCTCTTGCTCCTATTTTATGTTGTGCGCTCCAGCCCAGTAGTCCTACCCTAAAGAGCCTTTAAATAGGTCAAGTAATCCTATTACAACTTGAATTTTCTCAGGTTTCCAGGTTTCACCTAACCAACATTTTTGGTCCTTTTAATGTCAGAATTCGGACTTTGAGTAAACTAAAAAGTTGTGTAGCCTTTTAAGTTAGCTTTCCGTCCAAACTTGAATAATCTTAATTGGAAATTTGAGCCAAAAGTTATGTCCAAAATACTAACTAGTGTGCAGGCTAAAATCCTACTCTGAATTGGACTTGGATTTGGTGCAAATTTTCTTTCATTCCTTGTTCCAATTGGACTTAAATTTAATTGGATCTTACTTTGACTTCATTATAGCCCTTGTAAAAGTAAAGTCCATTAGCCTTCTTTTTTACACAAATCAGCTCATTTAATTCCATTCTCATCTTGTAGGTTTTCAAGTTTGATTTGGGTTCAGCCCACTTAAATTAGAATCTATCATTTTGTCTCAAATAAAGCCCACTAGCATGTAAAATCTGGACAAAATTGCTAAATGCCCTGTTTGGGCAAAAATAGCGGCTGTTTACCCCCTTTCCCAAACTATTTAGGGAATTGCCCCTGTTTTGTAACTCGACAATAGAGAAGTCAATATATATTGAAAAACTCGATGTTACTATAATCGAGTTTGGTATGAACTTTGTGCCACGCTGGCAAAACAGACGTGGCTTTTTCCAATTATGTATGCATACATAACTCGGTAACTTGGAAATCGAGTTTTCTGAACCTGTTTTCCTTAACCATTTCAAACCCCAACGTCTTAGAAACTGTTCACTCTCTCCTGTATACTCTCCCTAGCTCTGCCATCACTCTCTCCTATACACTTCTGTACTCTGCCTCAATGTCTCACTCTCCGTTAGTCTCACTCTCCCTCTACACTTTCCCTCACCCTCTCACTCTCCCTCTACACTTTCCCTAACCCTCTCACTCTCCGTGGTGCTTTCGTCGAACCCTCACCGCCGTCGTTGATTACAGGTACATTGCTCTTCTCTTTCTCTTGTTTTGTGTATCACAACTGACCATAATTAGCCTTGTATGCATCTTGTTGGTTTAGAAAAAGTCATCTGAAAATCTCTTTTTCACACATACGAAGCAATTTTTTGTTGTGTGTGGGTATTTTGGGCTTTCAATCAATCTTGTGTGTGTGCACATGTGTAGAGACCATATAAACAACTCCAATCAATGGCTACCTACATCTTCCTGATTCATTTACAGTTTCTTGTTTATATGGGTCGTGCTCATTTATAGTTTCCTGTGATCTCTGTGTTTCTGGGTTCATGAATTTTAGCTTCAAGTAGAGATATTTGGATGATGATGGTGAAAGATGATTTTTGTCCGTGTCTGTTGGCAAAGTGCATTCTTTGAAACTTACTCAAAAGTAGTAAATTTAATAATAAAAATGAGAATTTTGTTGTGTTTTATATGCTGCAATGATGACATTATAAATGTAATGTGATTGTTTTGTTTAAATACTTTGCATAGTGTGTAAAAATTCACTTGTAAAAATTCCCTTCTCATTCCTAAATCTAACTGCTTAGGGAACCTAGGTGTGAGTGCCTATACTTTATCCTTATTTGTATCTTGTTCTAGTCACTGTTTTAACACCAAACAGGCAAACAATCATCAGACTCATTGAAGATCCAAAATTTGTATTACCTAACCTATGTAAACCCTTAAACATCAAAACCCTATTCAAGAACCTTAACTGAATGCTGAGTTTTAAAATTCTTGCATCGAAATTTGTATCAGATCCATTAAGGCTTCTGTCCTGTATCAGATTCATTAAATTAAAGTTGTCACAATTCTTGTTTTGTGTTAGAGTGAAGTTACAGCAGTATGAAATCATGCATCACCTTTATCTCTATTGTTAGAAGAGGAAGTGTATAATTGTATATTCAATTCCTATTACGAAAAAAGTTATCTTTGCTTGTTATTGTCCTTTTGTTTTTTAATTAAGCCTTTCTGAACAGTTGTCATAGTTTTCATATAATTCACCTCTATGCATTATATGATTTCATATTTTGATGAAGCTGTACAAATTTGACTGCTCCTTTTGTGCTGAATGCATAATGTATACACTAAATCCTAGTGCCTCAATTTTTTCTTCATCTTGGCATCTTGGGTTTAAATAACTGTTGGTCTGATTTGTTAATAAATAAACTATTGACATGATATGTCAATATAGCTTGAGATGAAATTTTTCATCAAGAGTTTGTGTTCTGTGACCAATATATTGATACTTGCTAACAGAATATTTTAATTATGTTACAATGGTTAATTCAGCTGAGTCCACAATAGGATAGGTAACTGCCTGCCTAAAATGGCTTAGCTATTGCCTCAGCTTTGAACTTAAACTTTGGGTAAGCATGTGTTCAACATCTAGAAGTCTTAAAACCTGATAAGAATCACCTACCTACGGAAATATTCATTCATTTTGTTGCTTAACAACCCTACTAGCCTCAGTGCTGAGATAAAGAAAAGCCTTATATTTCTATTATATGTGTGCTGGCCTTTTATTTGACTTCATTATATACTATGTGGAAACAGCTTGATTTCTCTAGCATTATGTTGCAATTCTTTATTAGAATCAAGTTATTAGAACAAAAGGAACTAGCCATATAGCTCTGGCTTAGATGGTACTTCCTCCTACAAGAATAAATGTGTGTATAACATGCCACTTATTAGTATTTTTAAAGCCAATGAGCTCTAGCTCATACGATACTTTCTCCTCCCTTAATTTCATGATCCAGAATGTGCATATGTTACTTACCTAAAACGTTGTATCCAATGCATAAGCTCCTACTTCTATAGGATGTGGAAGAGGTATTTGGTTGGTAACCTTATGAAGGTTGATTTCTAAACTCGAACCCATGGCATGTTGCATATATAAGTGTATAACTTACCAATTAAAAAAAAAAAAAAACTAGAAGAAGAAGAACAAAGTACAAAGTACAAAGAAACTAAAAACATAACAAATGATTTTTTATATTATTGGTTTTAAGCCTCCATAGTTGTGCTTGTGTTTTTTCAGCAAAGAAATAACATAAAGCTCATCTGAGAGGGTTGTTAAACCTTAAAAGGCTACAATTAAAACAATGATGTAATAGTCATCTCTTATAGTCAAACACCTTATTATATGTGTTTTTTTTTTTTTTTTTGAAAGGTATTATATATGTTATTGAATCATTATACAAATTTGAATTGAATTCCCATTTTGCTGGCCGAATGTTTCTCAAACACCCAAAATCAACAGTGAATTCTGCAGATAAATACTTATTGTTAATTGTTTCCATCACATCCTAATGCATTGCTATAACCTGTACTGTTGTTAGCTAATTGTAGGCAGCTCTTTTTGCTAAGGAGATCAGTATTTTTGATTAACCATTTTCGAAGGAGATGTGAAGTTCATTATCAAGGCTTTGAATAAGAGAGATGTGAAGCATCCAGTTTATGGTCATATCTTAGAGGATACTATTTCTCTGGCCTTAGGTTGCTGTTTTTTTTTTTTTTTTTTTTTTTTTTTCTTTCCTTCATGTGAAAAGATTAGGCAATTTAGTTGCTCATTATCTTGCTAGACAAGCAAAACTTGGTGAGGAGCTTCAAGATTGGATGGAATCCATTACTAATCTATAGCTCCTCTTGTGGCCCGTGATATGTTGTAATCCACTTTTCCCTTCAATAAATGACCTTTTGGTTGGATTTCTCAAAGAAAAAAAAAATGATGATACAGAGTTGTTGAGAAAAACAATTTGAATTGTGATAATTAAATGAGCATTCAGGCATAGTTGCTACTTCCAACCAAAACAAAAAAGGTTATGCTGCTTTATTTGTGATTTTATGTTGAGCACCAGTTTCATTTAAAGCAATTGCTTGTTTTCATGACAATAAATTTGGTGCTATCACCAACTTAACCATTTCATCAAATCATTTGTTAACCTCATGGTCAAACATATTGTCA
This sequence comes from Quercus ilex subsp. ballota, assembly GCA_032727855.1. Taxonomy (NCBI): domain Eukaryota; kingdom Viridiplantae; phylum Streptophyta; class Magnoliopsida; order Fagales; family Fagaceae; genus Quercus; species Quercus ilex. The sequence continues at coordinate 25,748,996 of CM064911.1, read as the reverse complement.
AATCTCTCTCCTGTGACATGTCAAATCTACCTTGCAATCAACATGAAAGAAACTGATAATTCAGAATTGGTTTTCATCTGTTTTTGTAGTTGTTTGCATTGAGCTACATATTGTCATGTGAAATCTGATTTGTGCACAGGTGATTCCAATGCCCAGCCTATCTAATCAGGCGACAAGGGATGGACATATTCGTTCTGATGAAGCTACTTGTCTTTGGTACTAGCCCATGGTTCATACAATAAAGTGTAATAAAATGAGATATTAAAGAAAGAGTTTGAAAAAGATAATTCACAAAGACTCACTGTGTGTGAACAATTGGTTGTCTTTGAAATTATTACCATTTTTCATTGTATTGTCAAATGCAATTGGTTTTTTATAAGTCAGTTTGGGTTGAGATTTTTTTAAGAAGGTTGTGCATATGTGCATATATATAAAAGCTTGTAATTTCCATTTTTGTTATCTTGAGATGATCTACTTTACCTTGTTATTATGAATATGTCATCAAGGGTTTGTGTTCGGTGACCAATTTATTGATACTTGTGTGAGTTGCCTTAAATCAAACCCCCCATCTCTTCCCTTCTTTTCTCCTCAATTGATTGATTTAAAGTGGGAGAGGCAGCAGTTTGGTATAGAGGCGAATGGCTTAAGGTTGAGTTTTGTGATTTGAACTAAAAATTCATTATATTGGTGATAGAACGTATAAGACCATCCCCATAGTTGCAGTTTAATAAAAGACAGTGAAGGAAGTCTTTAAAGTAGTTTATAACACTAAAATATGAAAGGTCATCCTTGTCTATCTGAATGTTTTGTTTTTTGATTCTTTTTTAATTTCTTTGATTCTTATTTTTATTTTAACTAGTAGGTAACCCTGACCAAAGGAGAGTTTTACTGAATACTACTTTTTCTCTCCTTTAAATTTTGTCCAAATATGAAATTGGATAATTATGATAGTTATTAATATGCATTTATTTGATAGTTGGGGGATAGGGGTTTTGAACTTTGGAATCTGAACTGTAAACTCTAGGAGGTACCAATTGAGCTACAAACCTCTTAGCATTATTCTACCATTTAAAGAAAATATGATGTGTGAAGTAAAACCAAACAAACAGAGTAATCATTACTTTTAGGGGGAAAAAAACTCATTATTCAAAATGTTGCGTTTGCTTCATTCTGCGTGTTACCTTGTCATCATTATCTGCGCGTTACACTTGTAATTATCAACAAAAGAAGGGAAAAAGAAAAAAGGAAAAAAAAAAAAAAAAAAAACCTGCTTGTGGTGCTTGTGGAATTAACTTTTCTTTCTCTATGCTGATTCATTATATGGTCATCTTTCATTTAGTTGATCATTAGTTTGCTAGTAATCCAATTATGGCAACACTTGATCATTATATGATCAACTTTCTTTTTTATATGGTATATACTGTTTCTTTAAATTTATAAAGAACATTGATGACACCATTTCATACGTGAATTTTGAGTTTTTACCCACAATTTGATTACTATATGGTTATGCCAGATTGCATGATTTGCTATTGTAATTACATCTTGTCATAGAGTGAATCATGAATAATTGCTAACAATCTATTTACTGCCATGTCAGATATGCATGCACTGGATAGAGTGCAGCCTAGACCCGACAATTGTACCCTGTTGAACCGGCAGCCGGATCATCGGTCAACTCCGCTTTGGAGGCACGCCACCGACGAGGTATGTATTTGTATTATTAATACATCTCCGTTTTATAATTACCTCGTGTGCACTACCTAACACAATGCTCGTCCGTGTGCAGGAGGTGCCTGGCATCGTAAAGGTTCAACGCCGCAAATGTGTACTACCGCATGGTGGGCTAGACCCACGTATCACACAGTACATAGATCCAGTAGGTTTCACTGGCTTGTTCAAGGTTCCCGATATGGAAATCGATCACGTCTTGATCACAGCCTTGGTCGAGCAGTGGCGTTCGGAGACGCACACGTTCCACTTACCCCATGGAGAAATGGGCATCACCTTGCAAGATATAGAGGTGATGTTGGGGATTCTGGTGGATGGGTTACCTGTCACTAGGAGGACAGATGTGAACTGGACTCGGTTGTGCCGAGAGTTGTTGGGCCATCAACCTTCGCCCTTGATACCCAACTCAAACACGTCTACCCTTGCTGGGGCGAGGATAAAATACAAGTAGCTTGATGCACGGTTTGCCGCTCCCCTAGCTGCGGACGTTGGTGATGAAGTAGTGCAGCAACATGCCCATTACCACCTACTTGTTTGGATGGGGGCCCTGTTGTTCATGGACAAGTCGGTGGACCGGGTCTCACTCCTGCCTCTGCAGCTCCTCAACCCAATCAGCAATGCGAGACAATATAGTTGGGGTAGTGCAGCGTTGGCCTGGCTCTATAGGCACCTTTGTAGAGCATTGAAGAAGGATGCGATGCAGATTGGAGGAGCACTGGTGTTGGTGCAGCTGTGGGCCTATTCAAGGTTCCCACAAATATGCCCAATTGCGAGGCCGCCTTTACCGCCAATGCACTCAAGGCCCCTTGCCATTAGGTACGTTCATCGAGTTCTCATTATTTATGTATAATAGTATATTATATATAATTTTTCTCTTTGATATAATTAAAAATATGCCAAACTAACAAACAAACGAAACTTTGCTAATGCTTATATGGATTAAAAATATAAAGCATTGTTCTCAGTAATGACATTGTTCACAGTTCATCACATGAAAGTTCACTAACGACCATTTGTCGAAACCCCATGTTTGCTAGGTGGAGCGGGCCAAAGAGCACCACACAGCATGCCACACACGTCCTTGCTGCGTACCAGACGTCACTGGCTACAGTTCGGGCAGAGCAGGTATTTGTATTCGGTTAATTTACGTCCTCAATTAGCCACAATTTGAGGTTTTTATTTTTGTTTCCCTCAATTGAGTTGATCTTAGAATTTTGGTTCCTTGCTACGTTGGTTGTGCTGGACCAAAATATCTAAACTTACTCGAGCATGAACAAATTTTACGACCATGGTCCAGTTATGTTCTACATTCTCAATTAGTTGGGCAGGAGACACACCTGCCATAACACTGCATATTAACAAGTCAACCCTCAAATTTTGGTTGTGACGCATGATTGAATTGTGCCCAACTTTCACATCTCAATTAAATAGATGTTGCAATAAAATAGAGTTTGCTAATGCTACTTAATAAATAAATAAACCTTGATGACAGAAAACTCTAATATCCTTATATATTGAGACTTTTGTAGTTTTAAGACATTCATTACTCTCAATTTCTTCCAAATTCTTTAGGAACTGAATCTTGAAATAAAAAGCCAGAACATCTAGTAAAATTAATTGGTTTTGTTTCACCGCTATCTGGTTGCTATCTGAGTTAAGTTCCAAAGGACATTTGGACATTCATTTTCAAATGCAATATGCTCCACCCCCACTAGACTTGGATTTAGATATCAAGTACCATCAGCTGAAACCCATATCCAGCTTACCAAAATTTAATTCATTATGCACACAAAAACAAAGAACAAGTGCAATTAATAGAGGTCCAGATAAGATTGATTTAATACTACCTTGCTATTTTGTCTATCCAAGATTTAATTGGGGTTCAAGTATGAAGTCCAATGGAACTGAAAATTGAGTGGTTTAAAGGCCCAGTTATATTTGCCTAAGGGTCAAAAAAGAAATTTAATTTGGGTTTGTATTTGTATTTTAAAAGTTATGGTAAATTTTGTTGATGTTGACAAATTGTAGTTTTTGCAATCCTTGTGGATTAGGGATATTTTGGTAATTTAGTTGAGTCAATGATTTTCTAGGAGATCCTAAGTATCTTAGGTTTTATTTTCTTATGAGTCCTAGTAAGTCTTTTATTAGTTATTACCTTATTAGGCTTTTAGTTTACTAGTGAATGCACCGACTCCCATTACTATTGGTCCTACTACCATTAGTACAAGAATCAGTCCTTATATATATTTTTGTGCTCAAAGTACTTGAAAAATAGTTGGAGTTGACAAAAAATACTGAGTGGAAAGAATAAATTTTAACCTTTCACGTTTGAGCTTAAACGCCCTAAATTTCAGTTAGTTATGTATGGTGTCAATGAAACTCGGGAAAATATTAGTGTGTTAGTGTATGGTTAGAATGTCAATGAAACCCAATTAAAATATTAGTGTGTTTGGCTCTAACCTATTTCCTTATTGTATTTATTTTTTTTTTTAAAACTTTTGTGCTTTTTATCTCAACCGTTTGGTAATAAACTAGATTTTAGTGTATTCTATCTTGTATATCACATTTACAATTTCCTACTTTTGAGGTCTCCGCAATGATTGGTTTTGCACACCTTCATCTTTGATATGTCTAGTTGCTATGAAAAGCCTGTATTGAGTGTTATATTTATATGCAACTTGTCTAATTTATATGCATTTTTCTAGTATGCGTTTTATGGGGAATAAGTCAATGTTGTCATAAACCTACTTGTGCTTAGATATTTCAAATCTGAAACTGCAGTGTACTAGTAGTCAAATAAATTGTTGATAAATACTCTTTAAGTTCCATGACAAATGTCAACCATCCATCTTCACATAATCACTAAAGTAACGATCCATTTATGCAGATTGTGTGGGAGCCGTACACGCATGCACTGGGCTCCCTGCCTACGTATTGCACTGTCGGCCAGCATATTTGGAGGGCCGAGGTGCCATTGATATACTTTTGGATAGTGGAGGGGCATCATCCCGAGCGGGTCCTCCGTCAATTTGGAATGAAGCAATCGGTTCCAATGGTCGTGGATATGTCGATCGACCTTCACAAGATATCTCTCCAGGGTAAATGGGACAAGGATTGGGTGGCAGAACATCATGCCCATATTCAGCAATGGGGCAACCGAGGGCAACTTGTTCGCGTTGCCCCTCTCCTGGATGGTGATACGACGTACCTTGCTGAGTACATGACATGGTACAATGGCAGCACAAGGAGGTACATAACAATAAAGTCTGCGTACTGGGAACTCATGGTGAGGCAACAATTCCTGAACCTTTGTTGAAACCATTGTTTGATTAAATATCTTCAGCATGTTTATCTGGTAATTAAAACTTCACAATAATTGTTGTCGTTAACTGAAAATGAGTTTTATCTTTCATTATATTTTAAAGTGAGAAACATGCTATGATTTAAGTTCTTCATAAATAAGTGAATGTGTAGTATCCAAATTCCAAATCACCTTGATATCTGTAATATCCAAAATTTACATGTTAGGGATAAAGTTGTCAAGAACTATAAGTTTGAATAAAAAGTTACCATAGATGTAACGCCTACTGCAAATCCTATCAAATATTGGCCTTGCCTTATATTAAAAAGTTGTAAGGATTCATCCTTGCTTGGGATTTGAGGAAGACATTGGAAAGAACTTGGAATTACTTGACTGTTGAGAAAGCATATGAATTGTACACTTTTGACATTTTAAGTTTAAAGTTATTTCATTTTGGACCATTTAAAACCCTTCAACTTTCATTATGTTGTAACCAAAATTACTTATAAGTTCATAAAAAGATAATTTCACATGACCCCCTATTATAGTTTTGCATCATACCTGCGTTCCTCCTTTTATGACGCCCTTGTTTTGTAGGTTCGGACGATGCTTCGGTCTCTACAGAGATGCGATCGAGGGTCCGACATGTACAATGACCTTAAGTTTACACTAGAGGTTGTGGACGAGCTGGGCCGACTTAAATTGGCAGATGCGCTCATGGAAGCAGCCGACATTCATACACAGGTCCCGGGTCGCGGCGGGCGAAGTGGTGGGTCTCGAGGGGGTCGACGCTGTGGAGGTGGTCGATCTGGTCCCGGACATGCGACTGAGCCGGAACCCATCTATGAGGAAGGGGATGAGTCTGGTGCAGAAGAATCATGGCTTCAGGGTGATTGGGTATTCTCTGACGATGGCACCGGGCCATCTCACACTGCCAGTGATGCTGCTGGGCCATCCTGTACTATGTCCTATGGTGCTAGCCAGGAGTACGAGGCCCCTCGATAGTTCCCCCGTATGTCGCCCCCAGTGTTCAGTGAATCCGCCCATGATGGTGGATGCATATTTATCCCCACACCAGGCATGCCTACCCCACCTCTAGTGCATGTGGAGCCCACCATGGGACCTTCACCTCCAACCCCCCACGAAGAGGCTGTACAGATTGAGCAGATATCGGGTGAGGACATTCAGCTAGTAGAGGTTTTGTGAAGATTGCGACGCCCTCCTGCGCACGCTCGATTGCGGGACCGGTGACGGTATCTTCTTCCTCTAAATTGCCTATTGTATTTAGCTAATTGTATTGTGCATTTTATTGAATATGTTCATTTAATTAAGCTGTTGTGTCTGATGAAATAGGTAAGATGAGACCTGTGAGGGCATATGGGTGGAAACGAAAAGGCCATTGAGCCCGAAGTTAGTGTGTGCTTATACTTCCTGTCTATAGGTGACTGGAATAAGCATGCAAAGTGTGTGGTTGGGGAGAATCTTGGTGGCTGTGCATCTGTTGTAGGAGAAGTGTGTTGCTAATGCTGCTTCACTGTTGACATAGACCAAAATTGCAAATTAAGGGTGGGAAAAACATTGATGTTGAGCTTTACTGAAAGGAAGGGGAAGGAGAAGGTGTGTGATGATGTTGTAAGTGCTGTGGGAGGAGATGCCAATGACAGCATGTACCCCATTGCTATGGCTATTGTACAAACTAAGAGCGAGGTCAGATGTGGCTGCTTCGGAAGGCTCTTTGCACTGGTAGAGGATCTGATAGAAACAACGGCATCTCAGACTTGATAGCAGTTTTCCTTACATTAGGGACCCCATAAAGCTCTTGGCTGACGATGGTGCCTACACACTACCCACACACCCCTCTAATTACTTATCAAAAAAATGTTCAAAATATGAATTTTAATTTTCAAAGACTAGAGAAGAAACATGTTTTCGTAAAACAGGATGTTGATTTAGGAAATGTGGGAAGCTTGGGGGTTTCATTCTTGGCACATTTACAATTTTCAATTTTTCCAACGAAAGGGTAAAGGATTTTGAAGGATGTCTCTACACATAACTTATAGTTCTGCTATGTTCCTTATTGATATATGAAGCATCTAATTTACCATACTGTTGACAATGAATGGTATCATATTGGCTTAGCTGTAATGGCCTTCTTTGTGTTGTGAAGGATAATTTAAATCACAATCAAAGTAGTGAGAACAATGCAGATGAGACAAAAACTGGACATGCCTCTTATAGCCCTAGGTGGAAGTGTAGCTAGAGGTGGAACCAGAGCTGGTCTATTTCGAACACCAATTTCCGGTGGAGTGTAGAGTGCAACCTCAGCTCATGGTTTACCTCAACTAGCCTTAGCAATTCGCAATCTGATGGAGCAGGTAACTATTTGCTATTTTTTTGTTCTAAGATATTATTCACCCTTGTAAGTTGTTTCTTTCTTACCCTTTCCTGGTGTCATCTTTGGATCGCATATAGTAATGGCTTACCCATCTTAACATTTGTCATTGTGTTGTTTGTCAACTTCTGAAGCAACTTGCTTTGTGATTTAAGGCTAGATTTGCTCATTTATGCACTGTGATGTCTCGGATGCGCCACCGACGAGAAGGGTATCCATTTGGTTCTTTGGTAGATTTTGGTAAATAGATTTTGAAGTTACTCATTTAGCTCAAGTTTGGCCATGCCTGAAGCATTTGTTAGAAAATAACTGAAAACTCAATAGAAAACTAACAAGGAATCAATAACTGAGAACTCCAATCCTTTAGTACAACCTCCTAGAGAAATCAATAGTTGATTGTGTAATGCCTATTTATGACAAGTGTAATGAATTTTAAATTATGAGAAACACAACCTTGGAATTTTACAACTATGAATGTCATTGGTGAATACGTCTTTTAGGAACATCATTTCTCCAATTTCATTTCTTTCAAGAAATGTCTTAAACTTGTGAAGTAATAAGCAACTTCGTTTTCTTCTCTATAAACATAAGAGACTAGAGTCTCTGTATTTGTTGCAAAATTTAATTTTTGAGCTCTTTCTTGCATTTATAATTTTATTTATTTTATTTTTGGCAAGAAAAAGTAGGTACAATGGAGTAGATGCCAAAACTTGAAATTGATATTTCTTTAAAATATTCCCGAATGATGCTTGTTAAGCTATGGATTAGACTTATGGATTAGAAAATTCACGAATTATGTTTTAAGGGTTGTTAAGCTAGATCTGTTTATATGCAGTACTTGTGATTGACTCCTATTGCAAGCGTCATTGTAAAATGTAAAACATTGATGTTGAGCTTTACTGAAATTGGAAGCACCTACAACAAGCAATAAGCAAGCAGCTGGATGTGCAAGGGCTAGTGCTGCAAGTGTTGTAGATTGGGCTAAAGGTTTAAAGACTATTGATGTAACTGCATTCAAGGGTCGGAAGTTCAAAGGCTGTTGTTGGGAAAAGTTATTCAAAGGATGGAGGCTACGTAGAAGACAAACCTTGGGTTTCAGACCATATAATTAGTTTATGTTGGGTTGTGCAAGCTTTGTATTAGGCATTAACAACATGTAATCCTTACATTTGGGTTTTTTTTTTTGTTTGTTTTATTATTATTATTTTTTTTCGTTGTCAATTTGTGAACACTGATTTTTACTAGGTACCCTGTGACTTCCTGCATCATTAAGCAAACTAACCTTATGAGTTGTGAGCCACTTTTATAAAGTTGAAAATTGAAATGAAAGTCTGGTAGCCTATTTCCACATAAATTTCTCTTTTTAATTCAGAACATATGATTTAAAGTGATAATATGATCTAGTGTTCTCACTTTCATTTTTGTGATGCTTTATTAACTGCATAACAAAGAAAACCTTGTTTTTGTTATTGAATTGTTCCATTTAAAAAAACAGTGATGCAGTAGTCATCTCTGGAATTATTTGATTTGTTCTAGCTATATACATATTTCTTGGTGTCCTTATTCACAACGTGTTGGATGGATAGAGTTGGTTTAGTTACTTTAGTATGTTCATGAACTCAATTACTTGTGACTGAAGACTAAAGATTTTTGGTTACTTATCAGATATGCAATTACTTTAGAATGTTGTTTTTTATGTTTCTTTTTCTTTTTCTTTTTTTTAGGAAGAGAAAGAATAAATGTAAAGACCTCATGTGGGAGAACATAAGGTTCTACCATGTGCCACTCTCTTTGACAAGGAATTTGTTTACATAAATTCTTTACTCAACTGCCACATTATAGGTAAAGACTAATTAAAATTCCGAATATAATTCCCATTAAAAAAATATTTTGCTTTCCAGCAATGATTTGCAAGTTATTTTTACACTTGTTAAGGCCATGGTATTGTATCACACAATTTTGCAATTTCTGACAAGTGTGCAGTCACACAATTTAGCAATTTGTGCAGTCAGATAGTTTAGGGTGCAAATGATTCATATTAGATTGATGCATTGTTGAATAGCTACTATTGCATTAAGGCTACATCAATCAAGTATTGTTGTTGTCTTTAGTGATGAAATGCTCATTGACATACTATAAGAATTAATCAGCAGTTGAAATTTGCAAGAGATGTGAAATGAATTGCATCCTTTGTCTTTTTATTTTTATCTTGGTGGCTGCACATTGTATAATACATTTGAGTAATCAAATTAATAATTATTCTCTTTTTTTTTTTCTTATTATTTCTTCCTTCTCTCTGGTTAAGTTACTATTTTAGGAAAACATTTAAAGAATATAAGTTGTTTTGTAAGGAATATATTAAAGATATAACGCAACAAATAGGGAAAATAAAAAATTCCTGAGCATGGGCGGAGTAGTTCTCATACGACCTAAGCTGACTGAATAGGATAAAATGGAGCAAATAGAACATACTGGACCGAATAAGACCAAACTAGATAGAATGGACCGAATAAGGCCAAAGTAGTGCTGAAACCAAAATATAAGGTTATTTCCCTTATATACACATTTGCTAGTCAAGCAGCTGGAAAACGATGATACTTCTACTTAAACCTTTTGCAACAAGCGAAACTAATTACTTTGCATATATACATATCTGACTGAATACCACAACAAGAAATCATACTTTCACACTCATTTACCCGTACCTTGTCTCGTAGGTGCATCAACTTCATCATCCCCCACAACATGGGCCACCACTTCATTCAACATGTTCGCACTCAAGGTTGCAATCCTCCTTGCGTGGTCACGCTTTCTAATGTCTCCACTGCAGTAGTTGGTTCCTTCGCTTGGAGAAGTGCTCGATGGAGTTGAGGTTGACATGTTCGGAGTTGCCCACGATGCGGACGCACCACCCTGCACTTCCATACCATTACAATGCAAATACTCCATGTATGCAGCTTCTACTTACCTTCGATCTTTATATGATTTGTGATTAGCGTTTGGGAACTTATGAACTTGTCTACTCGCAGCTAGCCAACTGTTGTATATGCCTGGAATACGACCATTAAACACCACATAGGTACGTCCCATCTTGCTCGACAAACACGCAATTGTGGGAAGTTATTGCACCAGAATGGTGGATGCATACCATTCTGCTATTCAAGTCTGGGTTCTTATAGAAACAATGGACACAAAACTCGATTATCAAGAAGACGAGTTAACAAATAACTCGATATCCAGGTAGTCGAGTTACAAGTAACTCGATTCATCAATTATCGAGTTACTGAATTGCCATCACATCAGTAGATTCTATAACAGTAACTCAACTACATATATGTCGAGTTTTATTGTAACTTAACTACCTGGATATCAAGTTACATTTGACCCCCTCACTATCAGAACCCATGCACGCGTTTGGCAATACCTATGCTGAAAAGCTTTAGTGTGGGTTCTAAAAAAAGGAAGCCTACGAGCTGAACAAGTTTTGCTGACCATCTTGTTCCTCCCTATTGGATCCTCACCAAGTGTGACAAAATTATTGTTGTGGTCCCCTTCTTCATTGTTGTAGCACATCTCTCCTACCAGGTATATCTTCACTTCTAAAAAAACTGTGATTACACTTGGATTCTAGTTTTGGTATAAAGGTGATTACCTTCAGAACCATGTCTGTGTCACTGTGTCTATGTGTGTATATACATATATCTATATATAAACATATAGGTATTGTTGTTATATATAATGTGTGCCATATTAAACCATTTATTTTTGTTGGATTTTGTTTGAGATTGCAAAAACTATCAATACTCAATCAATTCATAATGCAAATTTCCCCAAAAATGAGCTATACAAGGTGTGGCCTTAAGACCCACATTAGTAAAATCAATAACACATTAAGCCATCAGTAACATGTGTGTGTGTGTGTGTGATAGTGACATTGTATACACACACACACACACACATATATATAGAGTAATGTATGTATAGATACCTGGGAATATATATTTAAACAAACATTGTATAGCCACCCTATGATGATGATGATATATGCATTCATCCATAGGTATCAACAATGATGTAATGTGTGCAATCATTGGTTTAAATTGTATGGCTCTTTTAGTTCTGAAATGCTTCAGTGTGTGGGTTCTGAAAAAAGAAAGCCTGCGAGGTGAACAAGTTTTGCTGACCGTGTTGGAATCAATGTTTGTGTACAAACGAATCAAGTTTGTTATGAATACTTAGGATATGATTATAGTGCGTCTGTAGAAGTTATATTGTACGTTCACGTGCATACAGATTAATTACTGTTGCGTTAACATAACCCCCTATCTTCTGCATGATAACCACAATTATATGTCCTTATCCAGGTGCCATGGGTCGTCATTGCTTCTACGTTTACTATGATGGGGAGCAGTATTTCCATGACTTGCATGGGCTATCCTATGGGGGCGAGTCAATGAAGAAGAAGTTCATTCAATTGAAATGCAAAACACACTTGAGAAAAATGCACCAGAAGACAATGGAAGCTCTAGGGTTGGACAGGGAATCACATAAGATATCCATCGTGTAGCATGCCCCCCAGCTACTTGTGAATACTCAGGTTGTTTATAACTCAAATCCATTGTGTTGCGATGCTGACGTGGACTTGATGTGGGCAGTGATTAAGCGAACCCCCCAGTTCATAGCATCCGACTTGTATGTAACTATTGAGGCTATTGTGTTCCATGATGGTGCAAGTTCGCAACATGCTAGTGGGGTGGAAGAGCCACGCTCAGGATATCTTCACCTGCAACCTTCCTTTGCCGATGCCATGCCTTTGCCCTACAATAGTCAACCATGCAATGCAGTTGACCATTTGGACAACACCGAAGTGTTGGGCGCCACCCAGACACATGACGTGGGAGGGTCTACTCACGCATATGAACATGTCCAAGCCTATATGGACGGGAGAATTGATATTGATGCCAGCCGAGATATGTACGAAGAGTTCATTGATACTGATGAACCGGTGGACAAAGCGGAGGTCTTAGATGGAACACAGCTCAAAGACAACGAGGAGGATTGCCCTATTACAGCTATCCTGAGATGGTTCACATCAAACACATGGGACAATATTAATGACCCATCACCTGCATTGGGTCCAGAAGAGCTTACAAGTTGGCACAAAGGTGACCAGCTAGGGAAGGGGATGCTATTCAAGAATAAAGCCTCCGTTCAGTATGTGCTGACCCTTTACTCTGTGGAACATAATAAGCAATACAAGGTCATCAAGTCTGACACCAATAGGCTAGTAGTGCGGTGCACACATGACGCATGTCCATGGTCAATCCGGGCTATTTTCAGCAAAAAGCACAGGTTGTGGCTAATCAGTAAATGTACGGGTCCCCACAGTTGCACATGCCTCCAGGTAGTGACCGATGGATGGATGATGGATTCAAGGTTCATTTCTATTGCACTTGAGCAATATGTACGGGAGGACATAACCCGATCCATAAAGGACCTGCGTAGTATGCTGCATGTGAAGCACGGGCATGATGTAACTATGTACAAGGTTTGGGAAGCCAAATAGAAGGCAGTTGCGCGTATTTACGGGGATTTTGATGAGTCGTATGCGGAATTGCCATGGTTCCTAACGGCATTGGATGATGTAGATCCGGACACTGTAGCTTTCCTAAAGTGTGACCCCCGTGTCCCGGGGACTTGTATATTCAACTCCGTGTTTTAGGCTTTCGGTCCGTGTATTAGAGGGTTTATGCATTACAGGCCAGTGATAAGCATAGATGCAACGCACCTCTATGGCAAGTACAAAGGGAAGTTGTTGATAGCAATGGCAACAGATGGTAACAATGAGGTTTTTCCACTTGCGTTTGCTGTTGTTGAAAGTGAGAGCACGGAGACATGGGGATGGTTCTTGGCATGCCTGCTGAGTAGAGTTATGGATCGGACCAATTTGTGTATAGTCTCCGATAGGCACTGTGGGATACAATCATGCTTTGATGACACCACTAGGGGCTATTTGCAAGCGCCGTTAGCCCATCACCGGTAATGCATCCGCCATTTAGTAAGCAATGTTAACACTAACTTCAATAGCGTGGTGTTGAAGAACTTGGTATGGAAGGCAGCAACTGTAAATCAAGTTAGGAAGTTTGAAAACACCATGGATTGCATCAAGAATGTCAATCCAAATGCGTACAACTATCTGAAAGATGTAGGTTTCGAAAAGTGGACACTTGCACATGACCATAGGCACCGATATGGGGCAATGACAACGAACCTGTCAGAGTGCTTTAATAGGGTGCTTAAGGGCGCACGTAGCTTGCCCATTATTGCAATGGTGAAGTTCACATTTTACAAGGTGAACTCATACTTTGACAACCGTCGAAACAAAACCCTAGAGCAGTTGGAAGAGGGGCAAGAGTGGTGCAAATATGCCTACGACATGTTCGAGGCAAATCAAGAGAAGGAGAAGCTCCATATGGTTAGAAGGATGAGCGCGCAACATCGCTTATATACAGTGGAGACACAGTCTTCACTGCTGAGAACTGGCGGGAGAGCTCACACCCATAGGGTTTCTCTCATGGACAGGACGTGCACGTGCGGGAAATGGGAAGTAAACAAGATCCCATGTTCACACTTGATAGCAGTTTGTGCCAAGTACAACCACGATGCGACGGAGTTTATGGATCGTTTCTACCGCGTGTCCGAACAGTATCAGAGCTACGAGCCGATATTCCAACCGTTGAAAGATAGGTTAGAATGGCCGGAGCTGGCATAAAGGAGAAAAATGATGCCGAACCCACGGTTGATTCGAGAGAAAGGGCGCCCTAAGTCGACAAGAATCCGCAATGAGATGGATGATGAGGATAGGGAGTTGCCAACCTCGTAGTGGATTGAGAACGGCCCAAAGTCGAAGTGTGGGCTGTGTCACCAAGAGGGTCATAACCGTCGTAGATGTTCGACTCGAACTGTGGACTCCACAAGCTGTGGTTCTACATAGCAGGTAACAATTACTAGTCATAGTAACAAGTGTCACTGTGTCATAACTTATTGTAATCAAGTTTGTCAATTATTCTTACAACTCATGTATTGCCAACCTCTTTGTGTATTAAGATTCCTGTAGTAATGTGTATATTGGAACCATGATACTAAAAGATGGTTTTAAAAGATGAGTAAAAGATGCAGTATTGATGTATTTTTCGTTGTACTTGTGCAGATATGGGATTTGCAGCTGGATAGAGACGTTTCAATTGTGCCGCTAGTTGAACTCAAATTTGTGTTCGTAAACTATGGGAAAACATCATTCATTCTCAACTGGTTGTACTTACGTTGTGAACAACTTAACCTACTGGTTTTAAATGTAAAATGCTCTTTATGTCCTTTGTAGATTATATGGATGTTTTTAGATATGCAGTCCAAATTTAATGAAGGGATGATTTGGCATATGTTTATGGCATTGTATGGATGATTTGATCATGGAAGTGTATGGAACTATATTGATGAGCAGATGGTTGTGTTTCTGATCAGGTTCAGTATACTGATGAATATATAACGAGGGGAAATCGCGCATGGGGGTGAACAATCACTGCATCAGTTAGTTTAACATTCAGTGTGTATGCGGTACAAGGCAGCACATAACTCGACATCCCATTAATTGAGTTATGTGAAACTTCATTCGCATGTAAATCGATTAGTAATATGTCGAGTTATTTGAAGCACACTTCTGGACACTTGGATTCGTCGTGGATCGCACCTGGACCAGTCCAGAGTTGTGGACGGAATGTAAATGAAGATATCCACATAACTCAATATTTCAGTAATCGAGTTACGGATATAGTAACCTGATGATAGAGTGATTGAGTTATATTGGCCATTTTATTAAATAATTGCATGTAACTCAATGATTAATATATCGAGTTATGTAGAGCACACTTCTGGACACATTCCTCAATGAGCTTACATGGATCAGTCCAAAAATGTGGGCTGGATGCGTAGTGGCATTTTCACGTAACTCAATATTTCGCTAATCGAGTAACATTGATGATTTGATTCTCTGGGATGGACTCATAACTCGATTATTTGGAAATCGAGTTACGTGGAAGCCCAACCTGGACACCAGGATTCCTCCTGGATTGCACCTGGACCAGTCCAAAATAAGCTGCAACTTGTTATGGACGTGCATAACACATAACTCGATTATTTGGAAATCGAGTTACGTGGAAGCCCAACTGGACACCAAGATGCCTCCTGGATTGCACCTGGACCAGTCCAAAATCAGCTGCAACTTGTTATGGACGTACACATAACTCGATTATTTGGAAATCGAGTTACGTGGAAGCCCAACCTGGACACCAGGATTCCTCCTGGATTGCACCTGGACCAGTCCAAAATAAGCTGCAACTTGTTATGGACGTACACATAACTCGATTATTTGGAAATTGAGTTACGTGGAAGCCCAACCTGGACACCAGGATTCCTCCTGGATTGCACCTGGACCAGTCCAAAAAAAGTTGTTGATGGGCTTGGACATGCATAACTCAATTTTTAGGAAATTGAGTTACAATACACATAACTCGATTATTAACAAATCAAGTTATGTGGACGACCCGTCCTACGAGGCTGGTTTCTCAAATGCAGTCCAAAAATATCTGGATTGTACTGTAGACGTTGCACGTAACTCGATTTTTAGATTATCGAGTTTCTTATTAACTCGATTTCTCAGTAATCGAGTTTGTTGTACCCACTATTATAAATTTCCCTGTTCTGTAGATATAGCAATGGGAATCCGAAATTGACCTCTTCGATTGCTCTCGACGCATCCAGCTAGAATCGAGAATTTCCTACACAAACTTTTCAAGGATTTTATGTTGTAATACTCTTTTAATTGTAGCCGTAATTAAAATTACACTTGGTGATGCATTACTCTCCTGTTTTTGTTATATGCTTCAAATGTCATTGTCTATGTATGTAGATTGCTACAAAATTGGATGTTTCGCTAGTCAAATACTTTGTTGTTAGTAAGGTTACTTGCTACTATGATAGGTTGTCTTCAACTAGTCTCGTTTCACAAAATGAACTTGCTGGGCTTTATATGTGTGCGTTACTATTTGAATGTCTGAACTGTATATTATGCAATTTAATAATTTTTGTACAAGTTGGTGAAACTTACTACATGTAACTAGGAATTGTGAAAATGTGTTTCAAAATTAATGCTAATAGAATGCGAGAAGCTATCGGCGCATCACATGATGTAATCATTTTGACAAAATTCAATATGTTAACAAATTGCATGTTCGCTCTTTGACTCTCAACTACAGTTTATAATTATCTATATCTTCAAATTATTGACTCGGACCAAAATGCATTACAATTATTTCAGGAGGTGCCTGTGAATCGGAATATTGTTTTTTCATTGTATTGTTGTAAACTGCTCTAGGCAATACATTGTTCTCTGCTTCAAGTGCAATTCATGTCTATGTAGATTGCGATGAAATGATTTGGTTGGCTATGAAATGATTTGTGTTTTTTAGACAGACGTAATGTTGTAATTTGGTTCTGTTTTTTGTGAGCTAATCGTGTATCCACTATGTCACATCATTTAGTTATGGCTCTGAGGAGGGCTAAAAGGGGAAAATCCAAAGCTGCATCCGAACTTGAAGTGGTGTTTGATCGATTAAGACTCCTCACGCACGTAACTGAGCAAACCTTTCAAACCTTGAGTAATAGGCATATTTGGGGAGAAAGGCAAATCAATCTACATGAATTGCATCCTTCTGTCCATGAGAATCTACAGTCTAGGCATTGGCTATCTCTGTGTACAAACATACAGCCCCTCCAACTGACTTGATTAGAGAATTTTATTCGAATCTCGCGGTGTCTGAGGATGTTCACAATGGTTATTACTTGACATCGTGGATACGTGGTGTAATGGGTACAATAAATAGGGATGTAGTATCCAATGCTCTTGATGTACCGAATGTTTGTAGACCTACTTATCCATACTCTCAGTCTCCTCGTATTGATGATGTTATGGCTATTCTTTGTGGAAGATCAGTCGCTCGAGGTTCTGAGGCAAGTATTAGCTCAAGTGAGTTAACTGAGCTTAATTATATCTTCTTTAGGATAGCTTGTCACAACATCTTCCCTATCTCTCATGTCCATACAATCCCTATAGACAGGTGTTTATTTCTTTACGCCCTCGTCACCGATTGTTCCATCTATTTTCCTTCACTTTTCATTGAAACCATTGTAGACGTGCATAGGAGTAAGTATAAGAGGCATTGTCTGTTCTTTCCAGTTTTCATCCATAGAATCTTCAAATACTTAGGATTAGAGAACTTTCCTTCCCAAGAGTTGGTCCACATCCAAGCCCCCATAGGAGCCAGATTTCTGAAACAGCGAAGTGCCCAAAAGAAGTTTGTCGACCCTAATGTTGGGTCATCCAAGAGACCACGAGTACAGTCTACTACTGGAGATGTTCCAGATGAGGACATGCATGGGGATCCCACAGCTGATGTGGGCCAAGATGGTGATGATGAGGTAGATGTTGACACTGCTGCTACAGCGCTTACAGGCCCTCCTCCTCCCTCACTTCGTGTTATGATGGAAACCTTTATGATGACTCAAGCAGCTTATGGACAGCTTTTAGATGGGCTCATTGCTGAGGTTGCTGCTTTAAGAGCGGAATTTTCAGAGTATAGGAGTGCTTTTCCACCTCCTCCACCCTCTGAGTCTTGATGATTGTCTTTGGCAATACATAACAGACAGGGGAAGTAGGGATTGTAGCTTAGGGGGAGAGTAGTTTTTGTAGCTTTCGTAGATTATATGAAAGTTATTTAAAGTGATTGACAAGGTTTGTATATTATTATACGTACTCTTCAAGGTCCACAAACATGGTTTTAATTTTACGATAAATATGACCATATTCACAATGTGTGATGACTTTTATATTGAATCATCCTTTTCTTTATTTATTTTTTTCCTTCAACTAGAATGTGGATAAGGTAACCTCACTGATAACATATGCATATTTCAAGAAAAACTATAGTCATTGAAATGAGGCTAGAAAGGAACCTACCTCATCAAATGCATTATCGATTACCTCTACAATGGCTATACCAAAAAAGTAAAAAGAGATCATAAAAGTAGATTAAACAGATACCAGCCTCAGAGCATGCACATGCTCAGAGGCTCTTCTATAT
This sequence comes from Quercus ilex subsp. ballota, assembly GCA_032727855.1. Taxonomy (NCBI): domain Eukaryota; kingdom Viridiplantae; phylum Streptophyta; class Magnoliopsida; order Fagales; family Fagaceae; genus Quercus; species Quercus ilex. Next base: position 25,730,377 of record CM064911.1, on the reverse strand, counting down.
TTTGGGGGTGATCGAATTAATAGTTGACACTTTATAATTACGTGGGACATACTGATACATGGCTTGCATTTTTGGATTGGGATTTGGATGCTTCTACTAACGTTAAACACAATAGTGAGTATCCAATGACTTTAAAATTGACAGACTTATCAATACTTATATTGTATTTTATAAGGTATGTTGGCACAATTATGGAGTAGTCAATTCAAGGTGCTCTTTGTTAAAATAAATGCTCTGGAAAAGATCCTAATAAAGAAGAAAAAGAGTTTAAATTTCAAATATATTTATTTTACGGTGAAAGGACCAATAATTGCCTTCACCATCACTTACTACACATCCATAACAAAAGTTAAAAAGAGTTTAATTTTCAAAGATATTAATTACCCTTAAAACTGAGAAAATGTACATAACATTTTTTATGGAGTAGTAAATTAATAATTTAAAAAAAAAATAAATTGAATTTCACATAAAATTATACAAATGATAAATAAAATTTTGATACAACATAAATTTGATTACAAGGATGATAGATAACAACCACTTCATGGGACGTTTCAACTGGGTAACTATTAACACGTACATCAAATATATAATAATACCCTCTAAAAAAAAAAGATTTCTAAATTACATTTACAAAAATAGTGTAAATTACATGGAAAAACTTGTTTACATAATACCCTTTAAAACAGGTTCATTAGCGTAAATTACAATAGGAAAAAAGTAGCGTAAATTATACTCATATGCGCGTATTCATGGTGGATATCGTAGAGGCTTCATGTAGTTAAGTATGCTATGTGAGTTGTCTTTTATATTCTTGGAAATTTGTGATCTCCACCTGCCATTTAAGGATGATCACAACAGATAGGAACATAAATTTTCTTATAAAAAAATAAGGATAAGATTTCCTTAATTGAAAAGAAAGAAAATACTGTAGTAATCACATTTATAATGCATGGTATTCCAGCAGCCTGCAACTATTATGTGGCAGAAAAAGAGAGTGCAATTTTGTGGACACCACATCTTTCAAGTACAAAATACTTCATGTTTACCTTTATGGTTTTGGCCAGTATGTGAAACAGAGAGAGATTCGGAAGGTTATATATCCAATCATAGTTAAGAAATATGTTAATTGGGATAAATTATGATGTGAGAAACTAAAAGGTTTCAGGTCCTCATATTTCAGTAATAGTAGGTTGAAAATTCCTATATGTGCATCTTACTATATCCGGCACTAGAGTTGTCACAAGGTAATTTCCAAGTTTCCAATATACTCGGCTGTGCATTTTATTTAAATTCTAAATTCAAAAACTCTAATTGAAACCTACAGAAACAGGATCCCTTGAGCTTTACATGACAAAGGGGAAAATCTAGTCGACCTCTTCAATTATCAAGATTAAGCTTTAAGCACACAAAAATAGGATGTTGGGTGTTGGTCTCATTTTATATCTGCACGTGCATATCAACAGCTCGACATTGTTTCACACCCACACTCAAATGAATACACAGTTGTGCAATTGGATGCACAGGTGTCCCATTTACATCTAATGTTGCAACTACTGCCTACCTTTCATGTGACATTGGGAACATTTAAAAAATTAAAAATATAGTGTTTTTCTAGCTTGTATTGACATGACAAGCCCTAATAACTAAAATTTTAATGCTTGGACCATGGAATGAGGTTATAAATGCACCGGTGATAATGATCTTCTTTCTACCCCACTAACTTCATATATTGACTAAGGTATGAGTCGCAACGCCTCAACATCAAATCGTATAATGCGAAACAAGTTTGGATCTACTTCAACAAATGGATCATCACAAGTTCCAACAGATCAACAACTACAGACATACACAGACCACAATGGAGGGAAATGGGTTGGAAAGAAGAGAGATTTTGTTAATATGCCAATATACACGTACGAGAGTCTTGGAAGCGTCGGGCACATCATGGTCGGCAAACCTACAAAACTAAGTACAGAGACCACCGCAATAGAGTTCACCGTAGCAGAACCACCATGGTCAACCCTATACGAGAAGAGGTGTGAGTTGGAGGTGTATTCTCGATGGCACGGGTTACAAGTTCCTAAGGCACGCTCAGCCGAGTTACCTAGAGATGAACCTGCCAACATACTTGCTCGTCTTGAACAAGAGAACAATCAAATGCAAAGGCGACTAGACCGTTTTCACGCAATCCAAAAAGCTAGGAAGCATCTAAAGGGGAAGGCGTAAAAGCGAGCCATCCAGTCTATTAATGAAATTATTGTGTTTGATGATGAAATAGATATTTCAGACTTCTAAGATTCAAGCAATGATGATTTCCAAAAATTTCTACCTACGAACATTAGACGTTGTTGTTAATGTGTACACATTCTGTGTAATACATAATGTTGTTGTTAATGTCTGAGAAATGATGATTATGTTCTCATTTTGTGTAACAATGTCCTCAACTACGAGGACTACTTGTCAGAATGAATGCCGATGTGGTGTGTGTCTTATGTCTACGGGTTAAGTTAATAATGATAGTAGCGTTAGTGTTCAATATGCAATGAATGCATATTGGAGACATCGTGTAAGTTATTTTATGTTTTCTGTGTCGTAGGTGCTTATTGAAAAACATCATATGTGGAAATATTAAATTTTTATGCGTTATGTGGGAATAATCTAGATTACGAATAATGTGCATGCTCCTCATAATCAATAATAAGGTTTACATAGTACAAATGCAACAATAGTGACACACGTACATATAAAACATAGTTAAGCATTGATTGCAATGGAGTCTAATTACACCACGCCACGATTACTCTTCATCTGACATCTCCACGTCTGACTGATAAATGGGATCAGCAAGAAGTGATTGCATGAATTGTGCGTGCTCATACCACCCTCCCTCCACTGACTCTCGAATCTCGACTTGGGCCCGATATTGATTAAGACGTATCTTCATTCGATTATTTTCTTCTCTTATGCGGTTCAATGCTTTACAAAGTTCATCGATCGTGTCTCTGGGCATTTGCGATATGAGTCGCCGAGGCACTGGCAACTTATAACCAACCAACTCATCATAAAACATTTGCTGTTCACGAAATAACCAAGCCCACTCTTGTCTCATGGTATTGTGAACGTAAGCACTATTTCGCAAATTCAGATTGATTGGATAGCTAAACTCATCTTCTAATACCCAGCAACAACCCATGGCAGTGAACACATCATGAGGCCTATATAGTAGTGGGTTGCCAGAACCAGACATTGACGCTGAATACAATAATATTAAATGATCAAGTTAATAGTGTGCATCAACTGTTGGTAAATAATGTAATGCTGCATAAATTTGTGTACTATATTACATGCTAAAAACGAAATACTAACACTAACATTTGACCATAAACAGTAGATATTGTTGTTAATGTCTACACATTGTGTGCAATACAAAATTTTGTTGTTAATGTCAGACCAATGATGATTATGTGCAATACAAAATGTTGCTATAGTAAATATTTCATTCCCTTGTGACCAACGTTTACTACAAATTTTGCCTCTGCCCCACCTACTGCCCACTTATGCCTTTGAATTGGACACGCGTCCCTCCTAACCACAAAGAAGATGCCTGGATAGAGATTCAGGTATTAGCATACTTTGTTTGTCTTTATCATTGAAATATTTGTGAGTTAGCTGATCCATATATATATGCCCTAATATGCTCAATGCACTATGAAACATGCCGAATTCCACCCAATCGACTCATTTAAGTTGAATATAAAAAACATTTGGTCATGAATTGAGTGTTGACCTATTTAATTTTTAGTTCTATTAATCATAGTCTGTCAAGTTGTAACACATCTTTTTATTTTTCCATTGTAACACAATTTACAGAAATAAAATAAAATAATTTAGAGAAAAAAAAATAATACAATTTACAAAATATAAAGTGGAACATTAAAAGTGAAACAAAGTTGGATATATATATTTGAATTTTTTACTTTTTTAATATTCGATACATATACATTTCATAGCCTCATACTTCATTTATACTTAAGGTGAATGATTCAACAAGATAAGTGGGCCTTTGAATTGTCATAGCGTTAAAGGTATCATATACTTTTCCTAGCAACAGTTCCATTAAGATTCTCGTACAATGTTTTCGTCAAAAAAAAAATATATCTTACAATGTGAAAAAAAAAAATTTTCTATTCATTTTGTTTTTCTTTTCCTTACGTCAAATTTAAGAATGAAGAGAAGAGACAGGAGCAAATATTGGGAAGGAAAACCATCATTTGTTTTAGAGTGAAATGTCATGCGAGACATAAAAGTGAAAGTGAAGGAGAAAGAACATAGATGATTTTTTTGTCAATGAAAAAAAGATGCTTGTCATCATTTATTTGATTCAAGCCACTCAACTTTCTAAAATGAGATAGTTTATAGATTGTTATTTGATAGGTAAAAATAATAATATCAATGGTGGGTTTAAATATTGTGAATTTAGCTATTGTGAAAAATATTGTGAATTTTTTTATGTTTGCACACATTGCTCTTCAAAAATGGGCCATTGTCTATAGTAGTTCAGCACCAACCGCAAAATCAGATTGTGGTTGTAGCCAATTTGTGCTTGTGTATAATTATTGCCATGCATGTTCACGGTTTGGACCAATGTGGAAAATCCATGTGAAAAACAAGCATGATTGGTCTTACTCTGATGGTGACACATGCAATAGAAGATGGCTTCTTTGACTTAGCATAAATCAATTATGAAGTATAAGACTCAACTTTATATAAGAACAAAGAATTCATACCAACGAGATTTATGTCACAGAGCACCTTCTAGTGGATATCATTAGGAAATAGGAAGTAGGAGAAGTCTTTAGGTTTTTGTTTAATTAAATGAGAGTTAACCATCCAATTCATTTTGCTTAGAAATTCAGACTTGTTCAATCTATAGCTATATTACACTACTTTTAATTGTTATGTACAACCGAATGTGTGCTAAATGGCATGTTCAGTAGGGTGGACTATTGCACTATGCTAACTCATTTTTTGCATTTCAGAAAAAGTGGATCATTAACCTAGAAATTCTCCACCCAACTAATCAAATGACGTGGGCAATGCACCTACTAGGGGAACTGAGGAGGAACCTACGTACCAAGTTGAAAAAGAAATGCTACCCAAAAGATGCGTCCAAAGAAGAAGTCCTTGCAAAAATACCAGGATGGGCTGACGAGCAGTAGTATGCGGATCTAGTTGACTATTGGTTTCATCCAGTTACGCAAGTTCAGCTATTTTCTTGCTCTATTATCGTTTATTTATAATATACATATGATGGGGTATTTGAATTTACCGAGTACAGTTTATGTAACTAATTTCTTCGTTTCAATTTGTTGGCGGGAATGTGTTTGTAGACATTAGTTAATAAGAACAAGAGAAGTTGTACGTTTCAAAAGGACATAGCGAGGTCAGAGCCTATAAGTTTTGCCCAAATTGCAGACAATATGGTAAGAAATGCATTATACAACAACTAGCTAGGGTTTTAATATTCTACTATTTTAGATTCAAATGTAATACATGTAAAGAGTTTGATGAAATTAATTTACTTATGAATCTGAGTATACTGTACAAAGTTAGTATGTAATGTTTACTATTGCTTGCGTCATTAGTATAAATTCGTTATAAAAACTAATGTCAGAGGAGCATGTGAGGTTACATGTTGTTGCAGAGGAGAGCACAGTGTTGGGGTAAGGAAGACCACAATCATATCCATGTTCATGACTGTTAATTAACATTTCTTGTGATGTTTCCTATTCTTGATTTGATTTCATTAATATTATGTTTGCCACTTTGTTAGGACGACATTGGTTTGGTATATAGCAATTGCTTGTTCTGTGAATTTCCTTTTCTGTGTTACCTTATATGTGGAAAACTAAATAGGTTGAAAGCAGACAGCTCCAACACAGTTGGCATGCATTTGCACATAGGGTAGGGGCACTTATGTGAAGAAATGACTGTTTTGTGGAGATAGTTTTGTGTACAATATGCTTTAGCTTTATAGGGACAACCAAAAAAAAAAAGTTGAAGAGCCATAAATTTTTGATAAGTTTAAATAAATTTTTTTTTTGATAATTAAGAGCCAAAAATTGATAGGAACATTTCATTTTTCTTCATTTTTTTATTCATAGTTATGACGTTGCTATGTTTTGGGGAGAAAATTGCTTTTTGCCCCTTTCAAAAAAAAAATCCAGCATTTTGCCATCTTTCTCAAACTAATTAGGGAAATGCCCCTCTTTTGGAAATCGAGTTTCTGAAAATCGATTTAGGCCCTATAGCAGTGTTTTTAAGGACCCTATAGTGACGTTTTAAGGACCTATAGTGACGTTTTGTAACTCGATTTTCATAAAGTCGAGTTACATGAAATTTTTTTTCTTTTTTTCACCTATAACTCGACTTTATGAAAATCGAGTTACAAAACGTCACTATAGGTCCTTAAAACATCACTATAGGGTCCTTAAAAACGCCGCTATAGGGCCTAAATCGATTTTCAGAAAATCGATTTTCAAAAGAGGGGCATTTCCCTAATTAGTTTGAGAAAGAGGGCAAAATGTTGGATTTTTTTTTTGAAAGGGGCAAAAAACAATTTTGTCCTATGTTTTGGTTGTCAATTGCCGCTTCATATCACGAACATAAATTTTCGTTATTGTAATGAGACTGTTGAGTATGATGTAGGCAAAAGAAAGTGGGCAAGCAGTGGAGTGTGCACTTGTTTTCATGAAAGTATACTCCAAGAAAGATGGGACTCCTGTTAGTACTAACGTGGAAGATAAGATTGTAAGCCTTATCGTACCCTATTTCTTTCGTATTTTGTGCGTGAATTGTTTGTAGCGAGTAATATGTTATTTTGGTTCTTGTATGAAAACAGAAGAAAATGGCTGAAATTTTAAACAATGGGGGCTCACTACAAGGAGAGCGTCACCAAGGAATTCTATGGTAAAAAACTGATGCGTTTGCATAAGTGATGGGGAAAGAACGTTGTGGACGTGTATGAGGGGTCGGTTTTGGACCAACCCCATCAGGAAGAAGTGGGTCCAACCTTCCATGTTATACATCGACTCCACCATCGTCCAGTGAAACGGCCCAGCGGATGACTGACTTGGAAAATTCGTTGAGGGATGAACTTGCCCAGTCAAAGCAGAGGCATCAAGAGCAAATCGCCGACATGCATGCAAAGCATAAAGAGGAAATCGCCGAATTACATGCACGACATAAGGTGGAAATCACTGAAGCAGTAGCCGACGCAACGAGAAACATCTTAGACCAATTGCAGCTATTTCTAAATACTCTTTCAGTATCTCAGGTACTTTCAATGTTGTAATTATATTAATGAAAATTGCGTGGTAATTGCTCCTCATTATTATGTACTACTAATACGATGTGTTTAATATATTTAGGGTAGCGCTCCATCACAATGTCTTCGTTAGATGAATCTTTTCTAGAAGAACAACCAAGAGGATTAATTAGTGAAGCCATGCATTGTATTGACTATAAGTTTGAAATAAATGAATATTACCATTTCATAATTTGAAGTACCTTTTGATTCTTCCACATATGTATTGACAGGTATGTCTATGAGGAAATGTTTTGCCTCCCTATGTACCAACTAATTGAATGTAACAACATCAATTCCCATGAGCTTATAGTGTATTTTTTGGTACCCAATTGCTAAACTGGCTCTACAGAGCCCATCTACTCAATTTTCAAATTTTATATGATGTTAACATTGCTGAGGTAGTTTTATGGCAATCATGCTAACTTAACCCATTTCATCTCTCTCTGTAGAAACATCCTCAGTAAAACAAAGATTTATATGTATATATAATATATATAAAGAAGAAAAAGAAAATAAGAAAAGTTGAGCTAAACGATCCTGAGGTGGGTTTGGCCATATTTCAATGGAAATGCTGTAGATAAGCCAGGTATGTATTATTTCATGAGCTATATATTCTGATGGTTTTTGATAAAAAAAATTGTATCTTTGACCTTTTTTTTTTTTTTTTGGGGTTATGTCCTCTGATCAGTTATATACATAATTATATACAAAATTTTGAGAATACTACTAATGTAGTATCATCAGAGGGCTCAAATGCAGAGAATGATCTTGAAAAATCAAAACCCAGGAATGATTTTGTGGAGAACAAGAGTGATCAGAAGGATAAACCAGCGGCAACGAATTTTTCAGTGGACACAGGGAATTACAAGGCTCAGATGGGTCAAATTGCAAATGGGTTTGACTCCAATGGGGCCAAGAGCCAGCAGATGGGGTTGGTGAAGTCTACTGGTGTTGGAGGAATTGTTGTCCAAGTTGAATCCTTTAGCTGAGGAATTTGTGCCTCCTTCTCTTGCTAACAATCATGGATACTTTGGTGCTGGTGGGGTTGGATATGCTAACAATGTTGTACTGACTAATTTTGGCAATGCCAACGGACTCATGAGTAGAAGGGTATGTATTTTTGTTTTTATTGTCTTTTTAGAGGCTGTTTGGTTGCTAAGAAAAATGGATGATAAGTAGTGATAATAACGTTTTGACTATTGTTTTACCAAAAGTATGTGTCTTTTATTTTCATACGTTTTGGTTTTTGAAATATGAAAAAACTCAATTATGTGGCAGTGGAATTTTGAGGGTGTTGTGCTGTGTTAGTGTAACACATGGAGCTGTAAAAAATTTAATATTTTTTTTTCTTGTAGACATTTTCTCAGGAACCAAGTAGGATACAAGTTTGTTTGCAGTGTGTGTTACGGTTCTTGGTTACAAGTAGGATACAAGTTTGCTCGCTTTCTTGGTTGCGGCCAGGTAGTAAGTGTTTCATTTTGATCACATGTATCATTTTTTGATTATATAATGATGGATTATGGTTATGATTGTCTTCTATCTTTCTTGGCCAAAGGTTGTTGATTGTCGTGTTTGTGGTGATCCTAACTCCATTCTCCGTTTTGCCTTTATCGAGTTTACTGATGAAGGTATTATTGTTATACATTCATGGATATATGTCTTGTTATATCAGATTAACTGTAATGTGCTTGCAGAGGGTGCAAGGGCTGCGTTTCACTAGTCAACCCAACATTTTTTGCCAAGGGTGAGACTACGTATAATGTTGGTTATAGTGCCTCTCTTCAGATGATGAATTATTCTTAGTTTTAGAAACTGACCATTTCTAGTTCTAATTATATATTTCTTTTCTGTTTTGTGGCTTCCTGGTGTTATTATGAATGTTAGTCTGAGGATGAACAGGAGATGTGCTCAAGAACTATTTATTGTACAAATATTGACAAGAAGGTAGTTTTGGAAATATCTATTGTAATTCTGATGTAATTAAGGGGCCATTATGCACCTGTTTCTTGGCCTCAAGTAACTGGCTCATATGTTTCTTATTTCTTTCTTCGTTTGTGCAGGTCACCCAAGCAGATGTTAAACTCTTCTTTGACTCACTTTGTGGAGAGGTTTGTAGAGTTCCTTGTGTCATGAACCTCAAAACTGGGTTTTGTTCTTGAACTCTTGTTTCCTTGCATAGGTTCAACACCGAGGCTCCTGGGAGACTATCATCATTCAACTCGTATTGCTTTTGTTGAGTTCACAGTGGTAATTGCCTCTAAGCTCTTGATATTTGTATGCCAAATATTTAGCACTTGTGTGCATTCTAACTGTTTGAGAGCAAATAGACATGATACTCTCATATTTTTTGAAGTTATATTAGCAGTCCTAGCTTCACATTTTGCTGCATTTCTGAACCAAAGTTTATCCATTGTTAGAGTGCTTTTTATATATTATCCATTCAGCATGCACAACTTTATAGTACTGCAAAAGAAGCATGCACAACTTTCTTCACAATGGAAATTAGTATGTATATTGTGAAGAAAAATATAGAAAGGTCTTGGGTGTGTGCAAAAAGCAACAGCCATGCTACTATGGAATGGGAATAAGTGAGGGAGAAAAAATTCTTGTTTGCCTAGCTATTTCCATCTTAAAATATATTATTATTATTTAATTATTTATTTTTTTTAAAAAACATCTTTACATTTGTGTCAGTATACAATCTGTGGATGCTTTGTGCTGTATTTTTGAAATTTTTTTGTAATTGACTGTTGTGTTTTACATTTTTGCAGTGCCCCACATGTAGACAAGGCACCCCTAGAAGCATCTGAGATAGCTATAGGAAGTTAGAAACAGTCATGTGTGCAATTTTTGCAGTTGAGAACTTGATGCCTATTTTGTTGTTGTATTGAACTACATATATATGTGATTGATAATTGGAATTGTGACAGGTTTGAGAAAATTTTTGAATTTTGCTAGAATAACAAGTTAGAATTGTGTGTGTGACAGGTTTTTATAGTAGCGTTTGACAAACTTATAGTTGCGTTTTGTATTTGCATTCGTCATCTGGCCTAGAGGGGGGGGGAAAAAAAAACCTATAGCCGTGTTTAAAAACGCGGCTGAAATATTAGTGGGTACATGTCGGGCTGGGCCTTAGGTCGCGTTTTTAAGCACAGCTGTACGTCTTGTTCTACAGCCGCGTTTTAAACACGACCGAAGGACCACAGCTTAGGCCGTGTTTAAAACACGGCCATACGTCTCGTTCTACGGCCGCGTTTTAAACGCGGCCTAAGGACCAGCTCTTAGGCCACGTTTAAAACGCGGCCGTAGGACGTACCCGTAGGCCGCGCTTAAAAAACGCGGCCATAGACCCTCTGAGGCCTATAGTCACGGGTTTTAGGCCATATTTACAAACGCGGCCTAAAAAAACGCTGCTATAGGCCAAATGGGGCTATGGCCATGTTTTTGTGACCTATAGCTGCGTTTTTAAATCGCTGCCATAGGCGCTTTTTTTTGTAGTGGAGGACCTTTTGACCCCGGCTAAGAGGTGTGGAGATGTCAATTTCCACCCTTCCTCGTAAAAAGTCACCCCCAATCAGATCTTCCTTCTATTACGGTATTACCTTTCTTACCGATCTTTCGAGTTCCATAGTTGTTTCTACATTAAGCCTATATATGGGTAGCCCATGCATCTCGAACGTGACAAAAACCATCAAATCTTTGAAAGATGACCAAGTCTTTATCAAAAGACCACGGCTCGAAAGCTAGAACTCATTCAACATCATTCTCTGCCTAAAAAACGAAAAGGATAATATAATTTTATGAGAAAGATATTTTCTAAAAAAAATCTTAAATTTTATTCTAATTTTACAACTTGCAACCAAACTTATGAATAAGTTTAGTTATTTTATTACAATACATTTTATTCCCAGTAATAAAGATTACGATTCCTGTCATAATCCTCATTCAATGTACCAAACATACCCTAATTTTAGAAATTTTATACTTACTAAAGAATAACTATTACAGCCCTTTTATAGAGAAATAGTTATTCCTCATTTTAATAAATAGCTATTCATAAGGAATGACTATTATTTATAACAAAAACATAATCAAACTATAAAAATATATTGGCTAAACCATCGGAATAACATTACAATGCCTATTATAGTATACCAAACAATGTGAATACATTGGAGAAGTTGTTATTTTGTTCTAGTTTTTAGGAGTTGGAGTATTGTTATTATTTGGTTCTAAATTTTAGGAGTTGAAGCCCTAGAGGATCACGTTGTGTTTAGTGGTCCGAATTTTATGTTTTGGAATGTTCATATCTGCTTGTTTAAATACAGTGGTTATCAGATATTATCATCCAAATATTATCTTTTAAGGAGGCTGAAAAACCTCAAACTAATCCATACATTATCCTTTGTTCTCTATTTAAATTTCTTCAGATAAGCCACAATAGATAACGACAAAGAACTGTCTTTACCATAAACTTGGAGGCATCATATAGTTAAGTGGACAAGAATATCAAAGTCAGTGTATATTTTTGTAACAATTGCATCTATTCAGTAAATAAGACGAGCTAAACTTGATTGAGTTTTGATTTTATTAAGCCAAGTCTACTTTAATCAAGTTCAGTTCGTGAGTAATTTGGTAAAGCTCAAGACTGCCTCAATTTAGGTGAATTTGTTATAATATATATACACACACACATAATACACTTCAAACCAATGAAACCACACCGCTATAAGTCGGAAAACTGACCCTTGGTAGTGTGCATCGGTTCTTGTTATGAGGAAACTAATTCCTATCGGTTCAGTGACAAATTTGGGAAAAAACCGCACTGATCGAACTACGCACACCTCTACCAAACATGTCCCTAGGGCACGTTTGGTACACTGAATAAGTATTATAACATGAATGGTAATCTTTATTACTAGAAGTAAAATATATTGTAATAAAAATCTATTCTTAAGTTTGGTTGAGTTGTAACATTATAATAAAATTTAAATTTATTTTAGAAAATATTTTACTTATACAATTATATTTCTTTAAAAATAATATATATATATATATATATATTTAACCTGAGAGAGAGAGAGAGAGATGGGTTATTTTGTTTTTTTTTTTTTTTAATTTTTATTTGTATATGGAAAATTTATTTATTTGAAAATATATTCGTTTTAGAAATTATTACACCTATTAAGAAATAACTATTACATTATAGTATCTATTACAATCTACCAAATATATCCTTACAGTAAAATTTATAGTAGTTTTAACATCTTCAATATTGTTATTATAATTATAGAATTATCCAAAATAAATTAGCTTATAACCTAACATAGTTTAAAACAATTTATATTGAATCATTCCAAAAGCCAAATTTTATATAATTATATATAATGTGATAGCGTGAAAAATGTGCTTTTTCAAAAAATTATGTGGCGACATTAGAAGAAAAGTAACAAAACAAAAAATCAAAATATGTTGATTAAATAATTAGATTAATAAAACCTAACCTAAAGAATTGACCTAAATCTTGCCTATAAAAATCACACGTTCATTAATCTAAACAACAATGTGTGATTCTTTCCCAAAAAAATAAAAAATAAAAAATAAAAAATAAAACCCTCAATCTCTAATCAATTCATTACTCATTCATATCAATCATTTGAACTATCTACACAAAAAACATGAAGAATATATTATATATTTCGTAAATGGAAAATTAATGATTAAGATTTGGGTAGATACTATACCCAAACAAAAAAGTAGGGTATTATAGAATTACACTTCTAAAAAATACATGTACTAAATCTTCCTATACGGCTTTTCAAAAAAAAGATCTTCCTATACGGGAATGTTCATTAATTAATTCTCTTCCAAAATGGTGGGACCCCGAGATCTACGATCACGGGTCTATTATAGAAAGAAGTAAAATGCAGCCCATTGTCTCTGATCGAATACTATATTGATAACTCTATAAATTCCCAGTTATCGGAGGAAAATTATTATCTTCTAGCTATAGGCATTGTTCTTCACACTATTATACATCAAAGAGCAATGTCTTCAATCAAAGTCTTTAGTTTGGTTAGCCTGTGTATCATTTTATTGGCTCATGGAGTTGCTTCACTTGAATATGGTGAAGCTCTGACAAAGTCTTTGTTGTTTTATGAGGGCCAACGTTCAGGGAAATTGCCATCTAACCAAAGAGTGCAATGGCGTGGAGATTCTGCACTTAAAGATGGTAGCGATGCAGGAGTAAGATAATCTCAACTTCATTATTTTTTTGAAGTATACTTGTCGTTTTTTTATGCTGTTATGCATGGGGTGCCATGTTGAAAGTTCGTAATTCAATTATGAGTGTGCTCTTTTCTCTATATTTCTACTTGTTTTGGTGGAAAACTCTGTTGCTATGTTACCGGTTTTTAAATTCTTTAATTTTTATTTTTCATATGCATATGTTTTTCTCCGTTTGTTTCAAGAGAATACGTTTTTTAAAGATAATTTTTTTTAGTTTTCTTGTATTTTGGTAGCATAAAAATAAGCTGTTCAAAGGAAAACTAAAGTTGATCAATGAAAAATCCCAGTTTGGTTTTAGAGCTTGTTTTCAGCTTTTATTTTTTGGAAAACAAACTCGCTCAAAAAGCAGGGCCTCTCTCCGATTCTAAGTAAGGAAAGATTCTAAGTACAGAAAAGATAAATTGATAATAATGAATTGAAAAGATTCTTTGTTAACCAAAAAAATAGAGATAATAAGCGGTATCAAAGTGGGAACTGATTTTTAGGATATTATGAAATTTTTTATAGAAAAAAAGGTAATTGATTTTTTTAACAAATTTTTTTATATTTTCCATAAAAGCTGTATCAAAACTTTCTTAAAATTGTCCATTAGCAAATACTCTAAAGATATTTGTTAACCAAACCTAATTAAAATTTTGAACTATTTTGAATGAAGAGTATAATAATTTTGAATTGTATGAAATGTAGCTGTTTTTTTTTTTTTTTTTTTTTTTTTTTTTTTTTTTTTTTACTATTTTGATGGAGAATATAGTTATTTTGAATTATATGAAATTTTGTAAGCCCAAAATGAATTATTGACAAATCAAATTCTAGAACGGAAAATATTATTTCACACATTATTATACATTTTATACACACAATATCTATGATTTCATACACTATTGGAATGAATGATGTGTGGGTGATGTACACCAAGGAGTGTGAGAGAAGAATTGTCCATACTAGAAACGATTAAAAAAATGTCCAAACTTATAATCTTCCATTTCAATTCCTTTTTAGATATATATTTTGTTAACACATACATAGTAATCAATTTGCTAAATAGTTTACAATTGAGTACAAGAATGAATATATGTTCTTTACATTTTCACACAATATATATAGGTTGATCTTGTGGGAGGATATTACGATGCTGGGGACAACGTAAAGTTTGGTTTCCCGTTTGCATTCACAATAACAATGCTTTCGTGGAGCACAATAGAGTTCCAAGCTCAACTGGAGGCCAAGAAGGAGCTTTCAAATGCACTAGATGCCATCAAGTGGGGCACAGATTACTTGATCAAAGCCCATCCTGAACCAAACGTTCTATATGCCCAAGTTGGTGATGGTGATTCTGATCATTCATGTTGGCAAAGACCAGAAGACATGACTACCCCAAGAACAACTTTTAAGATTGATGAGGAACATCCAGGATCTGATCTTGCTGCTGAAACTGCTGCTGCTTTCGCTGCAGCTTCTATTGCTTTCAAGCCATCAAATCCCAAATATGCATCCCAGCTTTTAGAACACGCAAAACAGGTTAAGTTTCCTGTTTACATCTTTTAGAGTAATTCTAGTATCTTGTAAAACTCCACAACTTTCACCAGATCTATCTTACGTGGCAAATTGTGAGTAATTACGTGTCATGTACCTATAATTTTCTTTCCACTACTCACAGTCGACTATGTGGATAATTGTGGCAAAAATTATGATATTTTATGTGGTTCTAGAGTTTTTTCACTATTTATTATTGTTAATATTGTAGTTATTCTTTTATTTTAACCTAAAGTACCCATGTTTTTTATTTGTAAAAGAAAACTTTCATTGTTACATACATGCTAATACATATAGCATTATACATGGTTGCAGCTCTTTGACTTTGCACGCAATCACCAGGGAGTGTACCAAAGCAGCATTCCTCAAGCAGGAAATTTCTACAGCAGTAGCGGATTTGAGGTACGTAGTAGTATAAAGGAGTTTGGCTCTAGCCTTGTAGAAATAGTTTCTTATAAGAATGTAATTAATTGGAACTTGAATTGCCAATGTTTTTTAGTTCAACTAGTATTTCTTGATCTTTCTAACATAAACTTTTGAATAATGCTATATTTACAATATTTTCATAACAAATTATAGGTAATAAGCTATTATTGGTTCTAATTTAAATCTACCATATAAATTACTTTTTTGCCCATCAATAATAACCACTTAAGATTTGTTGTAAAAGTATTATAAAAATGTTGCGCATGTAGCATTTTTCTAAACTTTTAGGGTCAATTTTTCTCTCCTTCAATTAAATTTAATAATATGTACATTAATTTTTTTTTTTTTTTTTTTGAAGAGAATATGATAGACTAATGTACTCCACCTAAGATACTGCACCTAAAATTTTGAAACTTGAATATTTGATTTCCAAGAGATATGATAGTTGAATTTTTGTATATGAACTAACCATGTCTATTTTCTAACAGGATGAATTGTTATGGGCTGCAGCATGGCTTCATCGTGCCACCGACGAGAAAACTTACCTAGATTTCCTTGGAGGATCATCGAATACCGGTGGAACCAGAACCATATTTTCCTGGGATGACAAATATGTTGGAGCACAAGTCCTAGTTTCAAAGGTACTTTTATATATAGGAATGCCACTCTATCAATTGCAATCTTTTTATTTGGAGAAAGAACGATATGTATCACCATTTCATAAAGTTTCACGTGAATTAATTATGGGAGCTAACATGCATGGGGCATATATATATTTGGTGTGTAGCTTGTTTTGGAGGGGAAGCTGGAGTATTCAGGCATATGGAGCCAGTACAAGAGCCAGGCGGAGCAGTTCATATGCTCTTGTGCACAGAAAGGCAATAGTAATGTTAAGAAGTCCCCTGGGGGTTTGTTGTGGTTTCTACCATCTAATAACCTTCAATACACCACCTCTGCTACATTCATTGCCACTGCATATTCTCAATATCTGACTGGAAAGAAGGCTTTGATCCAATGTCCCAGTGGCATAGTACAGCCCGATGAACTAATTGCCTTGGCCAAATCACAGGTACTACAATATTGTTTTCCCACTTCAGAAAAAACTAAATATGTTGGAGATTTAAGTGTCTATGGGAAAAAATAATATATAAATGTTGTGTTTTCAACTATTTTGCTTATTTAACCTTAAAAAGATAAATTAAGAAATTATACTTATATTAATCTTGAGGAATAGCACAATCAAATGGAGATTACGTCTCATAATCAGAGATCACTAATTTAAATTCCATTAAGTAGATCTACACTGTTTAATGTAAATAATTATTTCTTTATTCAAAAGTTATTTAACTTTAGCTTTCTTTCCCAAATTCTAAAGATTTCACATGTTGGTACTTGGTACTATTTATGTCTTAATCAGAAAAGTATGGCCAAACAATTTTTTTTCCTTGTAGCACCATATACTAATTTTGGATTAAGGCTTTATTGTTGTTCCTATACTATGTACTGATTAATGGCTTCTGGTTTATTCTCTCTCGCACTACTAGGTGGATTATATCTTGGGTTCAAATCCGCAAAAAATGAGCTACATGGTAGGATTTGGGTCAAATTATCCGAAACAACTTCATCATAGAGGAGCATCCATTGTGTCCATCAAGAAGAATCCTGAACCTGTGACATGCAAAGGGGGCTTTGACTTGTATTTCAACAAGAATGAACCCAACCCAAATGTGTTGGATGGTGCAGTGGTTGGTGGCCCGGATAACAATGATGGCTTCACGGACTCAAGATCTAACTTCCAACAGGCTGAAACAGCAATTGCAAACATTGCACCACTAGTTGGCGTTTTGGCTCGGATTGCCTAAGCTTCATTCAAATATATACATGCCCAACATTTTTTAGTCAATGGGGGATACAAAGAAGTTGTAATTAAACACGTTCATGCAGGAATTAGTGCATCAATGAATGGTTGATAGGAGCTAGCTGCTGCTGCTTCTTGTTAAGCAGATAGCTAAGTAGAATAAGTAGTTTTGTTTGGTTTGCTTTGATGTTACAGATATTGGTCTGCAGCTTGTTTCTTTTGTTTGTTAATTTTTAGTCCACTCATAAAAAGCAAAGGGCATAGAATTTTTCTCTTTCTGGTTTCTCTGGGATTATAATTGGAGCATCTATGAAATCCATGAACCCATAAATATTTGCAGCGTGTATTAACTAAACGCATGAGAAGAGTTCTTACACCTGCTGAGTAAAATTTGGAGATGTGGATTGAAAGGCAAAACAGGATTTTCTTACTTTTAATGAAAAATCACATAGATAAATGCCGTTTATAATTCACAATGGAATTGAAGGGGTAGATATTGGCATCATTACCCCTTACAATTCACAGGCAAATCTCATCCGCTATATATGCTGTATACACAACCTCTGTGGAGATGCATACCATTGATAAAGCCAAACCCCGGCCATGTATTCACTAAACACATGGGGTTAGGCTAAAGTGTTTGCCTGTTGTGTCATTGTTTATTTACCAAAAAATTTTCTTAGACTGGACGACTTTTTTGCCCATGGATTTTTCTTGTAGCTTTTATTACAACTTTTTAAAGCCTCACTTTTTCTGTGTACAACTATAATTTAACCAACTTCTGCAAATAAGTTTTTAGCAAAAAACTTCACCCAAATCCACTAGTCTTTCTTTTCTACAGTATGTAGCTTGTGATAAAAATGTAACTATGATGTGACTATTAGTCCTGTAGTTAAAACTTCTACTGTCAAGTTACTTCTTGCATTGGCTGTGAATAATGGTTGGGGTTTAAAGGAGCTTGATGTTAGTAATGCATTCCTTAATGGTATTTTGAAGGAGGAGATCTATATGGCTCAACCCCAAGGGTATGTAGACCCTGCTTATCTTGATAATGCGTGTCTTCTTCATAAGGCTTTGAATGGTCTTAAGTGAGTACCAAAGGCCTGGTTTGAAAGGTTTATTACACAGCTTCTGGGGCTTCTTGGGTTTATAGCTTCTGGTGCTCATGGCGATCTCTTCATATACAAGCCGAACACTCGCCTAGTCTATCTTTTACTCTATGTGGATGATATTATAGTGACTGGTAATCATTCCTATCTTACTGATTTTCTTCATTTAACATCTAAGTTCAGGTTTTGAACTCAAGGATTTGGACAATCTTTATTACTTTCTTGGTCTTCAAATTGAACACACATCCACTGGTTTGTTTATTCACCATGATAAATATAATATGACTCTCATGTGCTTACTAAATTTGCTATGCAAGATTGCGCCATGTAAAACCCCATGTTCTCCTAATCATCATCTATTACCTAATGACAGTCCTCTACTTCCTGATTCTTCTCCCTATAGAAGCCTTGTAGGTGCCTTACAAATACCTAAGCTTCACTAGACCAGACCTTTCTTTTGTTGTTCAGTAAGCTTGCAAACACATCAGTTGCACCCACACAGAACCATCTTCAGGCAGCTAAGTGAATTTTCTGGTATCTTAGAGGCTTCATCAAGGCCTTGCATTTACTACAGGCCCCCCTTCTCTGTCTGCCTACAGTGATGTTGATTGGGCTGGGGACCCTATTGATTGTAAATCCATTACTGGGATGGTGGTCTTTTTTGGTAATTGCCATATTACTTGGTCTGCTAAGAAGCAACCAACTGTTTCTCGATCCTCAACTGAAGCTAATTATCGGGCTATGGCTTCAGCTGCTGCTGAACTTTGTTGGATTCGGATACCTTTAAAGGACCTTGGTATTTTTCTTCCTCATCCACCATCGCTTTGGTGTGATAATGTTTCTACAATTGCTATAGCATAGAATTAATCTAATCTTTCATGCCCGAACCAAGCACACCGAAGTAGACTATCATTTTGTGCAAGAAAGGGTTCTTAGGTGTGATCTTCGGGTTAAATTCATTGCTTCCAATGATCAATTTGTTGATATCCTGACAAAAGGCTTGTCTTCTCCTCGGTTTCTTTGGCTTGCTTCCAAATTCATGAAGATCACAACACTGTTCCAACAGTCAAATTCAAAACAATGTCGTAAAGGTTCAATTATTAAAACAGTACAATGAAGACTGTCATTTAGATTAAAAACTTTAGGCGTAAATACATTTTTGGTCCCTACATTTTGGGCTATTTCTCGATTTGGTCCCTAAATTGATTTTGCTCCTAGGTCAGTCCCTGATTTTTTTAAATCGTTTTTAAACTGGTCCCTGCCGTCATCCAAGTAACGGAACCCTATTACGTGGCAAACGGTTGCTAACGTGGCGCTGACATGACATTAAAATATTATTAAAAAAAATTATTTAGCATTTTTCAATGCAAGGTCAGCATTTTTAAATTTTACTTTCATATTATTATTATTATTATTTTTGGCCTTAAATCTATTATTATTATTATTATTATTATTATTATTATTATTATTTTTACTTTCATTATTTTTTTCCGTAAGAACAGAATAACCTGTTCTTCATGTTCTTCCCAAATTCAAGAAATAAACCCAGCAACCAATCCAATCTCTGGCAAACCCAAATCCAAATTCAGCAACCAAATCTAATCTCCATCAAATCCAGAAAAACAAGAAATCAAACCTAGAATCAAGAGCAAACCTAGAACAATAGCAAACCCAGAACAAATGCAAACCCATAAGAGTGCAGGTGAACCCAGAACTGTTCTTCATGTTCTACAGAAAATAAGATGAAAACTTGCCCAGAAAATTAAAATAATCAATATTTTCTTTTCTTTTATTGATTTTCTTAGC
Organism: Quercus ilex subsp. ballota; assembly: GCA_032727855.1. NCBI lineage: Eukaryota > Viridiplantae > Streptophyta > Magnoliopsida > Fagales > Fagaceae > Quercus > Quercus ilex. Next base: position 25,709,985 of record CM064911.1, on the reverse strand, counting down.
AAATAATCAAATCCATGAACCTAGAAAAATCATCAACAACCTGAACATGAATCAAATCCATGAAAATCAAACCCATGAACCCATGAATCAAAACCCATGAATCAAAAGAGAGAGGAAGAGGGATTCGGGTTCCAGAAAAATCAAACCCATGAACCTAGAAAAATCAAAAGTCGAGAGATTGCATGAACCCATGAAACATGAATCAAATCCATGAAAATCAAACCCATGAACCCATGAATCAAAAGAGAGAGGAAGAGGGATTCGGGTTCCAAGAGAGAAAAAAAGTCGGAGATTGACAAAGAAAGAAGCAAAAGAACGATACAAACACAAACAAGCAAAAGTCAGAGATTGCATGCCATGCCCATGTTACTGATCTCCTCTGCCTCTTCTTCTTCTTTTTTCTCAGGCCGATCTGCTCTTCTAATTCTTCTAGGCCGATCTTCTTCCCTCTTCTTTTTCTCAGCCATGGTTTGGGATATTTTTCAACCAACCCAATCTGAGAGCAAGTCGTCTCAGATCGAGAGAGATAAAGACTAAGAGAGACACACAAACACACAAACTAATTTTAGTTTTTTAGCACTATAGATACGCATCTCTGGCTGATGTTGTTTGGGATATTCATTAATTTATTTTTGTTTTGATTTTACTTTTTTGGTTTACCTTAAAAGAAAGAAGAAAATGAAATAGATACAAACACAAAAATGCCAACATAGAGTGTGAACAGTGTTAATTGCTCTAAATTTTTTTTCCTCAATCTTTAAAACTGTAAAGTTTTTTTTTTTTGAATTTTTTCAGTTTAAACTTTAAATTGAAATTTTTTATCAAAATTTAAAAAAACTTTAAAAATGCTGACCTGTCATTGAAAAATGCCAAATAATTTTTTTAATAATATTTTAATGTTAGGTCAACGCCACATCAGCGCCACGTTAGCAACCGTTTGCCACATAATAGGGTTCCGTTACTTGGATGATGGCAGGGACTAGTTTAAAAACGATTTTAAAAAATTAGGGACTGACCTAGGAGCAAAATCAATTTAGGGACCAAATCGAGAAATAGCCCAAAATGTAAGGACCAAAAGTGTATTTACGCCAAAACTTTATGTTCTTGTATTCAAACGGTGTTGTTTAATCTAGCTAAGAATAGTCAAGCCTATATATTGAAAAAGTATCAAACGATACAAACGTTATCTTTATCCAAATTTAATAAACGAGAGATTTGTATACAAAAATAACTACCTCCACTAACACATATCTTTCATTTATTTTTGGAGTAGTTATTTTTGCAAACAAGTCTTTCACTTCATGAATTTTTATACCTCTGACGTGGTATCATTTGATACCAAATACATTCTCATCTGTATTATTAGTGTGATCAATAGCAATTAGTTAGTAATTCTTAGGTCCAAACTTTACGGATTTACTGTAACAAATTCCCACTCTTTGCTCATCATTCCTCTGACTTTTTTGTTAAATTGACTCAACAATATTAAACATGTAAAAGTCTTTTAGTAGAATAGTGAAATTTGAAGAATTTCCAAGGCTTGAGGAAACGGGTACAAACTTCTAACCAAATCCACCTTCCAACTTCTAGCATTGTGGTCAATCAAATCCCCCACAGTACTTGTAGGGAGATGATGCTAGGATAAATTCAAATTTAAGTGTGGAAACCAGTACCTATGATTGAGAGGAATATTATACCCATCCCCAACTCTCAACTTTCTTTCCCTTAAAACATGATTTTCCTGTTGAATGATATTTCTCCAAACCCATGAGTGATGACGTTTTGACCTATAATCATGAACAGAACAAGTAGAAAAGTATCTAGCCTTAAAGGTTTTAGCTAAGAGAGATTGGGGATTTTGACAAATTCTCCAATATTGTTTGTTCAGCATAGCTTGATTCATGTACTTGAATTTCTTAATTCCTAACCCACCTAGCTTCTTAGGTTGACTGATCCTATCCCAATTAAGTAGATGAAACTTATTCTCACCATGTTCATGACCCCACCAAAAGGCACGAATAATAGAGCCCATTTTATTACAAATATGATCTAGAACTTTAAAGCATGAAAAGGAACATAAAGAAAGGGATTGCAGAATAGAGGCTATTAAAGTTGTTCTACTAGCTTGAGATAGGAGTTTCATTTTCCAACCTCGAAGTTTTGCTTTAAGTTTATCAATGAGAAATTGGAAATCAGCAATTCTATTACCTCTCAACTTGAATTGAACACCAAGGTACTTGCTGGGTTATTAAACCAGATTGACTTGGAAGGTCCTAGCAAGGCATATTTGTTCCTCCTTAGGCACGTTTGGTGAGCAAAACACATCAGATTTGCCCAGATTGATAGATTGACCCAAAATGGAGCAATACCACTTCAGTATGAATTGAAGATTTTGAACAAAAGTGTTATCCTTTCTAAAAAACAACAAAGAATCATCAGCAAACAGTAAATGGGAGAAGGAAAGACCATTCCTACCAACTTTGATTCCTCGGATTTTGTTAAGATCCTCAGCTTGGGTTAATGATCGTCTTGGGATCTAATATTTTGTTGTTGTTGTTGTTGTTATTGTTGTTATTGTTGTTGTTGTTGTTGTTTTTTTTTTTTTTTTTTTTTTTTTAATGGGAAAATTTGTTGCTATATATATATATATATATATATATATGGCTTTTAAATCAAAACACATACATTATTTTTAGAAGAATCAAACCACATACATGAATACAGAAGGAATTGTTTGGACTACAATATTTTTTGTTTTGTTGTTCTACAATATTTTTTATTATCGATTGCAAAAAAAAAAAATGTTAGAAAGAACTTGTATAGAAAAATTTAAGGCTCAAATGTAAAATTCACCCTCTATGTTTGATTATATTTCATTTCAGTTCTCTAACTTTTCTTTTGTTCATTTCAGTTCTCTAACTTTTTCTTTTGTTCATTTCAGTCCCTAAGTTTCAAGTTTATTCAATTAAAGCATTTTCATCAACTTTTGTTATATGTTGTGGTTAATTGTCCAATTTAATAATTTTTCTTTCTTCAAAATTTTTTAATTAAAAAATGAAATTAATGATTGAAAAATATTTTCTAGAAATTTTTTGTAAGAATATTTTAACAAAATTTGACAGAGATGCCTTAATTAAATAAACTTGAAACTTAAAAGATTGATCGAAATGAATGAAATCAAATTTAGAAGACTGAAATGAATGCTGGAAAAACTTAGAAAGTGTGTTTTACATTTTAGCCAAAATTTAATTAGTAAATTTGTATACCAAATAACAATAAAAATAGATTTTAGGAAAAAAAGATATTAAAAAAAAGATTAATTAATATTTAAATAAGAAAATACCTATTTTATTTATCGTCTTACCCCTCAAAATGAATAGGGTCAGCCCTATAACTATAAGCACCTCACCATTAATGCTTGAATTCAAGTGGTGCGGGACACATTAGTATCAGGGCCATAGGCCTATAGGGGAATCTTGTTGTATATCTTTCTTGGAAAGATGTGATTTACCAGCCAAAATGGCCAAGTACCACTATTTGGCAAAATATATAGGGATTTATAATTGTTTGTAAAATAATTAGAGATCTATCACTTTTTTAAAACTTGAGTTTCACAAACTCAATTTCCATAAAAAAAAAAATAGCCACTAATTTTTTATGTAACTCGAGTTTCATAAAAAAATAGCACTGCAAACTTGAAGGTTATTTTTTCAAAGAACTTGAGTTTTTGGAACTCAAGTTACACGGCAAACTCGAGTTCCAAAAGAGTGGTACATCTAGTGGCAACTCTAGGAATTTTTCTTAGGGTAGTCCTTAAAAAGCATAAATTACACAATTTAATAAAAAGATAAATTCATATATTGACAACAACAACAATAAAAAAGCACGCAAATACATAAAGTTTACAATTGCCTTCTACGAGTTTTCATATTTTGAAATCGTTGCATGATAATCTCATTATCAACACTACAAGCTACATCTCTTTCAATGTACACAATCAAGCAATCATTCATCCACTGATCTCACATTCGATTGCACAGTTCATTCTTTATATATTTCATTGCTAAAAAACTTCTTTCTACTGTTACAATAGCGACAGGAAGGGTCAAACTAACTTCACAAGCAAATAAACTAATAGATAAGTCTCATACTTTCCTGTCTTCACTAACTTTTTAACAAGTTCACTAACTCCTTGAAGTTCTAAAAACAAGTCATTGCTGTGCATATCAAAAATGTAATTCTGAAGTTGAGAGCCAAGTGCCAAGATATTTGTCCTAGGAAAATCAGATGGATAGAACTTTGCAAGACGTATCAACTTTTTCTTATCAAAAGTCACAAATGAATTACTTGGATTAAAGCAAGCCATAAAAAGTATCAAATCGGTATTCGCCTCTGAAAAACGGTTGTTAAGCTTTTGAAGTTGCAAATCTATGACTATATAGAATAGCTCAAAAGGATAATGATGTAAATTTGTATTTTGTTGGGTGTTGCGTTGCGGCCTCCCACTAACTACAAATATTTCATCCATTTTCAAGATAGAAATATCATGTATGGTACAAAATGAAGACACTTCAATCAATAAAGATATCTATTCATCATCTCTCATTACTTGCAATCGTTGCTTAGACACTTTAACAAGATCCATATCATTTACTATATCTTAATTTTTTTTTCAATGCTATTGACAATTCATTTTTTATCCCTAAAATGTTTTTCATCAAGTGTAGAGTAAAGATAAATTCAAAAGATAGAATTGACCTCATAACAGATCGAGCTTCAACTTTTTGGTCGAAGATGTCATCTTCTTCAATAATCTCAAGTACATCAACAACAGCAGAGAACATCAAAATCAAGTTAAGAATAGTCTCATAATATGATCCCCAAAGTGTATCACCATGACGTTTAAGATTTGTCTCTTGATTCAAACCTTGCTCACTTCTACGTATATCATTCTCTAATTCTTCTTTAATTTTGGCAAATTGTGCATCTCAAAGAACATCTTGTCTCTTACAAGAGCCTCCAACAACAGTTACTAAATTACTAACCACATAAAAAAATTCAACAATTTTAATGTGATTTTTAGCAACAACAACAAGAGTCAATTGAAGTTGATGAGCAAAACAATGGACATAAAATGCTGACTTATTCTCTTTCAAAATTAAAGTTTTGAGACCATTGATATCACCTTGCATATTACTAGCCCCATCATAACCTTGCCTACATAATTTCGATAAACTCAAATTATGTTTACAAAGTAAACATTCAATAGCATATTTTAGTGACAAAGCGGTGGTACTTGCTACATGTACAATACCAAGGAACCACTCTATAATAATTCCTTTTTTATTCACATTACGAAGAACGAGAGCTATTAGCTCTTTCACTTAGATATCACGCAACTCATCAACTAATATTGAAAAGAACCCATTGTCAAGATCCTTGATGATGGCTTTCGATGTTTCACGTGCAATTGCATTCACAATGTCTTTTTGAATTTCATGGTGGATAAGCTTGCAATTTTTCTGAGCTTTTTGCAACACTTCATTGATAGATTCTTTGTGATCTGCTAAAAATTGTAAAAGCTCAAGGAAATTTCCTTTATCACTTGAACTTTGAGATTCATCGTGACCACAAAAAGCTAATCCCTGGCATAAAAGGAATTTTATGCAATCAACTATTGCATTTAATTGAACCCAATACTCAATTTTATCTTGATTTGATTGCTTAACCAAAACACTTTGAATGTGTTGCTTTTCCTTCATTAAATTTTCAGGCTCTAGATAAATGTCAGCTAGGTAATTTAGTGCGTGCCAAGGAAGAGAAGTTGGATTCCACAGGTCAGGTTCATCGACTTGTTGTATTAGACATAATTGATTGTGTCCTTTTCTTTACTTTACTATCATTAATATGCATGCCTCTAACAGTGGTCGAAAATGGAGACAATTGGAGTGTGGGCCAAAGACAGATATTTTGTCTTGGAAGAGCCTTGTTGAAGAAGAGTAGCATTTTCATACTAGATGAAGCGACAGCCTCAGTTTATTCTGTAACTGATGGAGTGATACAGAAGATCATTAGTCAAGAGTTCAAAAATCGGACAGTGGTCACTATAGCCCATAGAATCCACACAGTTATGGATAGTGATGTTGTTTTGGTCCTTAGTGAAGGCAAGTATCATTCACACACACACATATAAGCAATGACATACATACAGCCATGGACTAGCATATATGAAAGAAGGGCAATGTTTGTTACACATTTATTACACAGTTCAGTTTTTGAACTGAAATCGTGACATACATACTACCATGGACTAAAATATATGAAAGAAGGGCATTGTTTATTACACAATGTACACACATTTTAGGTTTTGTATTGAAACCGTGACTTTAATTGTGTGTATGGTGTGTGCACTAACAATTACCCATGAAAAAACGACTAAAGAACTCTTGCTTGAACAGGAAGAATCGCAGAATATGACACTCCAGGAAAGCTGCTTGAACGGCCAGATTCATTCTTCTCTAAGCTCATAAAGGAGTACTCCTCAAGATCACAAAGTTTCAATAACTTAGCAAATATTCATAATTAACACCCGCTTCAAAGATTTTGCAGATTTCAAATTTGGTGGAGCAAGAGAGGTTGATCATATGAATAATGGCAAGAACTAAGAAGCATAAATGCATTAAATATCCTCTCGGCCATGAACAAGTGATGGGGGAGAGTCGGAGAAAATAATTTTTATTTTGATTTATTTTGTTTTGCTAATTAGTTGTATTTTTCTTAGTTCATTGTATTTTATTGGTCACTAAAAAGTCAAATCTAGTACACAAAACTCTTGCTTTTTGCGGAGTTGTGAGAGGTCATGATATATAATATCCTTACCCTCGATATTTTTTTGGAGAGGCTAACTCTCGGATCAGAAACTGCAACCAAGAATAAAATCACATACGTTTATTTTGCTTGGAATAAATGGCAATTAATTAATTAATAATAGTACCTGAAAAACAAAAATCTTCATGAAATGTATAAAAGAAAATATTCTTTTCCTTACTTTTTATACCCAACTTTATTTCTAAATCTCATACACTTTTAAAAAGAAAATTTTGGTGGCCCAAAATGAAATATTGGCAAACTAAAAACTGTAACAAAAAATATCGTTTCACACTTTTTAATTGTTACTATACACTTAATACACACAATGTCTATAATTTTATGCCCTATTTACACTTTTTTTTTTATTGATATCCACATTTAAAACATGTATTAACTAATGTGTATGGACCATATACACTAAGGAATACTGTGAGAGAATAGTTGTCTATATTACAAATTATTTAAAATTATAAACTTATACTCTTCCATTTCAATTCCTTTTTTAATAATTTCTTATCACAAGCGTACTAGTTAATTTTGTTAATTTGTTAAATAATTTAATTAAATGAATGTTTTATATATGTTTCAATTGAATGTCATTTACATTTTCACACAATATATAGGTTGATCGTACATGTTCGCAAGTCCAGAATACATGAACACCCCAAAAATTTTTACACTATATTACAATCTCCATGAAAATTGTTTTACAGAGAGAATTTCTTCCTCTAGTTCTTTCTTCAAAGGTAATTTGAAATGTTGAATAGAGGCTTGAATCCTGTTTGGGGCCAGGCCTTTCTTTTTTTCTTCTCAACAGCTCAAAGCAAATAAACATTGCACGGCCTGGGCCAATGTGTGAAGGCCCAAGTCATAACACTAGACGAGATGGCTTTATTGGACTAAGGGATAAGTCCAAAGCCACAAGCAAATACAGTCAAACTGATGGCGTTCAGATGGGCCTAAGCCAGAAACACTTTTCCAATTGTGTGATCTAAAATTCCTCATGGAAATTCCTACATAAGAGAATATGTATTCTTACTAGGGGTGTGGAGTTAACCCGCCAACCCGTCAAAACTGACTTGATTTAGAGAGGTTGGCTAGTTGGGTTGTGAGATTTTTTTTTACAATAAGTTGAGTTGGGTTCAGGTGATAAGATTCACAAATCCATCTAACCTTACCCAACCCACCTATATTTAATATATATTTAAAATTTAAAAATATATTATACAATTTTATTATTTACTTTTTTGCCCCTATTCCTAATTAAAACTCAAACTCTAAGTTCTCCTCATATAGTTTGTGTTGGTTTGGTGTTATGTTTAGAATTATTTTGTTATAAATTTGCCCTTATTTGTGGTGGCGTTATTCTAATGCTCAATTTAATAATAATAATAACAACAATAATAATAATAATAATAATCATTTTAAAAAAATTTGTCCAACCCAAACCACATGGGTTGGGTTGAACCCCTATGGTGGGTTGGGTTGGGTTAGATTTTTTTTTAACACATCATGGTGGATTGGATTGAAAAAACTTCTCAACCTGACCCAACCCAACCCATTCACAACTATTGTTAATTCAGCAAATTCCAAACACAAATAATCAAATAAAAATGTCTTTTTTTCCCGTATCACCTTACTCCAAGAATAATTCTAGGTTGAAACTATCTTTGGTATGATGATAAAAAGTAATCAACAGAATAAAGTTGACGTCACAAGTTGAAATTACCTAAAAAAAAAATCCTCACTCCAAATTTATTCACTTGTGTGATTCAAAAACATACTTATAACTCTATGGTTGATTGAAAATTCCTCTTTCTTCTTCTCTTTTGTAGGTTTTCTGATTTAAGAACAATTCTACTGCTAGCCTTTTTAATTCACTTTCTGACTTTCTTTATTGGTATGAGCAGTGAACTTGGCTCCCCCAAATTAAGTTAATTAACCCTAGGTTGAAAAAAATAGGCCAATTAATGTCTGGCACGTGGCAAGGTGAAAAAAAAATAATAGAAGTGTGAAAAGCCTAACAAAATTTTCTTAATAAGAATAGGAATAGAGATAATGTAAAGTTCCTCCCCTAACCGCATCATGATTCTTAAGATTTGGAAAAGATTTGTCAGGTCAGATAGTACGTATTAGGAGAAACAAAATGATTAAAAAGGAACTTTATTATGGGGAAAAGTTTTCAAAAAATATTGACAATTCATGTTTTAGTTAAATTATTTGACAAATGCTTATAATCAAACATAAGTTCTGTTTGAATACAATTTATTGTTATTTATTGTTACTAAAAATTAATTGTTACTAAAAACACTGTAACAAAATAATTTTTAAATGTATGAATAGTACCGTGAGACCCATTATTAATTTTTTTAATGAGTGAACAGTACATGAACAGTGCGTGAACAGTGCACGCGATGTTTATGCACAGTACTTTTTTCCCTCAAAAGTCAATAAGTCCAGCTAAAAAAAAAAATTTGAAAACACAACGCCACAATCAGTGAAAAGAAGTGATATCCAAACCGGCACATAATCTCCAATATATATATGATTTTCTAAGTAATTATTTTGTTATAAATTTGCCCATATTTGTGGTGGCGTTATTCTAATGCTCAATTTAATAATAATAATAATCATTTAAGAAAAATTTGTCCAACCCAAACCACATGGGTTGGGTTGAACCCTTATGGTGAGTTGGGTTGGGTTAGATTTTTTTTAACACATCATGGTGGGTTAGATTGAAAAAACTTCTTAACCTGACCCAACCCAACCCATTCACAATTATTGTTAATTCAGCAAATTCCAAACACAAATAATCAAATAAAAATGTCTTTTTTTCCCCGTATCACCTTGCTCCAAGAACAATTCTAGGTTGAAACCAAAGGAGTCAATACCGTACCGGAGGCTGTACCGGTTTGGACAGCGGTACGATATATTTCGGATACCGGTCTGATAGGCCACAATCTGAATGATTCCTTGTGATAAAATCAATTAATTAATTAGCCAAGTTATTAATTAATCAATTTAACATGCAAATACGTGGAAGCACAAACAAATCACCAAATACTAAATATGCAGCAGAAAAATAAATGACACGGTGATTTGTTTACGAATGGGGAAAACCATAATGGCAAAAACCCCACCGGGTGATTTTCAGGTCACCACTCCCGAAACTCCACTATTATCAAATCAAGCGGTTACAAGTAAAGGAATCTCAAGTACCTTACCAACCTACAGTTGAACCCTTACCCCAATACCCAATTGAACTTGATCTGTAGTGACAATTTCTACCTTTGATGCACGGCTCCCAAGTACGTGACTAACCAATGCGCGGATCCCAGTACGCGACTTCAAACACCAACTTAAGAAGAAGAGGTTGGCTGCAAAGTTCTTCAGTTCATCATACACAATGAAGATCAGGAAGATGCTTGGTTACAAAACCCTATGGTGCAAATACACAGCAACTTCTTGAGAGAAGATGAACTAGGTTAAGAACTTCGTCTTTTGATCACAATTTGCTTGAACAAGGATTGCTCAATGCTTTTGCAACTTGTGTACCACTTGAGGCTCTTAAAACATTCCTTTTATATGTTTAGGGTTAGAAGAAAAGAATGCTCAAAAACATATTCACGGATCCCAAGAAAATCAAATCAGAAAAACTGATTTTGTAAATCTCGACAGATAGCAGGTGTCGAGGTAGCTATTGAGAAGGTGTTGAGATTTAATGAAATTGCACTTCAGCTTGCTTTTTCTCGGACAGATTTGATAACTTCAACACTTGATCTTGAAACCTTGTTTCTTGAAGTATTAAAAACACCTAGAACTACCCAATTACAAGTAGAGTGCGTTTTATCAAAAGGATTAGCCAATTTACATAAACAAGTGACATATGTTTTTAACAAGTGAACACACATATGTCCTAACACGGTCGATACCGGTGTACCGTTTCGGATTTATCGCTATTATTTTATATATATATATATATATATATACATACTTGATTATTTATTTAGAATTATTTATAAATCTATATAAGAATCCTTAAATTTATAATAGCATATTTCTTTAAATTAATTGCTTATTTTTAATATAATTAATTTTTGCTCAAATATCAACCCAATAATGTAAGCTGACATACTAGATTGTAATAATAATAAAAAGATAAAAACTAAAATGATGATATTAATTATTTTTTAAAAAAACATAAAATTGCTTACCAAATGTGAGTGGCAGCCAGCCTAAAAGTCAAACTATATTGGAAATTTGAACTCATTAGAGTTCATGTGGGTGTGTCAGACATCACATAAAACAACTAAACAAGAGCCACACACACAACTTAAAATCACACAAACCAATTAAACAAGGGCCACACACACACCACTAAAACAGAAAGCACAAAAAGAGAGTTCAGTCTCGGTCAAAACTGAAGAAGAAGAAGAAGTGGCTGGATGTCTTTCCCAGTTTTTCAAACACAGAGTAAAGCAACAAATTATTTCTCTCTCACAGCTTCAGCCTTCACTTGCTCTACCTCTTTCTCTTTCTTTCTCACTTTTTCTCATCTTTTTCTTCCTTTTCTTTTTCTTTTTTCTTCTTGTTTGTACCGGTCCGAAACATCTTTACCGGCCGAAATAGCCAGATTTGGCCGGTACGGCCGGTATTTTTTCCGGTACGAAATAAGGAGTGTATTTGTACCGGTGCACTGGTCGGAACGGTATATACCGGCCATACCGGCCGGTACGATACGAAATTGACTTCCTTGGTTGAAACTATCTTTGGTATGATGATAAAAAGTAATCAACAGAAGTTGACGTCATAAGTTGAAACTATCTAAAAAAAAATCCTCACTCCAAATTTATTCACTTGTGTGATTCAAAAACATACATACTTATAACTCTATGGTTGATTGAAAATTCCTCTTTCTTCTTCTCTTTTGTAGGTTTTCTGATTTAAGAACAATTCTACTACTAGCCTTTTTAATTCACTTTCTGACTTTCTTTATTGGTATGAGCAGTGAACTGAGTCATTTGGGTAAATATTACTTTTTTTAAAACTAATTTGCGTTATAGTTACTGTTAGAAGTTATTTAGGAAAGTGAGGAGAGATATTGAATTTCGGCAACAGTGTTGCCGAAATTCAAGAAAAAGTAGGAGAGAGAATGAGAATATTGGAGAAGAGAGAAAAACTTGAATTACGGCAATGGTATTGCCGTAATTCCTCTGCCCAATTTGCCCGGGTTTGTGCGTGTGAGAAGTTCAATGTGTGAGTGCCCCAAAAAAAAAATCCCACAATTTCAGCAATACCATTGCCGAAATTGTGGGGAATTTTTTTTTTTTTTTTTTTTTTATTTGTGGCAATGGTATTTCGGCAATACCATTGCCACAATTGTGGGAAATTTTTTTTTTTTCAATTGTGGCAATACCATTACCGAAATTGTGGAGAAAAAACAATTTCGGCAATACCATTGCCACAATTGTGAGAAATTTTTTATTTTCAATTGTGGCAATACCATTACCGAAATTGTGGGGAAAAAAAAATTTTGGCAATACCATTGCCGCAATTGTGGGAAATTTTTTTTTTTTTTTTTTCAATTGTGGCAATGGTATTTCGGCAATACCATTGCCACAATTGGGAATTTTTTTTTTTTTTTCAATTATGGCAATACCATTACCAAAATTGTGGGGGAAATTTTTTTCCCCACAATTTCGGCAATGCCATTGCCACAATTGTGGGAAATTTTTTTTTTTTTTCAATTGTGGCAATGGTATTTCGGCAATACCATTGCCACAACTGGGAAATTCACAATTTCGACAATTCCATTGTCATAATTGAGAATTTTTTTTTTTTTTCAATTGTGGCAATGGTATTGCCGAAATACCATTGCCACCAAAAAAAAAAAAAAAAAAAAAAATTCCCCACAATTGTGGCAATGGTATTGCCAAAATACCATTGCCACAAATTATTAAAAAAAAAAAAAATTTCCCCACAATTGTGGCAATGGTATTGCCGAAATACCATTGCCACAAATTTTATAAAAAAAAAAAAAAAAAAAATTCCTCACAATTGTGGCAATGGTATTGCCGAAATACCATTGCCACAAATAAAATAAAAAAAAATTTCCCCACAATTTTGGCAATGGTATTGCCGAAATTGTGGGATTTTTTTTTTTTTGGGCACTCACACATTGCACTCCTCACACGCACAAACCCGGGCAGATTGGGCAGAGAAATTACAGCAATACCATTGCCGTAATTCTAGTTTTTCTCTCTCCTCCAATTTTCTCATTCTCTCTCCTACTTTTTCTTGAATTTCGGCAATATTGTTGCCGAAATTCAATCTCTCTCCTCACTCTCCTAAATAACTTCTAACACTATAACGCAAATTAGTTTAAAAAAAAGCAATATTTACCCAAATGACTCCAGTGAACTTGGCTCCCCCAAATTAACCCTAGGTTGAAAAAAATAGGCCAATTAGAGTCTGGCACGTGGCAAGGTGAAAAAAAAATAATAGAAGTGTAAAAAGCCTAACAAAATTTTCTTAATAAGAATAGGAATAGAGATAATGTAAAGTTCCTCCCCTAACCGCATCGTGATTCTTAAGATTTGGAAAAGATTTGTCAGGTTAGATAGTACGTATTAGGAGAAACAAAATGATTAAAAAGGAACTTTATTATGGGGAAAAGTTTTCAAAAAAAATTGTCAATTCATGGTTTAGTTAAATTATTTGACAAATGCTTATGATCAAACATAATCTCCAATATGTATATGATTTTCTAAGTAATTGATTATGATAACGTAAGACTAAAATCAAATCTAACCAACTCATTTACTAAAAGTTTTAGATTGATTTATATTATGTTTAAAATAAGAACCAAGTTCAAGAGGCTTCAACCTTGTCATCAAACTATGTTTGATTCTTTTATTTTTCAAACTATTTGAGTTTGTTTGCAAATCATTTGATGTTGTGAATATGGGAAATAAATAGCATAATAGACAATTCATACTTCTTTTTTCTTCTTCTTTTTTGGTAATATTTCGATAGTGAAAGATTGAGAGAATTTGAACACTAAATGTCTTAATTGAGGAGCCACCAATTAAGCCACAAGACCCTTTAGCGTTCATGTTCTTCTCAAATTCTATACTCACATCTATTTATATAAGGGATCATAAAAGTAATATAATTTGAATTTCTTTATTGACTATTTATTCATGTATAAACCTATAAAATAAATTTCAACCTTATATAACTAATAATTTCTTTGCAAAGAGTGTACAATGAGAGATTAAATAATGTAACTCATAACAATGAGGAATTAAGTTAAAAGAAAATCTCTTCTCAAAAAAAAAAAAAAAAAAAAAAAAAATTTCAAAGCAAATCTTATCGATTTTGATTCTTTTTTTTTTTTAAGGTTCAAAACAAATCTATCAAGACTAAGATAAATTAACACCGACACATCCAATAGTTGAACCATAAGATGACTTTCATGAGTGTTTTCTTGTTTGGGATTATAACAGTTCTCTCTCTCTCTCTCTCTCTCTCTCTCAATATTACCATGTGTCTAATATATCCAAAGTTTGGCAAGTCAGTGACATTTTCTTAACTTCTTTATGAAAAGAATCATAATTTTGAATCCCTCTGCCCCCACTCATTGTACTGACTGAATTATCAAATGTACGTACGTATAGTTTTGTACTTTGTTTCACGATACATAATCTATGACTTCCTTTCCTAGCGATTGTCGGCATAATACGGGAAACGTTACGTCGACATAAATTTCACAATAAATTTTAAATAGTAAATTATTATTAATTCCGCGAATAAGTTCTTATAAGCTCGAATTTGACGCAGAAAGAAAATATTATAAAGATTATGTTATTAGTGTATTATTGTACTTTTGGAAAATATTAAATTCACGTGATAGGCTACGGCAGTGTCAGCGCAAGGAACCAAAGGAACTGTATAACTTAGGCCCCATCCACATCCTCTCAGTAACTACACGTTTTATTTTCTGCTAGTTGTCAGTTGTCACTGCTCAATATCACCAGCACGGCAGCACCTTTCATATGATTTGGGGGTGGGGGGAGGGGTTGACTCCTAGCCATTGAAAACAATGTTGGCATGAATTGTATATGATTGATAATGCTGATTTTTTTTTTTTTTTTTTTGGTTTTTATGAAAGATAATGTTGAGTTTAATCTTTAAACTCATATGAGAGGAGAGAAAAAAATACATTGGAATGAAATGAAAAAAATATATATATATATTTTTCATTTATCTTGTTTATGAGTTTTAGTGGACAAAATGAAATTCATTTTCTCGTTTGAGAATTTAAGTAGAAGTGAATAGAATATGCAAAAGAGAACACACATTTCTCTCAATTTCTTCAATTCATAACTTCAAATTTTCATTCCCCCTATATTAAAAGGAATTGGATGGAATGAAATTAAATTTAATGGTTTTTTTACTAAAATTTTCAAAATATACATATATATTCAGCTCTATATTTTAATATAGGAGTCTAATAGTAATATTGTAGTAAAATGATTTCATTCATTTTCCTTTATGCTAGTCCCAAATAAGATTACTAACTTTCAATTTATTTCCATTCATTTATTTTAAAACATTCAAATAAGATTATTTTATTTATTTTCCTTAATTTAATATATTTTATTCTATTTCATTCTATTTCTTATAAACCCCCAACAAAAGCTTATACAATCTATGAAATAAATAAAAGTTATGTTGTCAAATCAAAATGATATAACTGTATATATAGTTTCTTAATTGATGTTTGATATGATCGCTACACGAAAAGAGTGAAGTTATTTGTGCGTTATTCATTACAATAATTAATATTTTTTTTATGTGCTAATAGAGTTGGCAAAGTATGTACTTTAAATGGTTTGCCATAGATCTTGGAAAGTAGTGTGAATAAAAAAAAATAATAATAATAAAAAATAAAAAATAAAAAATAAATAAATATATATATATATAATAGATAAATGAGTACAAAAGTATATCTTTTTTAAAAATATGGAGTTATAAATTAATTTTTAGACTATTAAATATAGTTTTGTTACATTTAGAAATTAAAATGCTCCAGTTAAAAGGATTAAAAAAGCGTTTTTTTTTTTTTTGATAAACTATTAAAAAAGCTATATTGATTTAATATAATAGAAAAACAACTAAAAATTAATATAAAAAACCCCCCACAGATTTTAATTTCTAAATTAAAATGATTACATAAAAATATTAAAACTTAATTAATAATTTTGGAACAAAAAGTCATGCCAGCCTGATCCTAAGATAATTATGTGGTCACAAGCTTATTTTTTGCTCGAATAGAATGGAAATAATATAAAAATTAAGACCCGATTGGGGTGATTTTAGAAATGATGAAAAAAAAGGACATTTGAAGAAAATTTGAAAGAAAATGAGAGAGGATTGTTTGGTTGGGATAGAGAATTTTGGTAGGTCCAGATGTTTTCTCCTGATCCTACCAAAATTCTATCTCTCTAATTTTGAGAGATTTTGAAAATAGGAAAGGAGAAGAGTCTTGAAAAAATCCCAAAATTACCCCTCCTATTGTGTGTTAACATTACTTGTTGATGTTTTTTTTCCTCAACATGTTTTTAAAACAAACAGTGGAATTATGCTAAAGTTGAAGCGCATCGGAAAATGGCTGACCATCATTGGCTATTTGAACCATCGGTTTTTATTTGATCCAGGTTATTTTTATATGTTTATTTTGTTTTTAAAAAATAGGATTCTCCACATGTTTCAAAAAAAAAAAAAAAAATAGGATTCTCCACACAAAACATAGTTTAAAAGATAGAGTAATTACTACATGCATAATATTTTTCATAACATTTTCTACATTAGCAAGTTCTATTGATCATTTTTATACAAGTTTACCATTTCGGCAATTGTTAAATATGTTGTGAAAAATGTAATGACCCCAGATTTATCCTAAAATATAAATTATTATACTTAAAAAGTGTACCACTTTAAAAAACTGTACATTATTTTTTTAAAATAAAAAAGGAAAATATTTGCAGACTCATAATGTTTTTTGCATAGTGCAAGTTGAAGGTCCAAATGGCCTTCTTATTCTAAGAAATAAAAATACTTTTTCCCCCATTCTTATCTACTCATTGCCATAGCGATCGAGAGCTTCATTTCTCCTGGTTTTCTTGATTTATTAAATGAACAATAAAAATTTCAAGTTTTCTAATATGATATCAGAGTAAGAGCTAGGCTCTAAAATCAATTCTCTATTACCACCTCACCTCTCATTTAAATTTTTACATATTGGACCTCACTCAATAGCAGTTAAAGTGATCCACACATAAAAAAAATGTTAAATTAAATGAATAAATTCATTATCTCCTAAAACCTTAAGTTTTTAAAAGAACCGATAATTTAACAGTTTCTAGGAGAAGTTGCTTCATTCTAAAGGCAATCAACAATGTTTTTTTAATTAGAAATTGTGGTTTGTTTATTTAAAGATATGCCTGTGGTCTAGAAAAGAAGAGAAAAGTGGAAACAAAAGGCTTTTGCAATGGATTGAAGAACCATTATTTCTTATATCTGCTTTACCAATCCAAAAGATAGAGGATCATGCAGCAGAAACATATATAGGACGTGTAGATAGCAATATCACTATAAATAAATCTTAATATTATGTTACAAACAAAGTGCTCAAGATTCTGACACCCACTCAAGGTGGCTATGACAAACAATGTCATTTAGTGGTGTCGTGGTTACTAGTTAGCCCTACTTTTATCGATATAAAATATTATATATATATGTATGTATGTGACTATTATGAACTGATTTGATATATTCTATATCTAAAGGAAGAAGTTTTTTTTTTTTTTTTTTTTTTTTTAGTACAAGATGAATATTATCAAAATTAATTTTATTTTAAAACTAATGCTCTTTTAATTAAAATGATTACAATCTACATTCTCATACATATAAAATAATTGTTTGATATAACATTTAATTTGTTGTAATAAATTTTAAAAAGTTTTTTTTTTTAGTAAACAGAAATACTTATTAGAACACACACGAAAATGGTAATATTAGTATTTTAAACTGAGTTTATAATATATTACATAACCAGAGTACAACTACAAAATGGTCTAGCCTTTGTAGTTGTAAACTAGGATTATAAACAACGGATACTAAACACACACAACCAATGTGGGATAAACATCCTTTTTTTTTAGTAAACAGTAATACTTATTAGAACATACACGAAAATAGTAATATTAGTGTTTTAAACCGGATTTATAATATATTATATAACCAGAGTATAACTATAAAATGGTCTAATCTTTGTAGTTGTAGACTAGGGTTATAAACAACGAACACTAGACACACACAACCATTGTGAGATAAACATCCCTATTTTTTTTTTTTTTTAGTAAACAATAATACTTATTAAAACACACACGAAAATAGTAATATTACTGTATATAGGCTCATACATCCCTCTAATTTTGTCTATTTTCTAATCACTTCATGCATTACTATTGTTTTAATATAAGAAACATGTATGACTTAGGATTTGCTTTGATCATATCACTTTTATCCCTTGCTCTTGGAATATAATCATTGGAATTCAAGACTTATAAGCCAATAAATATGTGGTGTAATGCTTATCCCAAAAAAAAAAAACTATATGTGGTGTAATGCTTATCCAAAAAAAAAAAAAACTATGTGGTGTAATGTAAGCTTAGGAATAAAAAATCTAATTAGTTATAATTAATAAATTTAAAAAAGTAAAATGTATGTAGGCGCATATATCCCTCTAATTTTGTCTATTTTCTAACCACCCCATGCGTTACTTTTGTTTTAATAAGAAACATACGATTTAGTTTTTGCTTTAATCATATCACTTTTATCCATTGCTCTTGGAATATAATCATTGGATTTTAAGACTTATAAGCCAATAATTGTGGTTTAATGTAAGCTTAATAATAAAAAATCACATCATTATCTTTTACCTTTAAAATAAAATCTTTTTTATATTTTATGTTTTCTTTAACGTGTGAAAAAAAAGTATATAAATCTTCTTCTTCTTCTTTTTTAGCAAATCACATGTCATGTAATCAACGATTTATAAGCCAAGTAAATATTATGTAAAAGACTTTGTTTATAACAAGATTGTGATTAAATCAATCCTGAGTTATAGAGATTTGATCAAAATAATTGAAAACTAAATAACATAATAAAAAATGAATCAAAGGTTTTTTTTTTTTTTTTTTTTTTTTCGAGGATAAAAAATGAATCAAAGTTTGAGAAGCATTATTATATTTTTAGAGGATTATGACTTAATTTGTTAGAGAATTATTTATATATTTTCTCACACTAGTAAGAATATAAAAATTTAACATATATTTTGAGGGGACCAAGTATAATTGCTCCTAAAAATCACTTGTAAATTTACCTATAGTAGTAAAGGGAATGAAAAAAAAAAATCGAAATATATTTTGGTAAAACCATGTTCTCCGGTGTCACAAGGCATAATTTACACCCAAATTTTATGTCATGCACCACGGAGCCCTAGCATCACAGTGCAACCTTGCACAGCTTATCGCATGCTTTCGTCATTCAAATGGTTTCTATGTAGCTCCGCCACAAGTTCAATAACTTATTTATTCTCTCGACCTTATAGACTTGGATTTAAATTCCTCTTCCTCGCTTATTTATTTTTATTTTTTTTTCATACAAAAAAACAAGTAACCAATACTCTTTTGGCATTATCCATGCATAACCTCGTTTTTGAAAAAAAAAAAAAACCAACAACAACAACAAAATTTTCTTCCAAATTGAAAGATTTGCATATGACAATCTCGTCTCCTACCGCCAAGTCCTATCTCATCTATGTATTTTCGCATGCAGTGACTAACCTTCAATAATTCCAAATCCAACTTATTTTTTTCTCAAATGCACTGAATCTCTTTGTCTCTCTGTGTCTCTCTCATACGTGGAGTGATAAAATTCCACATGAGTGCTACGTCGGTACGTCCTACCAGTCAATCTGTGAAAAATCCCAAGACAACAATATAATTCATGAAATAAGTTATCAATGAGACAATGATTACAATTATATATATATACGATCATAGCCACCTTAAACTAAGTACATTATATCATAATATGGTGTCTTGTCACAAGATTTTTTTATTTTTTATTTATTTTTATGGATGCGTAGACATATTATTCTTTGAAATACTGCTAAGTAAATAAGTTGCAATTCCTGCGCAAAAAAATTTAAAACCCTCGAGACATGACAATCGCGTAGCCATAGATAGTTAATTATATAGACTATAAGATTAATTAACTTTCTTTTATATGTGAGTTCCAGTTAGCTAAACTGGTAAAATTTCTGATAGTTGAATAAGAGATTTGAGGTTTAATCCTCGCTTACATCAAAAATTAATTAATTTTTTTGTCTGATAATAAAAAACTATTATCAGAAACGGATATCATAGGTTGAAACTATCTCAAAAAAAATTCTTTTATACATATTATAGAGAGAAAATGAAAAGGGGGGTAAATTTATCTTAATTAATACTACCACAATTTTCACTTATTATTTTCCTTTACATTATTGAGACCAAGTTTTTATTTTTCCGTTCCCCTAAAATACACTTTAGCCCTTAAAATTTGAGATTATTTTTATTTTGGTCATTACATTTTGTAATTTTTATTTCGACTATTCATGTTTGATTTTATTTTCAAATTAACCATATCATTCATTAACATTATATAGCAGATGTGGCTTACGAAAATGAATGGAATCACCAATATGAAAACATAATCAAACATGAATGATTAAAATGAAACTTTGAAACATAATTAATGGGAATATGTACGAAATTCCCAGACCTGTGAGATGCAAAAATAGAGAAAAAATATATGCCAAAGAAAAATAATCACACACAAGACAGTATTTACGTAGTTCAGCAATTTGCATACGTCCATAGAGTTGCAAGGATTTCACTATTCTTAGGAAAAAATACAGAGTGCAGCAGTATAGTTTTTCACTCTCAAAAAACGACATCTAAACCCTAATCTGTCGGCCCAAGCCTCCACTCCATGGACCAAGTCTCAAAAAATCTCCCATTAAAAACTGTAACAACATTATTTCGGATTGGGTCATAATCCGGATCAAACACAACTAGGCTCTACAAAACCCAACAATAATAATGTAAAAACAAGACAAAGAAACTCAAACTCTTAAAAAATTTAAATTTGAGGGGATGATCCCCTTTTCCACAAATGGTTCCAATCTATATCTCTTCATCATAGGTTTATTCCCATTTAACTTACTCTCTTTTTTTCTTTTCTTTTTGAGGGTTAATTTCATTCAAAGCCAACTTAAAATATTTGGTTTTAGGGAAGCAAAAAAACGTTAAAACCTAACGCGAGCCTTACTGAAAGAAAATAAAATTGTTAAATAATAGTTTAAGATTGAATAAATAACATTATAAATCATACTACCAAGAGTTTTGTGGCTCATTCGTCCCATAAAGAGAACCTAGTTTTAAACCCCCTTTATATATATATATATATATACAAAATCGTCATACTGAGTTTTTTTTTTTTTTTTTTTTTTTGCAATATATATATTTGATGTGGCAACAACGAATACAAATTCTTTGTATCACATTTTGTGTTCCACTTTATGTTCCACCAATCACAACTTGTTATGTGTTTTTTTTTTTTTTTTCCATTTTAAACTTTGGCTATTTTTTAAGAAAAGTCAAACAAATACATGACAAATTGTGATTGGTAGAACATAAAAAAATAGTACAGAAGATTTGTATTTGATAACCACATCCCTATAGAGTTGTTGAAAGCAAAGTACAAATATCATACCAAAAAAAAAAAACCATTTCGATTTGGCTAAGACAATAAAACATTTCAAGTACCAATTAGCACCATTTCATTATTGCAGCTCAAGAATTAAACATAAATTCTTGGGCCAAAATGGGCATTTGCCCCTTTCACCCAAAACAAATAGCAAAATACCTTTATTGTGAAACTATTTAGCCATATGCTCCTGTTTTAAACTCGATTTTGTAAAAATCGAGTTTCACTACAAAAAAAAGGGTCTATAGCCATGTTTTAAAAACACTGCTATAGGATATAGCTGCGTTTACAAACCCGGCCTATACTACGCAGCAATAGACTCCTGCGGGTCTATAGCCGCGTTTTTTGTAACCGCGGCTAAAAGTCAGACCTATAGCTGCGTTTTTAAAAACGCTGCTATAGGTTGAGACCTATAGCTGCATTTTTGAGAAACGTTGCTACAGATCTGCTTTGAGCTGCGTTTATAACCGTGGTTATAGGCAAAAAACTTATAATAAAAAAAAAAAAAATTTACACGGAACTCGAGTTCCATGTAACACTTTGTAAGTAACTCGATTTTCATTAAATCGAGTTTCAAAACAAAAGCATTTTACTAAATAGTTTCAGAACATGGACATTTTGCTACTTGTTTTGAGCAAAAGGGGCAAATGCCCATTTTGGCCTAAGTTCTTGATATATATATATATATATATATATATATATAGTGGAGATGTATCAATCAAATTTTTTTTTTTTTTCCTTGGCGACTAAAGTTACAAACCTAGCTAGCTTTATTCCAGTTGAACTGGAATCAGGCCAATTTGCATTTGCATAGTAAATTGGAGCAAAGGAGCAACTTTGTGAGAAGGCTGCCAAAAATTTCTACTTAATGGTTGCCCACCAAAAGATTTGGAAAATAATTATCACGCCAAACCCGGAAAACATAAATTTTTAAAAGGAAGCTTTATAAAATGTATAGATATATTAATATTATTCAAACTTTATAAAAACTTAATCAAACTCCAAATACTTCATCATTTTATCCAAATAAAAAAAGACTTCCGCATTCTGTTATTATTAATTAAGTACATAACTTGCAAGCACTCAAAAGGCAACTTTATGAAAAATTTGTTATATTAATAATATTTGCAAGGGAAAAAAAAGTGTAAAGGGAAAGAGGGAAAGTGAGTTTTGATAATCAATTTTGACTAAATTGCAATTTATACTTTTAAAATTTGGAGTCATTTTAATTCTTTTCTTATAAGTTTAAAGATTGTGATCAGTATCCCTAATGTTACATAGCGTTTTGATTTGAACCCTTCCACCGGTGTACAGGTCTTGTTTTGGGTAGGAATTACAGGTTTTGTTTTGGGTAGGAATGTGTTTAGGAAGAGGAAAAAAAAACCCTATAGCTACGTTTCTAAAAACTCGGCTACAGGAAAACCCAATGTCAGGGTCTAGAGCTATGCTTTTAAGAACGCAACCCAAACCGGACCTATAGCTGCATTTTCTACACCCTATAACCGCGTTTTTACACACCCACAAATGCGGGACCTATAGCTGCGTTTTTTTTTTAAACGCGGCTAAAGGCCCGGTTTGGGCTGCGTTTAAAACACAGTTATAAGTTGGACCTATAGCCGCGTTTTTTACAAAACGCCGCTATAGGTCCTTAGCTTATACCCGCATTTTAAACGCAGCCCAAACCAGGTCTATAGCCGCGTTTTCTACAAAACGCAGCTATAGGTCCCGCATTTGTGGGTGTGTAAAAACGCGGCTACAGGGTGTAGAAAATGCAGCTATAGACTCGATTTGGGCTGCATTTTTAAAAACGCAGCTCTAGGTCCTGCAGGGGGCTAGAGTCGCACAGGATAGGCCGTGTTTGAAAACGCGGCTATGGAAAACACAGCTATAGCTTATAGCTACGTTTTTACGATCTATAGCTGTGTTTTTCAAATGCGACTATAGCCCTCTTTTTTTGTAGTGACCTATATATGGTGTTGATGTGCCTATTATTTGCCAAGTAACCCTATAATCTATGATAGCTAGGCCAATCAAATGTTGACATAAGAATTAAACGATGCAAACTCCAACAAAATTGATGAATTCTCAATGAAGCCAATCAACGGTGCACATGCACATGAGAGAGAGAGTGTAAATGGAATTGGAAAAAGAAAAGAAAAGAGGAAATAGAAGAAAGAGTTTTAAAATTTTTAATTATATGAACTAATAAAAATATGTTTATGTGGCTTAATTGGGCTATTTCAATAGAAAATTTTCTATAGAAATAAGTGAGGAAATTAGTGATTTAGGGTTTAAAAAGTTTTTTTTTTCTTTTTTAATTTGGTTTCATTGACAATAGTTGAGGTTGAAAATAAATTTAACCTATCCTTTTTTTTATTATAAAAATATGACATTGACTGTAACCTTGTAAGGAATTTGTTGCCATTATGAATCCTCCATGATCAGTCTTCCTCTTCTCACTAGTCACTGCTCAGTAGTCAAGCTCTCATTAATTCACTATGCATCCAATAATGTTGTTTGGACTCAACGAAGAATCTTGGGGGGAAAAAAAAAACAAAAAGAAAATTAAATGTATTGTGTTTGTACTTTGTAGTTTGTACGTAGTAGGTTTTTTATGTGAATTAATCATTTTGATTGAATTCTATAAATTACAATCTCAAATTTAATGAAGAACTACTATATAGAGAAATCGACCAATTGTTGATGTGACTTGAAGCAAGGGTTTACATACAATTTAACATGGAAACGAATTTAAAAATCACATTCTTATGGTAGATGACTATTAAGGAAATGTTGGCTAGGGTTTAATGCCTCCAAAGTCCAGTGCCTTAATTCAAAAGCTAATCTCTCTTTAATTTTCTCTTAACATCTGATGATGCTGAAAAATCACCAGTGAGTCACACGTTACTCACACGCTCGAAAAGTCACCTGCATAACAAAAAAGAGAAGACCTAGAGAGAGCACCGGTGTGGTGCCGGCTTAATACCCTCCGAAAGTCAAGTTAGAATCTCTTACAACTCTAGTGTGCTAGAGAGGGTCAATTATGCGTACCTCAATTTGTGAGGGTATTGGTGCTTTTATAGTAGTCGAAGGTTGACCTCTTTTCCTTGGAGTCAAAGTCCTTTCCTTATAGGAATCCTCTTAAGTAATCCTAAACGTGATGGACAAGTCTTTTCCTTATAAAGAAGATCTTCATTAATGTACGCATCTTCTAGAGTCCTCTTTGCGCTAGGATTCTACTTACCTTAGGATTCCCTGGAGTACGCCGCAAGAATTTTCCATGTAGGGTTTCTTGGAGACCATGAGATAACAAAATCAGATGCTTCATGGGTGCTTCACCCATCTGTGCTGAATCCGTCCATATGGAGATCCATCCAGTCCATATGAGGATCCGTCCATATGGGCCAACCCGTCATATATAATTCTTCCTCTTCAGTTGCCCCCTTCACCCCGTGGGTCCGTAACATCAAGACGGACTCATGAGTTGACGGTTTGATAGGGACTCCATGAATCGCGTATGACCCTGACAGTCCTGCCTGAAAATCATCAGATTGTACAACATGTGTTATCTTTCTACTGGCTCTTTTCTTGGATCGAAGCGTCGCTTCGTCTTCCATGCACTCCCCCTATATATATCACCCATCTCCCTTTCATTTTTACTCTTTTATGCTAAGAACACACTGTCAGAGCGCATCCGTCACCTTTGTCAGAGATTACTCCGTCCTATTACTGCTTCCGTCACCAAAGTCCTTCCGTTATCTTGCTGACTTGGTAAGTATTCCCCTTTTCTTTTTTACATGTGTTTCCTTATCCGTCAGATGTATTCTTTAATTTCCTAGATTTTATACCCCCGTCACCTTTTCTAGACTCGTCATAGTCTTAGGTTTTGTCATCCCGTGTAACCAATGTTTAGTGCGTCAAGTAATCAATCCGTTGTCCGTGACGGGGCGGATTACGAGGAGGTATACCGGTCAGGTCACAAAGACCAAGACAGTACAAGGGAAATGAGGAGTCTGTCCGCCTCTACCCAATCCTCAACAAATGAGGATATGAAGATGGCTGATTTAGAGGAGAGTTCTGATGATGGCGGAGAAGAACCAATAAAGCCCATCATAGGTGCTGATGGACCTAGGGAGTTTATCATGCTACCAGAGTGGACGGTGAATGCTTTTGTGTCTACCATCAAGGAGAAGCATTTTAACACTCTTAGAGCCAATTACCAGATTCCAGACAATATCCCCATCTATCTACCCTATGAGTCAGAGAAATGCTACTACGAAGGGGTGGTAGGTCTCGGGGTATACGAACAGATGCTAAAGGCAGGGCTCAGGTTTCCATTAAGCTCCCTTCACCGTGAGCTTCTCAAATATCTGGATCTGTCCGTTAACCAAGTATCCCCAAATCCCTGGAGGGTCTTCATAGCCATGGAGGTCCTTTATGGTGCCATGTCAGATGGCGCCAGAAGGTTGACGGTGCGGGAATTCCTCCACTGCTACCGTCCAGATGAAATTGACAAATCAAGGGGGATGTATAGTTTTGTGGCTAGGAGTCCATTGTTGAAAGTCATATATGATACCCCAGACTCAAATAGGGACTGGAAGAGTCGTTATTTCTTTCTAGAGGGTGACAAGTGGATGTGTCGTCCAGGGGACGTAGAACATATGCCTGTTGACACAACTTGGGGCGTACTGCATCCATCTGGTATGCGCTCATCATAGCGTTTGAACTCATAACCGTTCAATTGATTATTTTAATTCATTTTCTCAACACCCCTTTTTTTTTAACCGTCTTCTTTCTTACAGTTAGACGGCGTCCACAGGTTGAACTTGACGAGTTCAGCTTTCTCGAAAGAATTTTTAATAAGACCAAGCCGGAGGAACGGACTTGGGCTAAACTGGTCACACTTGATACCATCTGCTGGTATTGTCACAGACCAGAACCTTCGCTAGCAGCCAAGAAATACAATGCTAGAATTCGCCAACGTAAGTCCGTCATTCACATTCTGTTTGAATGGTTTTGATGATTTTTTTTTTTTTAAACTAACCTCCTCCGTCTACCTCCACAGAGATGGACGACGCAAAGAGGAGGGCTCTGATCAAGGCAAATGTTGCCAAAAAAAAGGAGACCAACGACGTGGATCCCACAAAGCTGGGCTTAAGCAACCAGGCCCTAAAAAGGAAGTATCTGCCAAAAGGGGACCGTCCCCCCAAAAAGCCCAAAATCCCTTTGGAGCTCGTCGTAGGGTTAATGGCTGGGGGTTCAAAGACGGTCACCCCGGCCAAGCTGGGGCTGGTAAAGGCTTGATGAAGGGTCTGTCCTCCCAGCAGGAGAGTCCACCTATCCCGCTCCTGCGAGAGGATTCTAAATATGCTATGGAGAAGTTATCGTCCATCATAACTTCTGAAGATTATAAAGATTTAAGCAATCACTAGACGGAGGCAATGGGCGAGACAAGGCTGTTTAGCGTTGCTCAGGTAGTCTTCCGTCCATTTTTCATCTGTCATTTTTTCTTAGTTTGAAACTAATTTTTCCTTCCCATTTCTCAGGCCATGATCATGATAAAGGGGCTGATGGGACAGTGTCTGAACTGCGAGACCACATTGGACCGTTTACGAGATAAGGTGAAGTTAACGGAGGAGGAGCTGGATGAACTGAAGGCCTGGAAGGTTGTCCAACTACAAAAACTTTTGATGGCAGAGAAAGCAAGGGATGAGTTTTACCAGAGGACGGAGGAGCTAAAAAGGGTTCTGGAGGAGAAGGAAAATGAGATCTGTCTGGCGAAGGAGGTTGCAGTACGAGAGTACTGTGACTCCGACGACCTTTTGACAAAGCTGGGAGTCTCTTACGGCGATGGTTTCAATGACTCCCTCAGTCAAGTAAAGTCTATATATCCCGAGCTTGACGTATCTGCCATCAACATTAATACCCAGGACCAGTCGTCAATTCAGCCCGTTCATTCTGAGAACACAGACGAGTTATTTGGTGAGAATGTCCCCGTCAA
Source organism: Quercus ilex subsp. ballota (assembly GCA_032727855.1). NCBI lineage: Eukaryota > Viridiplantae > Streptophyta > Magnoliopsida > Fagales > Fagaceae > Quercus > Quercus ilex. The sequence goes on along the minus strand of CM064911.1, from coordinate 25,682,231 downwards.
CAATGCCTAGGATGAAGGAACCAATGTTGAAGTACAAGATGGTCAAGCTCGTCACCATACCGATGTATTGGTTGAGGGGAAGGATGGGACCCCTGCCCCGGCTGTGCAGTAGTAATTTTATTTTTATTTTTTTTATGTAAGAATATTTGGAGAACAATTTATAATCCTCCGTCATAATTTTGTGATTATGTAAACATTTCCCTACGAGGGGTTTTTAGTTTCTTTGTTCTTTCTTCGTGCTTTTTATGAGTCCGTCTATCTTGTTGAATATTTGTTTGTATACATCCACTATTGGACCCAATAATTCTTACGTTCTTTGGATGGTCCGTCCACTTTGTGGATTTTTGTTTACATCCGTCCTCTTTCTGGACTTAGAATTTTCATCTTTTTAGGATGTTCCGTCCAGTTCATGGACTTTAATTACATCCGTCTACTTTTTGGACTTTAGAGCTTTCATCCTCATAGGATGATCCGTCTAACTTGTGAACTTTCTTTATACCTGTCCTCTTTTTGGACTTAATTTTTCATCCTTTTAGGATGTTCCGTCCAGTTTATGGAAGTCAATTACATCCGTCCACTTTTTGGATTTAGAGTTTTCATCCTCATGGGATGATCCATCCAACTTATGGACTTTGTTTATACCCGTCCACTTTTGGACTTAGAGTTTTCATCCTCATGGGATGATCCGTCCAACTTGTGGACTTTGTTTATGTCCGTCCACTTTTTGGACTTAGAGTTTTCATCCTCATGGGATGATCAGTCCAACTTGTGGACTTTGTTTATGTCCGTCCACTTAGAATTTTTATCCTCTTGGGACGATCCGTCCCTTCCGTAGACGTAGATTATACCCCTCCACTTTTTGGACTTAATTCTGTCTATGTAATGATAGACTCCATCCATTTTTTACTGTAAGAATTTAAGTAGAAAAAACATAGTCGTGTCTGAATATTCCTCTTATTAATTTAAAAAAAAAAAAAAACCATGCGTTTGTAGAAAAGTACCTACCTCCTTAGGCTTAAAAAGGTACTTGTAGAAAGAATTGTTCAAAGTAAAAACTAGTAACAGTAAAAAACTAAATAATAAACTGGGAAATTGGGAACGTCGATGCTCTTCATGTCGTCTCTATTGGTAGTATTTCCGTAGATGCTCCGTGTTCCATGGGTGCTGCAGTTTTCGTCCGTCCAGAGTTTCGAGGTGGTAGTCCCCTTCCTTTGCCATGTTGCGATCCTATAGGGTCCTTCCCAGTTAGGGCCGAGCTTTCCTTGAGAAGGATCTCTAGCAGCGCCCATTACCTTTCGTAGTACAAGATCTCCAATTTGAAAGTCTCTATGCTTAACATTGGAGTTGTAGTATTTTGCCATGAGATTCTGGTACTGCGCCAACCTCTGCTCTGTTGTTGCCCGGACCTCGTCCACCAAGTCTAGCTGAAGGCGCAAGGCCTCTTCGTTCTTATCCTCGTCGTAGTTCTCCACTTGATAGCTTGTGAGCCCTACCTCCGCTAGGATGACAGCATCGCTTCCGTATGCTAGTCGAAACGGCGTTTCTCCAGTGGGTGTTCTTGCTGTAGTACGGTATGCCCATAGGACGATTGGTAGCTCGTCAGGCCAGATAGCCTTTGTCCCCTCGAGCCGGGTCTTGATGATCTTGAGCAAAGACCGGTTCGTGACTTCAACTTATCCATTGGCCTGTGGGTATGTGAGCGATGAGTAGTGATTTTTAATACCCAGCTCCGAGCAGAAGTCCCTAAATGTATTATTGTAGAATTGCTTTCCGTTGTCGGAGACGAGCACTCTTGGTATCCCATATCTGCAGATGATATTCATCCATACAAAGCTTCGAATATTCTTCTCCGTGATAGTCGCTAGGGCTTTTGCTTCAACCCATTTAGTGAAGTAGTCGATACCAACTACCAGGAATTTTAGTTGCCTTACCGCTGTCGGGAAGGGGCCCATAATATCTAGTCCCCATTGAGAGAATGGCCAAGGGGCCATCATGGGTGTCAGCTCTTTGGACGGTTGCCTGATGAAATTACTGAACCTTTGGCACCTATCGCAAGTCTTGACATAAGCTTGTGCGTCTTTTAACATTGTAGGCCAATAGTACCCTGCTCGAATCAACTTGTGCGCTAATGCCCGTGCCCCCGAGTGGTTTCCACAGATACCCTCGTGGACCTCTCTCATTATGTAATCTGCTTCCTCGTGGCTCAAACACCTCAGGTATGGTCGAGAGAATCCTCTTTTGTATAAGACATTTTTGATCAACACAAATCGTGAGGCTTGGACTTTCAACTTCTTAGCAGCGTCTTTCCCGTCTGGCAGCGTGCCAGATCTCAGGTACGCCATTAATGGCGTAGTCCAATTGTTCTCAGAATTTACTTCCTGCATATTTGATCCATCATCAATAAGTGAAGAGATTTGAACAATCGACAATACCTGTTCGAGGACAATCATAAATTCTGCTGAGGCAGCCTTTGCTAGACGGTCAGCACATTCGTTTTCTTCCCTTGGGATTTGAATGAATCTGACTTCGAGGCTGCCGATTCGGTTCTTCACCTCTTCCAAATACCTCCTCATCCTTTCATTCTTGCACTTGTAGCCACCATTAATCTGACTTGTTACCACCTGGGAGTCGCAATGTACGACCACATGTTCAGCACCTGCTGCTTTTGCGAGGTCTAGCCCTGCCACCAATGCTTCATACTCGGCCTCATTGTTGGTTGTGGGGAAGTCTAGTCGAATTATGCACTTGATCTTATCCCCCTCTGGGGTTTTGATTACCACCCCAGCTCCTCTAGCTTTTTTGTTTGAAGATCCGTCCGTGTAGATTGGCCACTGTGTAGCGTTTTCTGCCCCCTTGCCTTTCACTTGAGTGAATTCGGCGATGAAGTTAGTCACAGCTTGCCCTTTTATGGCAGTTCGCGGGCGGTACTGTATATCAAACTCACTCAGCTTTACTGCCCATAAAGCCATCCGTCTGGCAGCTTTAGGGCTACTCATCTCTCTTCTTAGGGGTTGATCCGTTAAGACTATAATGGTATGCGCCTGGAAGTATGGCCTGAGCTTTCGTGACGCAATTACTAGCACAAAGGCTAATTTCTCCATTTGGGGGTACCTCTCTTCCACTCCTCGGAATGCCTGACTTATAAAGTAGACAGGTCTTTGGGATCCACCTTCCTCTCTTACTAAGGCCGCGCTTACTGCTGCTTGCGAAATGGCTAAGTAAAGGAAGAGTTCTTCCCCTGGTTTGGACGGACTGAGCAATGGTAGGGATGAAAGGTATTTCTTTAAATCTTCAAATGCCTTCTGGCACTCATCCGTCCACTCAAATGATTTTCTCAGAGTGCGGAAGAATGGTAGACATTTGTCCGTCGCTTTTAAGACGAACCTGTTTAATGCTGCAATTTTGCCATTCAAGTTTTGTACCTCCTTAACCATCTTCGGTGGTTCTAACTTCATTATGGCCCGTATCTTCTCTAGGTTAGCCTTTATACCCCTTTGGGATACCATGAACCAAAAAAATTTCCCTACCGTCACTCCGAACGCGCACTTGTTTGGGTTCAGCTTCATGTTATATGAACGGAGGGTGTCGAACATCTCTCGGAGGTTGTCTAGGTGATCATCTTCGTGCACGCTCTTCACTAACATGTCATCAACATAGACTTGCACGTTCCTCCCAATTTGGTGTGCAAACATTTTGTTCATCAGCCTCTAGTAAGTTGCCCCCGCGTTCTTGAGCCCAAATGGCATCACCTTGTAACAAAAGAGTCCTTGGCTGGTGACAAAGGAAGTTTTCTCTTGATCAGCCTCCTTCATCTTGATTTTATTATAACCCGAAAAGGCGTCCATGAAGCTCAGGAGCTGGTGTCTCGTCGTCGAGTCTACTAAAGTATCTATCCGAGGGAGTGGGTAGCTGTCCTTCGGGCATGCCCTGTTGAGGTCCGTGAAATCGACACACATTCACCACTTCCCATTAGCCTTCTTGACCATGACCACGTTCGCCAACCAGTCAAGGTAGTATACTTCTCGAATAAAATCCGCTTCCAGCAGCTTCTTGACCTCTTCTGCTATCGCTCTGTCTCGCTCCTGTGCGAACACTCGCTTTTTCTGTCGGACGGGCGAGGATGCGGGGTTCACATTTAGACTGTGAACTATGACCGAGGGATCAATCCAGGGCATGTCCTCGTGGCTCCACGTGAACACGTCTCGATTCATCCTAAGGAAAGCTGCGAGTTCTTGACGTATCGGCTGGCTGGCCAATGTCCCCACTCTAGTCGTCCGTTCAGGTCTTGATTCATTGAGGGTTATTTCTTCTAGTTCTTTGACTGGCTCTGCTATGGTCCGTTGCTTTTCTATGCACATAGTTTGTTGGTGATCTTCCATCTCGAGCATGGCAATGTAGCATTCGCGTGCGGCCACCTGATCTCCTCGTAACTCGCCGACCCCATAATCCATAGGGAATTTGATCATTAAGTGGTACGTCGATGTTGCTGCCTTCCACAAGTTGAGGGCGGGTCGTCCGAGGATAGCATTGTAAGCAGACGAGCAATCGACCACGAGGAATGTCACATCCTTAGTGATCTGCTGAGGATAGTCGCCCACTATTACCGAAAGCATGACCGCACCCAATGGAATACTCTGGTTCCTCCAAAGCCTACCAACGGGGAGTTCGTTGGTATCAGTCTTTCTCTGTCGATTCTCATTTGCTGGAACGCCGGGTGGTATAGGATGTTTACCGAGCTACCATTGTCGATCAACACCCGATGCACATTGTAGTCCCCCACAGTTATGCTGACAACAAGTGCATCGTCATGCGGATGATGAAGACATCACGCATCTTCTTCCGAGAACCCAATGATGGGGCTTTCCCTCCGTGCTATCTTTGATACGGAGCCCGTCAGCTGGACATTATGGACCATCCTAATGTAGGTCTTTCGAGCCTTTTTGGACGAGCCAGTAGTCGTGGTTCTCCCTACAATCATCCTTATGTCTCCAATGGGGGGTCTTTGATGCTCGTTATCCCGTCGGGGGGCCTGCTCTTGGGGATTTGAATCTGCTCTCTCCTTGCTGATGAACTTCTGCAATTTTCCTTGTTTGATAAGGGCCTCAATTTGTTGCTTTAAGTCGTAGCAATCGGCCGTGTCATGACCGCGGTCACGGTGGAAGCGGCAATACTTGTCTCTAGATCTCTTACTTGGATCACTCTTCAGCTTTTCTGGAAACATTAGGGCCCCCTCGTCCTTGATCTGCATCAGGACTTGGTCTATCGGGGCATTCAATGGAGAGAAGCTTGTAAACCTTCTTGCCAGGGGCCTAGGGCGCCTTTCATCCTTTCTGTCTCCTGTTCTGGGTTTCTTCCGTCCTTGGTCCTGTCGTGTATCTTCCTGTCGCTCTCTTTTCCTGGGCTTTTCTTCCCAAGCCAACAGTGCGTCTTCTACATTCATGTACTTGGTGGCTCTGTAGAGTACTTCTGACATGGTCTTTGGGTCGTTTTTGTATAGAGAGAACAAAAATTTACCTTTTCGTAACCTATTCGTGAAGGCTGCTACCAATATCTTGTCGTCGGCTTCATTAATCGAAAGTGCTTCCTTATTGAAGCGGGTTATGTAGGATCTTAGCGTCTCGTCCTCTCGCTGCTTGATGCTCATCAAGCACGCCGTGGACTTCTTGTACCTATGTCCCTCGATAAAGTGTGAAGTAAACTGAGCGCTTAGTTCTTTGAAAGTGCTAATGGAGTTCGGCGTCAGTCGACTGAACCATATCCTTACTGGGCCCTTCAGCATTGTAGGGAAGGCCCTACACATGATTTCATTTGCTACCCCTTGAAGGTGCATCAAGGTTTTGAAGGTCTCTAGGTGATCTAGAGGGTCCTTAACTCCGTCGTAACTTTCTATCTGTGGCATGCGAAACTTATGTGGTAGGGGAAAGGAGTTGACGGGTGCAGTGAATGGAGAGTCGGTCCGGTTGACTAGGTCGTCAAGGTCGCTGGACACTCGTCCCTTGAGAGCGTTCATCATGACCTCCATCTATTCCTTCATCGCCTGCATCTCCGCGACAATAGAAGGTGAAGCTGCATCCACGAGGGATGGGAGGCTCATATTTTGCCGTTCTGGTCTGCTTAAGGTATAGCTACCTTCAGGCCCCTCTCGCTCTCTTCGCTCGACATTAGTACCTTCTTGGTCCTCCCTTTAATTATTTGGTGCTGTGTTTTTCTGGAGCAGCTGTTCTCCCAGGTCGCAGTTTTGTTTGGTGAGGCGTTCCACAGCAGCAGTGAGAGTTTAGTTTGGACCTGTCTCTCGAAGGCAATCGTGGGTGGTTCCTCCTCTTGGATGTTATTGGTGGTTGCCATCGAGCGGGTTAGCACCATGCAACTCTTTTGTCCGGGAAGCGGTAATATGGCTTATAAATCGCAAAAGAAGCTTTCTCACGGACGGCGCCAACTAATGATGCCGAAAAATCACCAGTGAGTCACACGTTACTCACACACTCGAAAAGTCACCTGCACAACAAAAAAGAGAAGACCTAGAGAGAGCACCGATGTGGTGCCAACCAAATACCCTCTAAACGTCAAGTTAGAATATCTTACAACTCTAGTGTGTTAGAATCTCTTACAACTCTAGTGTGCTAGAGAGGGTCAATTATGCGTACCTCGATTTGTGAGGGTATTGGTGCTTTTATAGTAGTCAAAGGTTGACCTCTTTTCCTTGGAGTCGAAGTCCTTTCCTTATAGGAATCCTCTTAAGTAATCCTAAACGTGATGGACAAGTCTTTTCCTTATAGAGAAGATCTTCATTAATGTGCGCATCTTCTAGAGTCCTTTTTGCCCTAGGATTCTACTTACCTTAGGATTCCCGGGAGTACGCTGCAAGAATTTTCCATATAGGGTTTCTTGGAGACCATGAGATAACAAAATCAGATGCTTCATGGGTGCTTCACCCGTCTGTGCTGAATCCGTCCATATGGAGATTCGTCCAGTCCATATGAGGATCCGTCCATATGGGCCAACCCGTCATATATAATTCTTCCTCTTCAACATCCAACATGTTTAAATCAATCTCTCTCTTCATTAAATTACAGTTTACACAAATTTGGTATATTAAAATTTTTATTTTGTTAAATCACATCACCAATTTCATTTGTTCGCCTTTCGTGGTTCGAAGAAATTGTCATATTGAAAACAATTGCTCCTTGTTATCTTATCTACTTCATCAAGATTGATTCTCCAAAAAAAAAACCTTCATCAAGATTCAAGAACAATTTATATTATTGTCCCATCAAAAGAATAAAAAAAAAAAAATTATTGGACTTCCTTGATTTATACAACTTCAGACATTGGGAATTAGATACTTAAATTGGAAAATGCAGTGGTTTTAATTACTGAAAATTTTCTCAAATCATATCACATATATACCACATATATAATATTAGGTTTGGCTTACCTCCAATACTTTTTTAACAAGAATCTCATTTTGTTTTAATGAGAAACTGACACATCACCCACTAACTAAATAAAAGGTAGAGATTAAAACCCACTACCACTTGCTATTGTGTATTTAAAACAAAATAACACTTTCAGTTAAAAAAGTATTGGAGATAAGCCAAACCCTATAATATTTAATAAAAATTATGTTTTACCATTTATGTTTATGTCAATATGTCATGTAGCTCAATATGGGCATGACAAACCATTCTTTTAACAACATAATATTTTTTTTCTTTTAATTTTTTAAGATATCACTAATTAAATAATTTTAAAACTTGTTAAATAAAAAAGGATAATTTGCTCCAACCAAAATAATTAACTACTCCATTTGAAATTCTACAACAAAAATATATAATTGAAAAGTTCAAAATTTCTCTATATATCAAAATGTTAAGGATTTGGGATCCACCTTCGTCTACACAACACCGCCCCACACCAACCCCCCCCTCCCCCCCCAACAAAAAAAAAAAAGAGGAAAAAGAAAAATCAAATCAAATCAATTGATGCCTAACAAGATAATAATAAAGTGTAATTGTCTAAGTTTGTTTGGCAACATATTTTTGCTTAAATTCACTTTTGCCTCACCTCTTACCAAATAAACAAATAAATTAATTTTTTAAAGAGAATTTTTGGGAAATGCTTTTTTCCTTCTTTTTTTTTTTTTTTTTTTGTCTCAAATTTTTTATAAATAATTTAAAAAAAATTAAATAAGCTAACATATTTAATTTTTTATCACACATTTAACATAAAAGTTACAATAGACTATATCTTTTTTATAAATACTATGTAAATAAATTATCATAAAAGGAGATGATTTGTTGCATACCAATATGCAGCAATTGCAGCATATTAGGTTAGGTAGCCTATCATAAATAAACTGTTTTCAAACTTACTCTAAAATCTAAATTTTTTTTTTTTTTTTTTTTTTTGTAGAGTCCGATTAATTGGTGATTTTAAAGCATCTATTAGTCATCTATTTTAAGACATTTTTTTATTATAAAGAATTGAAAAAGTTGTTTAAATAATCAAATATATTTATATTTTATTTTTTCAAAATAAAATTTTTTAAAATAATTTATTAATCTATATTAAGATCATCCAGAATTATTGAAGGGCGCGGCTTTTATCCAGTGTCTCTAATACACTAAACTCACTATGACCATTACATATGTCATTATCACAACGAGTCACGGGACACGGGACAAAAGCCACACCCATCCATGAAAAACTACATGCGTAAAAAATATTATACTATAACACTCAGTCCTTATCATTATATATCTATCACTGTTTGATTTCAGTCCTTTCACGTCATGGATTATGATTGCCCGCGCGACACGACACATATGCATCAGGCCAACATGCTGCGAAAGCCAAACTTCATACTAGCGTCTAGTTTACACACCACACAAAAAAAGTATCCAAAAAAAGTGGTCCTCCAAATCCAATCAAGCACTTCTTCTTCTTTTCTTTTTTCTTTTTAACTTTTTCTTCTTTTAATTTTATAATGAGAATCTTTTTTTCTTTTTTTCTTTTTTTGAGGGCAAGAGGAAGAATAATGTCTTTCAAAAAAAAATCAAAAAAAAAGAAAAGAGGAAGAATAATGAGAATCGTTAATTCTTATATTTTGAGGGTACATAATGTGTCTGGTGACATTGACAAGTACTTTGTGCTAAAGGGTCCGCCAAAACTAGGCCATCATGAATGATTGCTATATAAGCTAAAACATCACTTCCAATTGAAATTGATTAAGATCAACTAGTCCACATGAAAACCCACCAGTCAACTTGTGGGATTAGAGAATTCAAAAAAAACCTAACAAAACAATGGATGTTCTTTCTTTTTAACTTATTGTAATGGTTCATTGGGAGTGGTGTAAAGTGATGACAGAAGATAAGTGTTCATCACCTACTCTCGACCGCTAAAACATGTGACTGGAAGTAAAATTGAGAGCATACCTAATTTTATATATATATATATATATATATATATATATATATATATAACACTAGAAGACAGGTGCTAAAATATAATGATTTATATTCCTGCGATATTTTTTGTTTATATAAATTATAGTGATAGCATGATATTATAGATACTAAAAAAGTTTATTTATAAGCATTGGCAAAATTTTAAGTATAGCCCCTTGTACGCTAGGTTTAATTGAATTCAATTTCATAGTTGTTGCATTAGACAAGATAACAAAACTATAGTTATCTTTCTTAAGGACAATTAAATTCAACAATGTTGTTCATTGGTCAATGCAACCACTTGAATGAATTGAGAAATCTAAGGTATTAGGCATAAGAAATTGTACATAAGTTTTATATTCCCTAAACATTTTACAAACTTAAATGTTAATTTTTACAAATTAACAAAAAAAAATTAAAATACTTTATTCAAAATATTATTCATTTTGTTGTTGATTTGACACCAATTATATTTCTTTTTATACTACTTTATAAGTATTTCACTTTTTTTTTTTAAAAGTTCATAAGTATTTTATGATAAAAGGTATTATTTTTAACTTTTTTGTCTTTTTTTTTTCCTAATTTTATCATTAATAGCTTATAACATAACATACTAGAGCTTATAAATTCCAATGCCTTATCTAATAAACTTAAAAAAAAAAAAATTATTGTGCTTTATTATGTAATATTTTTTCTAGATAGGTAAATAGAGGGAGAGGGGGAGAGGGACATTAGATTCAAGCCACAAACATAAGACACCACAAAAAAATCAACGAATGCTCTAAGGATACTGGTTTATGAACTATTTTTAGAAATATTTTATGAGAAAATGATAAAACAATTAATTATGTTGACATCTTTTTATATTTCCCAAAAAAATAATATTAAAACTTTTCTAATATAATTTATTAACAATTGCTCTAAAGGCACCCGTTAACATGACCATTTATTAAACTATCACTTAAACCTCTATTACATCTATTACATTGTAGTATTTATTTAATAACAAAAGGTAGCCATGTAAAAAAAAAAAAATTAAAATAACCATGTTCCATCACATGTATCCACTTGAATTCGAGGGTTTTCATGAGGAATAAAGGTCATAGTCAGTTCTTAAGGATGCATTGGTATTTTGTGTCTCAGTCAATTTTACGTAATGTAATAGAATTTTTTTTTGGGGGTGGGGGTGTTGTGTGTGTGGGGTAGGAAAATTTACTTAGATTCGGTGACTTTTCTTTCTTCGTCCTTCCCTCTCCCCCGTCTATGGTCTACCTTCATTTCAAATAGGAGTTGACAAGGACCGGAAATCTTGAATTGTACCTAAAGTAAAACACTGATCACATCCTTTCTTTCTTTTTTTTAAATGTTATATTCGTAACATTTTTACAATATTTTCACAAAAATTCTTAAGTAGTAAGTTGTTATTAGTTATTATTAGTAGGTAAAAAAGAAATTTAAGTTATGGATTCAAATTATAACCAATAGCAACTAACTACACATGATTTGTTATAAAAGTATTGTGACCTATAAAAAATGTGCCGATCCTTCAATTTCTATACTTAGCCAAAATGCATCCGCTATATTACCACCCATATTAATTACATGGAAGATGAAAATGTTATAGATGCCAAGGGGTACATTAGGGATAAAACTCCACAACTAAGGAAGACAAACTAGTGAGTTTTTGTTAGCTCAACTGGTAAAGTCTCTTATGGTTATATAAGAGATCTGGAGTTCAATCCTCGCCTACACCAAAAACTGATTGATATCTTGGTCTGATGATAAAGAGCTATCATTAAGAGCGGACGCCATAAAAAAAAAGGTGGAAAAACCAATAGGTAACCACACTAGCAATTTCAATACACATTCAACCACTTTAATATCTCACTCATTTACAAGCTTGCGTTACTAATTAGCTTGGCAAATTACAATATTCCAATTTAAAATTGCATCAAAAGGTAACCTTAGACTTCAAATAACCATCATGTGGCTCTTTCATTATATGATCAGATTCATTTGACTAATATAGTATTGGTTCTAGATTTAGGTTGGAATTGTGTCTCATTTGCCATTGATAAGCAAATGCAATAAATACATAGACAAACAAAAAATTTACAATTGTTAAGGTGGCAAATTGTTATTGATAAGTAAAAAAGTGATGTCAGTAATGAATCAAAGTGAGGATCAATGTAAACTTTTCAACTCAACTGTTGTGAAAATTTTGTGTACGCATATGGCTAGATGAAAACCACTAGGCCAAGTGAATCTTTTCAATATGACCAAGTACAAATTATGAATTGATCTTAGAAAACTTGGTTAAAGAGGGCAGAGACACCATAGGAATAGAAATGGCATACCCTTAAATTAGGGATATGTATCCAACCCACCAACTAGATGACACCAACTTGACACTTTGGGTTGGCTTTTCATGGGTTGGAATTTTATTTTGAGTCAAATGTTGGATTGGATTTTTATTTTTATTTTTATTTTATTAATTCATCTGACCTAATCCAACCTAACACGCGTGCGTGTGCGCTCACACACACAAACATATATATTGTTATTCTTATTTTAGTTTTTTGTTTGATTTATTTTGGTATTTCGATGAGCAATTTTGATAAATTTGGAAAATTATAGTAATTTATTGAAAATAAATGTTTACTTAGTTAATGAAAGCTTTACAAGGTATGAAACATTTAAGCATAATTTGTTGACCCAACGGTCCCAACTTGACTCTACCCATTTGGATTGGATTAGTTGGTTTCTACTTATGTGATAGGTTGGGTTAGGTTGGATTGGGAATTTCTCAAACCAAACCTTAGTGTCATAATCCTATAAGTGATGAGTTGTATATATGTAATTTTTGAAAGAAAGTCTGAGGCAAATTATATTTATTGGAAAAGAATCATGATGCTATTATTGATGAGATGTATATATCATAACAACAACAATAACAACAACAAACCTTTAATTTAAATTTTTATAAAGGATTAATTCATAATAAAGTGATTAAATTTCACACCGCAGTTAACATATTGTAACTATCCTTATTTTCGGGTTTATTGGGACCAATTGTGAGCAAAATATAAGACATTAATCATTGACACGAACGATGGAGTTGTTGCTTACATTTTTCTCATAAAGACACAGCGGAGTTGTATATACCAAATATCAAAATGAATTAGAAATTCACAAAATTATAATAAACATGTACTTATATATTCTAATTATTATTTCAAAAAATGAATTAAAAATATATATTTTTTATTTTTGCCTTCCTACTCATAAAAAAAGCTCTTGCTTATGGAAAAAACTTAGGTGCTCTGGGAGTAATTACCGCTTGCTTATACTATAGGTTAATGAGGACTGCGGACTGTGGTATTTGGCGAGAAGCTAATGAGAGCAAGTTACACAATTCTCCTCTTCAAATACACACAACGGTAACTGACAAGTAAGTACTTCCTGTCTCTTGTTTGTTCAACTTTTTTCCTTTAAGCTTTCTCCAAAATCCTCAAATTCTTCTTAAGTTTCCACACTTTCATCCACTACTAAAGGCTTTAGAAGAGAATTGCTTGTCCATAATCAGTAATGTGGAAAAGGTAATTGAAATGAGCTTTCAATATATGTAGGCATAGTTTTGATTTTTGCACAATATAGATTACAAACATTGGTGAGTGACATCCAATCAGACAAAACTTTATTTCCTTTTCTAGGTACTTGGGCTTGTAAATGGATATTATGTTTTTTCTTTCTTTATTTTTTAACAATTTCAAATTAAATTGATCAAATACAATATCATATATGATTCTATTAGTGTAACGTTTAATAATTATTTGTTTCTCACCAAATTAAAAAATAATAATAATTTTTTTGATTGCATTCTATGATTTTTTTTTTTTTCCTTCTTCTTAATAATCTTCAACTCATAAGTTTTATGTGCTTAATTCTTTTAATTAGTATTTGATAAATTATGTAGAGATATGTTTTATTTATTCGAATTTGTGATCTTGGTTATCTATATATACATTTAATTATTTGTTTAATTGCATTTCATGATTGCTTTTGAAAAAATTGGCACATAAATTTATGGATTGAAGATTGATAAATGTTTGTTTTATTTATTCAAATAAATTAGCTTATAATCTTGTATATGTAGATGTCCAGTACACATATAAGTAATAGATTCTTTGTGATCTCGGTTGTTTCAGCTATATCTACAAGAAGAAGAAGAAGAAGAAAAACTCAATTATCACAATTTTTTTATTTAATACAAAAATTTTCTGGCAAAGCTATGTAAGTTGTGCGTTTAATACAATACGGCCAAATCAATTAAACCTTCCTACCATCATATTCAAATAACTAAGTGTTAATACTAAATCTATGAATGAGCAGTATCTGGATTTTAATATGTAATGTATACAAGTACAAAAAATGGAAAAAATAATATTTAATTTCCCTTCCTTTTAAATCATTTGGATTTTCTAGCTCCAAATCAAATGGGATATATATTCCTGACAAACCCATGAGTTCTGAGTTATTCAAAAACTATATTCATTCTTGGATCCCAAAAACTCTTTGGCTCATTGTACTTGTGAGAAAATTTTGTAGAAAGAAAATGTTAAAGGAGATCGATAATATATCATACCAGTGCTAGAGCAATGTTACCAGCTAACTCTGTTAACCCCCACATTATTATACATTTATTCTTCTTTGTCTCAAGCACGATATGCCAAAATAAAATATAAATCCCACCTAAGTTTTGCGATTTCCAAAGGATTCTCCACCACTCAAAAAGACAGCTGGTAACACTCAAACTATACTTTTCATCATTATTGCAGCAAGCACCCCACTAGTGGGTTTGTAGCTCAAGACCAGCTGCACCAGCATGAGCTATTAAAGCCTAAAGCTATCTCTTTTTCACCATCAACTTTAGAACTTTATTATGATACCCATCCCTCCTAACCTTTGTATTATTAAAGAACCATCACTGAGCTTTGTTCTAAAAGTATCTAGCAACCCATCACTTGGTTTCATTTGGTGATCACATGCCACTCCAACTTGAGTTAACAGTTAAGTTTTATTATTTTGATAATAAAAATAGGGACTTCTATGTTTGGTCAATATCCCCACACCACTTAAACTCTGGCATTGTATTGTGATGTGGAATTGCCTGAATACTAGGCTTGTAATTACTCAAAAGTCGAATCCATAACTCTCGGACTCACAGGTGTAATGGGCTACAAAAACTTCCTACCACTAGACTACATTCTCATGTGGTAACGAAAAAGTTATCTCACGTATTATTTATATATACATTTTCATTTTCATTGCGTATAAGTTTCACAATTGTGTGAAATCCATAGTGACAAGAAAAATACATATATTTGATATATTAGTTGGTAGTTCGTACAATGCATGTGGACTATTTAATATAATATAATGTTATTCTCTTTCATTTTTTTTTTTTTTGTTTAAATATGAAATTTAATAGTTATGATAATTAATGACAGATGTTTATTATAATCATTTATGTCTAAATTTGAAATTTGATAATTATATTAACAAGTAACCACCACTAAGCCTTATTGTAAAAGTGTCTAAGACCTATCATTTGGCTTCATTTTATGCTCACATGCCTCAACCGCATTTTAGAAAACCTCAACAAAAGATAATCGAGAAGTGGTCTCAAATATCATATTGGCATATTCATTTTCATCCCATGTAAGTCCTACAATTGTGTAAAATATTCCAAGCATTGTAATACGGAAGATTCGTATATTTGATAAAGAGAAGTTAACAAATGCTCTAAAAGTATTAACTTAGGAAATACTTTTAAAATCTTTTTATGGGAATAAATAAATACAACTAATTTTTATAACAATTTTTATACTTTTCATGAGAGTGGTATCAAACCTATATATAAAATAATTATTTGGGGTTAACTCACCAAAAAAAGAAGAAGACATTCTTCAAGTAATTTCTCACCGTTTATCTCACGTGATCATACTCTCTCGCTGTCTCTCTCGCTGTCTCTCTCTTTCTCTCTCTGCCTTTTTACAATGACTAGAGACATAAAAACACAAATTACTACAACTACACACATACATTTCAGGCATTCTTCTCGGAATATTTGTAAGCTCTCTCTTTCTCTCTCGCTATTTTTGTCTCAACAACTTGGTAAACTCGCTCTCCACACTTTCTGCGTAATTCTTACCCTTACTGTTTTTCTTTCTTTCTTTTCTTTTGTTCTTTCTTGATGAATACTACGTTGAAGGAAGGCTGAATCTTTGATTCTGGAGAAGAAATCATGGTTTTGGAGAACATGTTCAATTTACAAGGTGCAACACGTAAGTTATAGTAAATTCATTTTTCCCAGGAAAACAAGCTCCACGCAGAGAAAACACACACAACACAACACAACACAAAACACAAGCATGGGAAAAAGAAAGTATGATCACATATGCTTTGTTATAAAATTCTTGTTTTTATGATTGAAATCATCATATTTTTATCGTTTTACACAGCTGCAGATGCAAACATGAAAATATGGTCTTTGTTACTTTTTAATTTTCTCTATTTCAACGTATTAAGTGAGGAAGGAGGAATTTGAACCCGAATACTCCTTACGAGATAACTGGAAAATGCCATTTATTAGTTGTAAAAGTAATCTTGTTGATCTTAAACACTTCAGTTTATAGTGTAAATGGTTTAATCAAAATAATTTTTCTTAAAGTAAAGACTAAAGAGATAAGAAAAATCCCACAAACAAACGGTTTGTTCTTTGTAGTTTGGTTGAGTTTCTTTTATTTTTTAGTTTTCTTAACTCTTTAGTCTTTAGCTACTTTGCCGAAGGCTCAAATTTTAACTTTTGTTTTGTTTTGTTTCTAAAGCAAATTGTTTTAGTTTATTATCTCATAGGTGCAGGTTTACTGGTCCAGAATCTTTTAACTCTCTCCTAGACTCCTAGGTCGATACTGTCTAAGCTAATACTTGTCTTGTATGTATGAATGAAGAATGTAAATTGTAAAATATGCATTTCTACTAAAAAATTGATTGGACTTGTTCAAGTCTTTGTCTATATGATTAAAATGACTAAAGGCGGCATTGCCTTTTTAATTAAGTCTTTGTCTATGTATATGATTAATCTGACTAATTCATTAACTTTTCGCAAGTCTTTGTCTGTATATGATTAATCTGACTAAGTGCATTACCTTGAAATTTCCATACACATTTTAACTATTAAAAAAAAAAAAAAACATTTTGTTGGTTTTACCAATCACCACCTACCTCTCTTCCTAGAAGGAGAGGAGAGGGAGACAAATTTAATTATGTGGACCTGCGCATGCATGGACAAATGGGTCTTTTCAATCACAAGAAGTTTTCGTATTTATGTGGCATCTGCATGGATTTATCTACTGTGTATAATAATTAGCCTGGAAGAGTTTTCTTTGATCAGGCTTTATTGGTGAACTAAAACACATTGTTTGTATCTGGGGATTTTTGTCATGGGTGAGTATATTTTTTTTGGTTGAAAACGGTGTGTTTGAATTTTGGGTGAGAAAAACAAATTTTATATGAACGGATAAGGGAGAGGGATAAAAGAATATTTGTTTATGCAGATCAGAGCCGAGAGAGAGAGAGAGAGAGAGAGAGAGAGAGAGGTGAACGTCGGTGAGAGGGAAGAAGGGAGACAAAGAAAATGACAAGAGCATAAATGGCTTATATCTGTTTCTACTTAAGAGAAAGAGAGAGGGAGAGAGTGATGACAAAAGTTTTCCTGATATGTGAAGAAAAGAGCAGTATTTTCTGTAGGGTAACACTTGTTGCACGTAAACAGTGTGTGTATGTATATACATATGGTCCAACATAACTAAAATCGTGACTTCAAGTTACGATTTCAGTTATTTCAGCAATGTGAGTGTATGACACATGCTGTGTACAATAAACATTGTCCTTTTTTGTAAGGGTTGTAGAGAAGATCTCTTTTAAATGGGGTGTCCCATATTTGTTGAGTTGATCACTCTCCTACGAGAGGGATGTATGCAATCATTGCACAAAATAATAAACCGTGGAGAAGAGGTTGAATGTATTTGGAAGGTTGGGAAGGGGAAATGTGTCAAAATTAATTCTTATTAGTACTAAGTGAGAAGGGTACAGTTAAAAATAGAATTTTCTGTCTTATTGGCAAGAATCATATCTAGCAAGTAGCAACAAAAGGATGCCCCATGTTGGTAAATAAAAAATGGTTAACCCAGGTTTAGTTGTCAAAATTTCCCAGTATAGTTGTTATTCAGCGTTGTGGGTCAAGAAGAAGAGGTGTCCATATCGTTTTTATGTTTAGATTCTTTGGAATAGTTTTTGGAGTACTATTTAGAAGTAAGTATAATTTATAGGAATCTTTTAAAAAAAGAAATTTTATGTTAATGAAAAGTTACATGTTGCATATATACAAACCTCAATGAATGAAGTTTACTTTCGTAAACTGTTTAGGGGAAGTGTCATTTTAGAAAACCTCAAGGAGGTTGGTGTTAGAGTTTAATTAAGTTTATTACTATAGCGATGTAAATATGTAAAACGTAATTATATTTACTAACATATTTTAGAAGAGATTTCAAATTAAACCTTATAATATAAAATTAAACACTGAATTTTAAAAACTGTTATAAATTAGAGATAGACTTCCTGAAGACCATAAAAAGGGAAGAACTTGGAGGAAAAAAGTAAAAAGAAAGAGGAAGAACTTAGGACCCAAACTAGTAATCTCATATTGAAACTTTAAAGGCTCTTCAGAGGATGTGAATATAAGCACAACTCAGAATTGCTCATTTTACCAACTTTTGTTACCATCAGGTTTCTCACAGAATGCCCACATAATGGTAACCATCCTAGAGTGTAACCCAAAGTCATTTATAAGATGCACTAGCACTGAACAACCACTTTTATCTTCCTAATAGGAACATACCCTACCAAAAAATTAAGCAAATACTAGTTAACTGCCATCTGCTACTAAGCTGGGGTAAATTATTTTGCATAGGATGACAAAACAATAAATTTTATTCTCATTGATGAAACTGTTGTAGACTTCACATATAATCTTTATCATTCTACTCAAGTTTGATATTAGCCATTGCCATGAGTATTAGCATATATACCAGTGGAAGAATTTGAGATTCCCTCCCTTGAAAGTTGAAAACTGTTTCATGACATTTGACAGAAAAGATTCTTCAATTTCCGACAGAATGGCTGCAACTAGACTCGCCTTGTTTGTGGGAGCATGCCAGCATCGTTGTGCAACTCGGTTTCTATGCAATAATTTTAGTGCACCTAGCACGAAATTTTCCAGGCCTGATATGCAAAAACAGAAGAAAGGTTATGGATAGAGGCATAGACAAGTACCCCATCAGAATAAAAGTCAGCACTGCATATATAGCCAGCATAATTTGTTCCTGTTTACTACTGGGAATTCACTTCTTAATGCTAATGATGCTGCTAAATGGTAGTGGAACTCAGTGCAACTCTAAAACTCGAGCTTTTTCCTCAGAAATTATGCAAGTGCTATCATGGGCAATCACACTTGTTACTGTATACATAATCCCCAATAAAAAGAACATCAAGTTCCCCTGGTTACTAAGAGCATGGTGGCTTTGCAGCTTCCTGTTGTCCATTATTTGCACAGCTCTTGATACCCATTTCAGGGTTATAAACCATGGCAAACTTGGAGCACGAGATTATGCAGACTTCCTTGGCCTGCTTGCTTCTACATGCCTCTTGGTCATTTCAATCCGAGGGAAGACAGGTATCATCTTCAGTGTCCCCAATGGCATTGCCGAACCACTTCTCAATGGAAAAACTGATGAACATTCAGAATACAAGAGGATATGTTTATATGGCAAAGCTACTCTTGTCCAACTTGTTACCTTCTCTTGGCTGAATCCCCTTTTTGCTGTTGGGTTTAAGAAACCCCTCGAACAGGAGGAAATTCCCGATGTTGATATCAAGGACTCAGCAAGATTTCTCTCCCATTCCTTCAACGAGAGTCTAAAACAAGTTAAGGAGAGAGATGGAACTACAAATCCATCCATCTATAAGGCAATCTATTTGTATACCAGGAAGAAAGCAGCAGTCAATGCATTATTTGCAGTGATAAGCGCTGCAGCATCCTATGTTGGCCCATACCTCATTGATGACTTTGTACGTTTCTTAACTGAGAGGAGCACCAGGAGTTTAGAGAGTGGGTACCTTCTGGCCCTAGGCTTTTTAGGTGCCAAAATCGTTGAGACAATCACACAGAGGCAATGGATTTTTGGGGCACGCCTGCTAGGCCTTCACCTTAGAGTTGCTCTTATATCTCGCATATACAAAAAAGGTTTACTCTTGTCAAGTCAATCCCGCCAGAACCACACTAGTGGAGAGATCATCAATTATATGAGTGTAGATATCCAAAGAATCACAGACTTCATTTGGTACTTAAACATAATATGGATGTTGCCTGTACAAATATCCTTAGCAATCTACATTCTACATACAAATCTAGGTTTGGGGTCATTCGCTGCATTAGCTGCAACTTTAATAGTCATGGGTTGCAATATACCCCTTACAAGAGTCCAGAAGAGATATCAATCTAAGATCATGGAAGCCAAGGACAATAGGATGAAATCCACTTCAGAAGTTCTTCGAAACATGAAGGCTCTTAAACTTCAAGCTTGGGACGGTGAATTCCTTCAAAGGTTAGAAAGCTTGAGGAAAATAGAGTATGGTTGGTTATGGAAATCACTAAGGCTGTCGGCACTTTCAGCTTTTATCTTCTGGGGATCACCCGCATTTATCTCTGTGGTAACTTTTGGGGCATGTATGCTAATGGGGATTGAACTCACAGCTGGAAGAGTCTTATCTGCATTGGCCACCTTCCGAATGCTACAAGACCCTATATTCAATCTGCCTGACTTACTGTCTGTTATTGCACAGGCAAAAGTCTCAGCTGATAGAATTAGTTCCTTCCTCCAGCAGGATGAAATTCAAAAGGATGCCATTGAGTATATTCCAAAAGATCAAACAGAGTATGGCATTGAGATTGACAGTGGAAGATTCAGCTGGGATCTTGAGTCAAGGAATCCAACTCTGGAAGGAATACAGTTAAAAGTGAAGAGGGGAATGAAGGTGGCAATATGCGGGACTGTGGGATCAGGGAAGTCTAGCCTGCTCTCATGTGTGCTTGGAGAAATACAAAAGCTGTCAGGGACAGTGAAGATCAGTGGTACAAAGGCTTATGTGCCTCAGTCTCCATGGATACTGACAGGAAATATCAGGGAGAATATTCTCTTTGGGAATCAGTATGACAGTGCTAAGTACAACAGAACAGTCAAAGCATGTGCTTTGACAAAGGATTTTGAACTTTTCTCCTGTGGCGATCTAACAGAGATCGGTGAAAGAGGGATAAATATGAGTGGTGGACAGAAGCAAAGGATACAGATTGCTCGTGCAGCATACCAAGATGCTGATATATATCTACTTGATGATCCTTTCAGTGCAGTTGATGCTCATACAGGCACCCAACTCTTTGAGGTTAGTAAATCATGTCAGTGACTAGAATATGAGAATGTATTTCTTAATTAGGCCCTATAATAAGCAGCCTATCCACTCTCCTGCTTTGAAGCAACAGTTTAAGAAGTCAACATTGTTTATTGTTTCATATACCTTTTGCAGGAATGCCTGATGGGGATTCTTAAAGAGAAGACTATACTTTTTGTTACCCACCAAGTTGAGTTTCTTCCAGCAGCAGACCTAATTCTGGTAAGCATGACATGACAGCTCTCTCTGTTATTTAGTCATTTAAGTAGATAATAGAATAGGACATTATATGCAGTAACTAAAATACAATATATATTTTTTTAGGATAGTTTTAAGAGGTTGAAAAAAAATATATGGTAGGAAAAAAAGCATTTGTTATGATACTAGGATTACTTGATAATCTGAGAATTTTCCTGATAGTTAAGAATTGGGACTTCCAAAATCTAAAGACTTTGCTACAATGCTGAGGATTGTGGTTCTTCAGACTGCAACTAACATAAATTTAACAGGTGATGCAAAATGGAAGAATTGCACAAGCCGGACAATTCAAAGAACTTATGAAGCAAAAAATAGGATTTGAGGTTTTGGTTGGTGCTCATAGCCAGGCTCTAGACTCTATCCTCTCAATTGAAAATTCAAGTAGAACATCCCAAAGCCCTACAGCTGATGATGAATCGAACACAAATTCAACTTCAAATGCAGAACTTCTACACACACAACATGACTCTGAGCATAATCTCTCTCTTGAAATTATAGAAAAAGGAGGTAAATTAGTGCAAGATGAAGAAAGAGAGAAAGGAAGCATCGGAAAAGAAGTTTACTGGTCTTATTTGACTGTTGTGAAAGGTGGGGCCCTAGTTCCATTCATCCTTTTGGCACAGTCATCATTCCAAATATTACAGGTAGCAAGTAACTACTGGATGGCATGGGCTTCTCCTCCCACAAGTGAGACTGAACCAAAATTGGCAATGGACTTCATATTGCTTGTTTATGTAGTACTAGCTGTTGGAAGTTCACTTTGTGTTTTGGTGCGAGCCGTACTAGTAGCGAAAGCAGGACTTTGGACAGCAGAAAAGCTATTCAAAAACATGTTGCATAGTATATTCCGAGCACCAATGGCATTTTTTGATTCAACCCCATTTGGAAGAATCTTAAATCGGGTAAGTTCGAATTTGACAAAGTTTATGTTGATTTCAATTGAATTTATACATTGGTGTTACTAATAGTATTATCAGTATGGCTGAATCTATTTAATTTGTACATGTATCACAAATTTCTTATAAAAAAAATAACACTAAGATGTACTAGACCAAAAAAAAAACAAAAAACAAAAAAAAATTGCATTTGCAACTAACGAATACTCCTTGCAAGGGTTATATACAAAAACTAGAATAAGGAAATTCAAACATTTTCAGATCAGTTGAAGTTAAATATGATGTTAATAACGTGTAGAATTTTAGAGGATAAGCATCCCATAGAAAACAAAATATTTTAATGAAGGGAAAAACCTATTGACTTCAACTAAGGCCAGGATGACTTTGACAAAATGAAATTCATTTCACAGTTCCTGTCCTCTCCAATCACACCCTGGCAGAATGCCTAACATTACGTAAGAAGGAAATTTTAGAGAATCCTCTATCTTCAGATTAACCATCCCATGAAAGATAAGAAAATATGCCAATAATAAGTAGCTGGATTGGCAAGATACCCTACCCCTTCAGACAAAACTTCAAGTCAAAAGCCAAAGTTTTAACTCATGACTTCAAAACCAGATGTCAGAATATAATAGCATGCAAGAGGTAATAAACTAAACATTAAAAAATAAAAAATCAGAAGATTCAAGTTATCTTTCTTTTTCTCCTCACATAAAGATATAATTGTAAAGGTTCTTTCAAGAGGGCTGACAGCCTAAAGTTACCTCTGCAGGCATCTACAGATCAAAGTGTGTTAGACTTGGAATTGGCAACAAAATTAGGTTGGTGTGCTTTCTCAATAATACAGCTTCTAGGGACTATTGCAGTGATGTCGCAGGTGGCATGGGAAGTATTTGTCATCTTCATTCCAGTAACTGCAATCTGCATATGGTATCAGGTTAGAGACTTCTTTCACCCTCTCTATATACTATCTAGAGATGATTAATTAATGTATAAAACATAGATGGCAATAACAATTTTGACTTCTAAAGCATTTGAAAACTCATCATGTTGACAAGAACTGTGTTGATACAAAAAAAAAAAAAAAAAAAAAACTCTTGAAAACACAATAACTCAATGTACCATTGAATTAAATTCTAATGCTACAAAAAGCAATGTGTATTTACTGTTAAGTAGCTTCAGAACAACATGCCCCTCCCCAACTCTGTGTATGAATGAATTGCTCCCATATTATGGATGCTAATCAATAATTAATTATGATTACTTCAGCAATATTACATACCAACAGCAAGAGAACTGGCCCGCTTAGCTGGTATACAACGAGCACCAATCCTCCACCACTTTGCAGAATCACTATCAGGAGCTACAACAATCCGTGCTTTTGATCAAGAAGACCGTTTTATTGACGGAAACATTGGTCTTGTTGACAACCACTCAAGGCCATGGTTTCATAATATGTCAGCAATGGAATGGCTTTCTTTCAGACTGAATTTGCTATCTAATTTTGTGTTTGCCTTCTCATTGGTATTACTGGTGACCCTTCCTGAAGGAATTATCAATCCAAGTGAGTATCGCTAATGTTTTTAAAAACTAAGCATTATAATGACCTCAAAGTAGAATTCATTATTAATCATTTGCTGCCTAGACTAAGGGATAGAAAATCTCCTGGGAAAGAGAAATCAGGACTTACTGCATACAAATATGCATTGCATCAGATGCTTTCTTGATTAGTGGCCCATTTTCTTACAAGAAAAATAAGTTACTTTAAAAGATTTCAAATGGAAACTCTAGTCATAAAGAGAGTACTTATCTGGAATTGGACTCTTTACAGGCATTGCAGGGTTGGCAGTGACATATGGAATAAATTTGAATGTTTTGCAAGCTTCAATTATATGGAACATATGCAATGCAGAAAATAAGATGATATCAGTTGAAAGAATTCTTCAGTACTCAAACATAACAAGCGAAGCGCCACTTGTGATTGAAGAGAGCAGACCACCAAATAACTGGCCAGAAGTTGGAACAATATGCTTCAAAAATTTGCAGGTGAGCCTCTATAGCTAGGCTATAAACTATGAAGAAAGATCTGAAATTTTTATATTGTTTTAGATATCAAAATACTTTTATGAACACTTCATTTTTTTCCATCCATAGTACACATAATTACAAGAAGTAACAATATTGTATCCATTGCCTCAAAGTGGATGTAATGAAAGTCCTCAGCCTAACATAACAAGTTGTTGCAACATACAACTGACTTGACTGTATTGCAGGTCCGTTATGCTGAACATTTACCATCTGTCCTGAAAAACATTACTTGCACATTTCCGGGAAGGAAGAAAGTTGGTGTTGTAGGAAGGACGGGGAGTGGTAAATCAACCCTCATACAGGCCATTTTCAGGGTTGTTGAGCCTAGAGTGGGAAGCATTATAATTGATGATGTGGATATTTGCAAGATAGGACTTCATGACTTAAGATCAAGGCTTAGCATCATACCACAGGACCCAGCTATGTTTGAGGGAACAGTTAGAACAAACTTAGACCCACTCCAGCAGTATTCTGACAGTGAAATATGGGAGGTAAATATTCTTATCAAACAACACCTCTTATAGGGAAATATTGGAGGTAAAACCTTATATCCAATTAATACCACCAAGAACCTAACCTCATTCAAGAAGGGTAGTAGATTATGTATCAAAGACCAAAAAGGAAAATGAAAATTTTCCATACCAAGTTGCAAGAGATCATTTTATCATTTATAAATCTAAATTACCTAGAAGTACAGATTCATCATTACCATTTTTTTCTATCCGACATATGCTCATTTAAATTCCAAAATTTTCAGGCTCTGGATAAATGTCAACTAGGTCATTTAGTGCATGATAAGGAAGAGAAGTTGGATTCCACAGGTCAGGTTCATCAACTTGTTGTATTGACATAATTGATTGAATGCCCTTTTCTTTACTATCAGTAACATGCATGCATCTAACAGTGGTTGAAAATGGAGAAAATTGGAGTGTGGGCCAAAGACAATTATTTTGCCTTGGAAGAGCCTTGTTGAAGAAGAGTAGCATTCTTGTACTGGATGAAGCGACAGCCTCAGTTGATTCTGCAACTGACGGAGTATTACAGAAGATCATTAGTCAAGAGTTCACAAATCGGACAATTGTCACTATAGCCCACAGAATCCACACAGTTATAGATAGTGATCTTGTTTTGGTCCTCAGTGAAGGCAAGTATCTCTCTCTGTCTCTCTTTCACACACACACACATGAAAATTTATCATGAATGTATTGAAAGAAAGACTGAAGGACTCTTGCTTGAACAGGAAGAATCGCAGAATATGACACACCAGGAAAGCTACTAGAACGACCAGATTCATTCTTCTCTAAACTCATAAAGGAGTATTCCTCAAGATCACAAAGTTTCAACAACTTAGCAAACACTCATAATTAACTCCCGCTTCAAAGATTCCTCAGATGTTAAATTTGGTGGAGCAAGACAGATTGATCATATCAGTAACATCAACTTGCATAAATAGATTGAATATTCTCCCGGTCATGAATTAGGAGGACAAGTGATGCAAAAGAGTATTCAAAGAGAAGATTATTCTAATTTTGTTTTGTTTTGTTTTTCAAGTCAATTGTATTTTTCTTGATTAATTGTATTTTATTTAGGTCCTAGTATTTAATTAGGTCGATTAGTATTTTTATTTATAGTTAAGTTTATTTTTGTAATAAGTCATTTAGTGTATCCTATGGTAATTAGAATCAGAATTTCTCTTAGAATTTAGTACTCCTATTCTCTATTAGAGGAGGATTATTTTGATGTAATAAAATTTCTATGGAAATTGTCTCCATGGTCTGTGTTGACTATGACCAACCCTAATTACCGACTTCTAGTGATTTTTTTATGCTTGATGCTATTTTCCAAGCAGGACTAAGTGCTGATTCCTAAGCTCTCTATATTTATTTTCCTATCTTTTAATTTTCTTGCTGCATTGTTCTGGCTTAACCAAACGGCAATGCATCAACAAGGATCAACTGCCTTAGTTGTTAGTAATTCTATAACTAAAAATTGTACGATTAACAAAACAGCACAAGCGAAGGCATTCTTGTTATTCTTCTATTTGTAATGTAGCATTCCCAAACACCGGAAAATATGCAGGAACATGTAAGCTTATTAAGTAGTAGCATAAATTTAACTATTGTTTCGTCTAAAATGGTTTATTTATTTATTTATATTTGCCCATTAAGCTAATTTGGCAAACATATTAGTTATATGGCCACCTTTGGAACTTAGAGACTCGAGTTTCACGGAGAAAATCATGAGATGATTTTTTTTTTTTTCCAAGTTTCTAGTGAAACTCAAGTTTTAGAGACTCGAGTTCTTCACATTCGAACTCAAGTCTCAGATACTTGAGTTCTAAAAGTGGTCACATGACTAATATGTTTGCAAATTAGCTTAACGGGCAAAAAAGCCCGGCTAAATTAAACGAGTACTAATAAATACAAGAGTTTTGTGGTTCAGTGACATTTTACTGGTCTCACTTGTGGGAATAGCCCCAGGATTTGTATCCTCATTCCCTGACTTAAGCAAAAATACAAGAGTGGATAATATGACTACTAATAGTAGTTTTTTGAAAGCAAGTTGCATCTTCCTATAATCATGTGTCACTATGACCTTATAGTTCCAAATATGATCCACATTTCCCTCATTGTTTAAAAAAACGCTACTAAATCAAAATCAAAAGAAGGAAAAAGTAAAATGGCAGAACATGAAAAATTAACACAAGAATTAGCAATCTGGGTTATGTAGAGAGAGAGAGATTGTACCTTTTTTTTTTTTTTTTTTTTTTCTTTTGAAGCTCAGCTCTTCCCTCAACTGTATGAAAAATGAAGTCCCAAAGATATAAGAATTGGCTCGAATTATAAAGGGCATAGTTAAACGACACGTCGTTTTCTGATTTTTTTTTTAAAAAAAAAATGCAATTTGCGGCGGAATTGTCAAAACTCAAAAACTCATAACAGAAAAAAGCATTGTTTTGATAGTGGGGATAGTGAGAAAGAATGGCAGGGAGAGCGGTGGGCTCAATAGCAGCCGCCGTCCGATTGGAGGCGGCGAAATCCAACGGCGCACCAGCTCCTCCTCCTCATCCACGGAATCCGAAACCCTCGCCGCACTTGCCTTATCTCTCCTTCAATAAGCCATCTTTGGTCGTCACAACTGAGGCAAGTTCTCTTATCCTAACGCCCTGTTTGGTTGCCCTCACAAAATGTTTCCTTTCTGTGCTGCTTATAAACAAAAATAAATAGTATTTGTTTTGAAATTCAAGTTTCAAGTTGTTAACCAAACAGTATATTTAAAAAAAAAAAAAAAAAGTGAGATGGCTGGTATTAAATTTATTTTTGAACTGAGCTAATATATCAATGATTATTTAGTTAATATGCCACATACCCGATGTATCCCTGATCTTTCAAGACTATAACCTCAGTTGATGTTTTTTCCTTTTTGTTTTACTTGATCATTGTAATTTTGATTCTTAATTGTTGCTCTCATAATACATCTCCAATGTACTCAGGTTGGCTATTTTTTCTATTAATAACATTTTTTTGTTACCTTAAAAAAAAAAAAAATAGAGAGATTTGGAGTCAAGAGCGGCCGCTATAGGTTGAACATTTGTAACCAATTATGTCATTATCTGCAGCCCTTGCAGTCACTTCTCCTTTCTAAGTATATCAAAGCAGTAGCCATATCTGACTGTTAACTTGTTTACCCAATCCCAACTGAGATGACAATAGCATCCTGTCCTAACTTGCAAATTCATGGAAACAGTTATGCCCTTACTTAGCTCGTGGAGTACCGGGAAATCTTTCACTTGGGGGTTTTTTGGAGTATTGAGCTTCAAATTATCTAGACATTTTCCATAAAGGTGTAATTTATTGACACCTGAAAAGTATTCATTTCTTGATAATTGACGAGCACAAATGCTCTACCTCTTTATGGAGTTTAAGAGTAGCTTATGTTGCTCAATCAGAATGAGATATAGAAAGGATAAATGTTTTGATAAATTCAATAAGTTACAACGGAGGAGGGGGAATTTGAACCTTAGATGTCTCTATTAAAAATACCGGAAGATGTTAGTTGAGCTACAAGGCTCTTAGTAGAATTTGTAAATTAACGTAAATTTTCGCCTATATTAGGTAATTGCTCTATGTAGTTTGGGATTGCAGAAGTGTTAAGTTCTACTCTGTTACATCTTGGACAGACGTGCAATATGTGTACAATTTCCTTATCCTCACGTCTTTTAAGATAACTACAATTCATCTCAATAAGACCTTAGTCCCCACAATTTCAAGAACTTATGTTATGATAAATTCAATGTTTACTGTAGAATACTGACTAGGAAGTTTCTAATCCATGCCTCTTAATATTTCAATTCTTGTTGAAAAGGTGTTTTTGTGGTTCATTCTAAGGTGTTGACTATTGAATGCCTCTTGGCTATTGCCTTAAAGTTATGTCACTAATCATTTAGATGCATCTTGGTTGTTGCAGTCAAATGTTCGGAAAGAAAAAAGAAAGAAGCCAGATCCACCTTGTGTAGTCTGCCAAGGGAGCGGAAGGGTTGATTGCCACCATTGTTGTGGAAGAGGTCTCTCTCTCATGCACAATCATGTACATTAATTTAGTTATAGGTCCATTTCTATGAGGTCAATCATTAACTCATCTTGCCTTTGAACGAGGACAATTCCAAGATTCTCATATAAACATCTGAATTCCCTGATTTTAATTTGACATGAGAAGTGCTGATTTTGCCCAGCTAGTATTGCTTAGGTGCCTGTGCAGCTGTGCCTATAAACAGTAGTATGCTTAGCTTTTATTTTTTCTTCAGACTAGAGTTTGTTGGAATTAGTCCATAAAGACACTGTTTGATCTCAACTAGGAACTAGAACATAGGTCTGCATTGTTATGCCATTATGCTTTATTAGTTCTTGGCATCTCAAGTTATAGATAGTGAACATTTTTAATTGGAACCTGAATTCTCATAGCATAGCAAGCACCTTGAGTTTTTTGAAATTTAAGTTGCATAAATCATGTCAAAAGTGTGCCATTGAGTTTTTACATCTCAACACATCAGCAATTTATTTTTTCCTAAGCTGCTAATTTTATATTCTTTTCTTTGGATATTGCAGGAAGGACAAACCATGTTCATTTAGCAATGCTTCCTAAAGGGGAATGGCCAAAATGGTGACATATGGAACTCTTTTTATGAGTGCATTTGATGATTACTTCATCCAATTTTGGCCTTCCGTCAACTGTCTTGAATCACTATTGCAGGTGCAGGACTTGTGGTGGAAGCGGTCTCGGCTACTGCTCCCGCTGCCTTGGGACAGGAGAGTATAGGTATATAATGGGCTTCCATTTTATGAAGACGGATAATGATAACACCCAAGATCAGAAAAAGTGTGAGGTCCAAGGTGACCAGAAACGCCGTAGTGCAGCAGATTTACTTCTAAATGAAGAAGAATAACCAAATTGATTTCACAAAATCTGAAGACTAAATGGACAGTTTTATTCCAGCTCTTCTTTCCAAAAGGAAGTTCAATTTCAAGCTTGTAAAGTTATGTTTGTAACCTTGCTGTAGATATATGCATTATCATAAAATTTTCCAGAATTCAAGAAGCCCATTTCATAGCATGAGTGAAGAGAATTTTGCACAGAAAAATGTGTGCTATTTCTATTGATATAATTACAACCTGAGAAACATTTTGCCCTCTTCTCTCTTTAATGCAAATCTCTCAACTGACCAGTTGAGCACCAGATAAATCCATAAAAATCCTTCGCATCATGATGTATCTATTTCAATTTTTTCTTGTTATAAATGCAGTTTTGCAAGAAAATTTAATCGTAATGAGTGTAAAATTTTTTCCATGCATCAATTTCTTGAGCTTATAAAATGTATTACAATCACTTTTGGTGATTACTTCTTCACCTTAATTGCCAAATTTACAAGGCTAAAGAAATGATTTTTTATAACCTAGCAGTTGGAAACTATTGCTACTTGTGGCTTGCAAATTATCCTTTGGTTGCAGACAACTGAAAAATTGCACATTGCAATCTCCCCTTTAACTGATGCATGGAAAAGGAATCCGTTAGTCCATTTTGCTCTTTACAGCTGCAATTAGACCCGAAAAGGAATCCGTTGGTCCTTTTTTCCAAACAATGTACCGGATTGAAAATTTGTGTATATTAAATATACATAATTGTATACTTTTTGTGAAAAAAATGTGTACTTTGAATATACAAAATTGTGTACATTTTTTTATAAATTATGTGCATTGAATGCACAAAATTGAAAATTTGTGTATGTTAAATGTACAATATAATTGTGTACATTCTTTGAAAAATTAGACACATTGAAAGTATAAAATTGAAAATTTGTGCACTTTGAATATACAAAATTGTATACTTTTTTTGAAAAATTGTTTACACGTTAAGTGCGAAGAATTGTGTATATTCTTTGAAAATTTATATATATTGAATATACATAATTGTATACATTCTTTGACAAATAGTGTACATTGAATGCACACAATTAAAAAATTGTGAACATTTAACATGTAGAATTGTGTAAATTTTTAAAAAATTTGTGAATATTGAATATACATAATTGTATATATTTTTTTGAAAATTAGTGTACTTTGAATATATAGAATAGTGTACATTCTTTGAAAAATTGTGTACATCAAATGAATATAATTGAAAAATTATGTACATTAAATACACAAAAACGTGTACAATCTTTGAAATATTATGTACGTTGAGTATACAAAATTGAAAAATTGAGTACGTCAAATGTATGAAATTATGTACATTATTTGAAAATTTGTCTACTTTGAATGTACAAAATTCCGCACATTCTTAGAAAAATTTTGCATATTGAAAATACACAATTGTATATGATGAGATTGACGAACTCATTTACTGAAGACGACGACCATAAGTCCAACGAAGACATCCCTGAACGAGCAAATTAATACCCACTGACAGGACTGACGAACTCATTCGCCAAAACGACCTCAACAATACAGACGAGGGCATACTTGAACGAACAAAACCAATGCCCACGCCACTGACGAGGGTAAAGCCATCCATTCAATACAGCCAATTAATACATAGGGCAGTTACAGATCCAGCTGTGTGAGCCGTTGGAGCACATTGAAGCCACATTATGAGGCACGAAACGTTACTAAGAAGAGCATTAAAACCACCTTAATTGCCCCAACGGCTTGGAGCTGTAACCGCATATATAAAGCCTCCACATTGCCAAGTGCAAGGTACAGACACACATAGACACTAAGAGATCTCTTTCATTTTTGTTCAATTACATTGTTTAATCCCAAGAGAGTTTCTTATACTGACTTTTGCATCGGAGGCATTGTGGCAGGCACCACACCGGTGACCACCTTTGAGAGTACGTTCATGCAGGCTGAGGATTGCTTCCATCTGACTAACTCGACTGACGAGCTTACGGTTCATCAGTATAACTCTACTGACGAACTCACTCTACTGACGAACTTACTTGACTGACGAATTTACGCTTCATCAGTATATATTCTTTGAAAGATTGTATACTTTGAATATGCAAAATTAAGTAAACTGAAAGTATAAGATTGAAAAATTATGTACACTTTTTGAAAAATTATGTATATCAAATATACAAAATTGCATGCATTCTTTGAAAACTCGTGTAAGTTGGATATATATTTTTTTAAAGATTTTTTATATAAATATACAAAATTATATGCGTTATTTGAAATTTTGTATTTATTATTAATTTTTTTTCAATTTCTGGTGCCAAAGATCATGAAAACTTTATTTATTCATTTTTTAATATTTAAAAAAAAAAAAGATACTGTAGTTTGTTTACTTTGCTATTTTATCTGAAAATCGGGTTACATGTGACCCGACCCAAATCACCAGTTTAATTCTCCAAATTCCAAGACTATAAACAAAAGTTAGAATTAAAATCTCTCACTCCGGATACTACTACTAATAATACTCAAAGCTCTAGGGTTTCTCTCACTCACAACTCAATCCATTTCCTCCTCCCCGCTCAATCTTTGGCGGGAACCCTCCTCGCCCAAAAAAAAAAAATAAATAAAAACTCCAAAACCCCAAATCTCCTCTTCATAAAAAAAAAAAAACAAGAGACAATTCACAATTCCAACACAAAAACACAGAGAGAGAGGAAGAGAAGAAGAAAATGGGGAAAGACGAAGAGGAGATGAGGGGAGAGATAGAGGAGAGGCTGATAAACGAAGAGTACAAGATCTGGAAAAAGAACACGCCTTTTCTCTACGATCTGGTCATCACGCACGCCCTAGAGTGGCCTTCTCTCACCGTCGAGTGGTTGCCGGACCGCGAGGAGCCGCCAGGGAAGGACTATTCCGTCCAGAAGATGATTCTCGGGACTCATACTTCCGAGAATGAGCCCAATTACCTAATGCTTGCTCAGCTGCAGCTCCCGTTAGACGACGCCGAGAACGACGCCCGCCATTATGATGACGACCGCTCTGATTTCGGCGGCTTTGGCTGCGCTAATGGGAAGGCAAGCGCCTCTCCTTTTTGGCTTTTTTATAATTTATTAATTAATTGATTAATTATTGTTTGCTTCGCTAGCTTAACTTTGATGCAGCTCGATTTGGTTGACATTGTAGCATTTGGTAATTTTGTAATTTTGTATTATTATAGTTGAGGCGCAAAGCTCCGGCTTTTAGCGGGGTGTGTATGTGTGTGTATGTATATATATATGTAGCCTAGTTTAGATTTACTGATAAAATTGAATTCTGCCTACACCAAAGAGAAACCCATTGGTTGTAAAGAGAAATAATCATGTAGCAAATGTTATAGTTTCAAATTCTAATGAGTCTATGTTGATGCAGGTCAATTTGGTTGACGTTGTAGTATTTGGTAATTTTATATCATTATAGTTGAATGGTAGATTTTGTCATGAATTTAATCAATAAGCCCGCTATTATGTGAGAGGAAGTGGTATTGCTCTTGGAGTATTGAATAATTACTTAATTACTCATATATATGGGGCGATCTATGGTGCTTTTGTTTATACACTATATTGTTGGTATTATTATTATTCAATTTCTTATTAACTGATAAAGTTTATTATTGTCTAATAAAAGTCTTGAAATTGAATCTTGTTGGTACACAACGCTCCGACTTTTAGCGGAGTGTCTATATATATAGCCTAGTTTTAGATTTACTGATAAAACCTCTTTTCATCAAATAGAAACCCATTGGTTGTAAAGAGCAATAATCATGTTGCAAGCATTACAGTTTCAAAGTCTAATGAGTCTATGTAGATGCAGCTCGATTTGGTTGACATTGTAGTATTTGGTAATTTATATCATTATAGTTGGGGGAAAATTACTCCATACTCTCTCAAATGAAAAGCAGTGAACTCTAGAAGCTAGGGCGTTGTTCACATTTGGACATGAACAACTATTCCGTTCTCAGCAAAAACCCACCTTCTAGATTGAACGTCAACTTATCTTATTTCCATGTTCAATCTAAGACAGCGCTGATAGCTTGTAGTGAACAGCCCCCTTATGAAACCAACCAAAAGCAGCCTTTGGTACTTAAGTAGTTGAGGTTTGGAACCCTTGCAACTATGATAGAAAGCCATTTGCTTGTTGCCAAACCCTTTGCCTTTCTTTTGAATCAAAGTAGGTCGCAACTGTTATATTTTAGTCGGTCGGTGGAAGCTGTTGATTATACAAAAGCTCCACTTCCTTGTCTTGCTACTGGCAAAGCTTCTACTTTGCTTGCTTCTCTCGCGCTTACTTGCGCAAAGGCTTAAAGTCAATTTCGTTAAGTCCATCGTTGTATCCGCAAAAAAGGGATTGGGTTTAATCAAACGATTACTTCTTTATTTTAACTTTGAAAGTTTCGACAAATACCATCAAGGAACAGATGTTCTGAATCAATCAATGAAGTTAATTTTTTTAAAAACAGCATAAAAAAGAAGTGAAATGGGGTTTTTTCAAACATAGTAAAAGGTTGATTTATTTAATCATTAAGACCCACTATTATGTGAGAGGAAGTGGTATTGCTCTTGGAGTTTTGAATAATTACTCAATTGCTTCATGGGTTGAGGCGATCTACAGGTGCATTTCCTTGTGTACTACTAGCATCTATGCATTTCTTTATATACTATATTGTTGGAATTGGTTAGTTATTTTGTGCGTTGTTTAAATTGGGTTTTTTTTTTTGCTTGCAGGTGCAAATAATTCAGCAAATAAATCATGATGGGGAGGTTAATCGTGCACGATATATGCCTCAAAACCCATTTATTATTGCTACTAAGACAGTTAGTGCAGAAGTTTATGTTTTTGATTATAGCAAACACCCATCTAAGCCTCCGCTAGATGGTGCATGCAGTCCCGACTTAAGATTAAGGGGCCATAACACTGAAGGATATGGTTTGTCATGGAGTAAGTTCAAGCAGGGTCATTTACTGAGTGGCTCTGATGATGCTCAGATATGCTTGTGGGATATTAATGCGAATCCTAAGAACAAGACCCTTGATGCCACGCAAATTTTTAAGGTGATTCTTTCATTTCTATGTGAATTGTTCAAAAAACAAATTTAGCTAGTTAAGTCTGCGTGCACCCTTGTATGTAAAATTAGTTTGACTAAATCTTTTTAAGGGTTTAAAGCATGATTTGGACCTGCACCATATTCACATGAAGCCAATTATCTCATGCTTTGGTACATTTTCAATTTAGAAGCATTTTATTGAGAGACTGGAAGTATATTATATGATGGCTGCAAAGAACTGTTTTGGTACTTTGAAGTTGGACAACTTCTTAGACAGAAAATATCTTATATCTTTTACTATTTTTCAAATTTTAGTCAAACATCTGTAGTAAAAATTTTACAGCTAATGCTTTGTGATTTCTTACTTTGAACATGGATTGGAATTGTTGCTATATTAGGTTCATGAAGGTGTTGTAGAAGATGTAGCATGGCATCTGAGGCATGAATACTTATTTGGCTCTGTTGGCGATGATCAGCACCTGCTTATATGGGATCTTCGAACTCCATCAGTGAGCAAGCCTGTCCAATCTGTTATTGCTCATCAAAGTGAGGTATAATTTGCAAATACTTACTCTCTCTCTCTCTCTCTCTCTCTCTCTCTCACACACACACACTAATGTGGGCAAATTGCTACAGGTAGTCTATGTTGCTACATTCTAATTTACTAAATAATTTTGGGCTTTAAGGCCAAAGTATGCACTAGTAGATTGCTTTATGCAATTGTTAGGAAAGGGTGGGGTGGCAAATGGATGGGTTAGAATAGTTCATGGATGGGCAAGGTATATAAATACCCATTTAAATTAATGAATAATAACCATACCCAACCCAACCGGTTTATTTAGGCCAGTTCCCTACCCACACATACCAAATTTTATATGCAGACATGTATAGAATAGATAATTATAAAACTAGATATTAGGGAAACCAGGTTTGGTTGAAATGCTACTGAGGCTTTGTGCTTCCGGCACAGTGGTGTATGATAAACCGTGTTCTAAGCTGAAAAGAACACATTGGAGAAAGCTTAATGAGTCTATGCATTTTTATTTTTGTAATTTCCTTTCTTTATATATATATATATATATATATATATATATATATATATATTTGATAAGTAATGCAATTCTTATTGATATAAAAAAAAAAAAAAAAAAAAAGTCACCCAAATATATACATAGTATACAACAAGGGACCATATAATCAATTATACAAATTACCTGGATCTATCAAATCAATAACAGAACATAAAGATAGACTAGGCAAAACTGACATCCAATCCAACAAAGTTCTAAAGAAAATGAATTTGAGATTAGGCATAGTTCTGTGTCCTCGAAACTTCGATTGTTCCTCTCCCTCATATACACCACATCAAACGATGCAATCCTTTCTTTGAATTTACACCCAAAAGACTAAAGGGGAATTGTGTTTATTGGATCAGATTTGTCCTAGTCTCATTCATTTGAAAATGAAAAAGGGCTTCATAATTTGGGCCGCATTGATCTGTGTTTTTAGAAACAACAGGTTGGGTGGCATCTCCTAGCAAAAACAGAAGAAAAAGGTTAGCAACTTAGGGCAATACAAAATTGTACAGCATTTTGGTCTGCAGGTTACTTCGCCAGTTCTCTTTCATGTAGTTAAGCCAACTCAGCTATTAAGAACCATAGAATCTCCAAGCTATGCAGTATATCATACTGCAATGATGTCATTTTCTCCTCAAAGATGCTTTCAAATCTAGAAGCATTTCACAAAGATCCCCGGCCCCATCATTGTAAGTGAATAACCCAATTTAAAATATAGAGGGTGCCAGTTTGGGTTGGACCTAGGGGTAGAGGGGGAAAGGTTGAAAAACTTCATGCCAAAGGGCTAGAGACAACTGAAAGCTGAAATCCAGAAGAGTGGGGTAGTTGGGCAGGTGAAATTCTATGTTTTGGGGGGCATATGGCCATTTACCCACTCTATATAAATGGGTAACAAATGTTCATTATCTATTTGTAGCCACTTCATAAATGGTCTACCTATTACCCATTTATAGATGGTGGCAAAGGGTAGGTAAATGTGTACAGGTAACAATTGCCACCGCAGAAAAGTGCCTATGACTATTGTAGGGGCAATATTACACCTATATTAGAAATTTATATGAAAAATTAGGCTTCATTGTCACTATGAAGTCATTCTATCATGTATTTGAAAGTGTTCGCTTAGACCCACTACCTACCTCACATCAATATCTCTCTCGATATGACCTTAGGGAGCATGCATTTTTGTGTGGACAGATTTATGTTGATTGTTCCATTGGTCCAGATTATGGTATTTGAATTGTTATTGAAATTATTTTCATTTTGTGGTTAAGGGATTTGATTGCTATCTTAATTATGATTTGATTTCCCTTAAGATAGCAATCAAATATCTAGGTCCAGATTATGATTTGATTTGATTGTAGCTCCCAGAGGAAACATTATTGGCATGTTTAGTTTGATTGATAATTTGGATTTCAAAATTTTTCTCTCTAGCTTGGTGGTGATTCCAACTTTCAAGAAGCCTTAGGTAGTGGAGTCTAGGGTTATTCTGTGTTTTCCTTTCTTGCTCCTGCAACCTGTGTGCATCACACTTCTACTATAGTATTCCAAGGAGACAAATTTTTTCTATCCTTATTGCTTGAATTTTAACTCAGCTTATGTTGTGATGTGATATTTGATTTCATCTAATCATACTATCTTTCTTGTCAAAGATGGCATAATGAGGAGGGGGTGGACATAAGTTATGCTAGAGAGCAAGAAAAACTATTGTTCTTAATCCCTATCCTGCATTATGAATATCTGCATGATAGTGATACTCAAGAAAGCTTTTATTTTCTTGGGATGGTTGAGATACTTAATTTGTCTATGCCTTGTAATAGATTTGTATACAGCAACATCCCTTCTATGTTCTTTTGATGCTTTTAGTGCTTAAAGTCCGATAATTTTTGTTATATATATGACATACTTGGATATTCTTCAGAAAATATGCTTTTTTTTTTCTTTTTTTTTTAATGTTTTTTGGTCAGTTGATGAAAATGTATTATTTCCATGATATTGTGTCAGGTAAACTGCCTAGCTTTCAATCCCTTTAATGAATGGGTTGTTGCAACGGGGTCTACTGATAAAACTGTTAAGTTGTTTGATCTTCGCAAGATTACCACTGCACTTCACACCTTTGACTGTCACAAGTAAGAATTCTCATCTGATATTGTGGATTCAACTATATGGATATATTTTTTGTCCTTGAACTATGTAGACATTTTTTTAACACGGGTTATTTGTATGTGCGACAATTCTTAAATTGCATTTTTTGCTATGATGTAAAACAGGGAGGAGGTTTTCCAAGTTGGCTGGAATCCAAAGAATGAGACCATATTAGCATCTTGTTGTCTTGGTAGGAGACTTATGGTGTGGGATCTTAGCAGGTATTTGCTGAACCAACTAGTTATTGTCTTTGTTGAGGATTGTGTTTGAATCGGTATTTATTCGTGTGTGAGTATTGAATCTAATTATCCTTTCCTTTTCTTAATTAGTTTTAAATTGTGTTTGAATTCATTATAATTTATTGCACGGTGACAGTGTGAGTTTGCATGGGACTCTTGTTGGTTTTCAGCTCATTATTTAGTGGTTGCTAGGAAATTATTACTGGACAAGTCCTCCTAAGAGGATGCTTTTAGATTTGGCTGTTAGTGGATATGCATAAGTCATTAAGTGTATGAAAGAAGTGAGGCTCTCTAATGGTTACTGAAGTTGATGGAGAAGATGGTGTAACCTCACAAACTCCCTTTCTGCCGTGATTACAATATTCAATCTAGGGAAGAAGCTAGGAGCATGGCAATGCACAGTAAAAATAAGCATTGCCTATAAAACTGTGCTTGTTTCAGTGTTTAGTGGCATATATTTTGCTCACAGCCGATCACAATCCTAGAAAAAAGAATGGTTGTAGGTTGAAGGCCAGCATAACATTTAGTCACTTCAAATGGATTGGATTAGAAGAATACATGTGGCTGATTGAGGATCTATAGTTAATACTTCAAGTTCTAGAACTAAGACTTTTTTTGGTGTTGTTGCAGGATTGATGAAGAGCAAACACCAGAGGATGCTGAAGATGGACCGCCAGAGTTGCTTTTTATTCATGGCGGTCACACGAGTAAAATATCTGATTTTTCCTGGAACCCATGTGAAGATTGGGTTGTTGCTAGTGTAGCTGAAGACAACATACTTCAAATCTGGCAAATGGCAGAGAACATCTATCATGATGAAGACGATTTACCAGAAGAATCCACAAAGGCTGCTTAGTGTAATTTCCTAGTATCGACTTAGACAAGTAGCCTGAAAAGGAATTAGGAAAGGAGCAACTAGGTATTTTCCTTATTTATTTGTTATTGGTTTCCCGTGTCTCTCCTTGTAGTCTATCTGTGAGATTTTGTGTTTTAGTTCGCTGTTAAACTGAACTGTCCATGTATCACCCATGCATAGTTCTCCTAATTATTTGCCAGACTCAGCTTCATTTAGGGACTGCATATGTGACTATTTTCATCTTTTATGATTATAATGGAAAATGTTTATGATTCATTAAAAATAAAATGTTGAGAACTGTTCTGATAAAAAAAAATTTAAACTTTGATCACAAATTCCCAATAAAAAACTTTTCTTGTAATCTTATTTTGAGAATTTTTTTGTTAAAACTTTTACCCTTTATAATGCCAAAAGTTATATATGCCAGTCTCGTGATTTAACTGCCAAATGTAACAATTGAGGAAAAAGGAAAAATTCAACAGACAATGAATATTTTTGTACTCAAAAGCATAGTTTGGGGTGTCACTGGGCCCAAAAAATAGAAGAATGAAATGCATTTCAACTTGTACAATAAATTTTGTGGAATGGAATTTTTGGGATCATATAGTATGCAATTTGTACACTGTTATGTAGCTGCTCCAATTCAACTTGTCATATCAATTGAAAATCCAGTCAACTCTACCTCAATGCACTTATTAACAGAATTTCTCACTGCCCCTGATGTTTCCCTTTCTTCTTTAACTTTCATTCTTCTCATTCTTTTATTTGAACTTAGAATATCCTTCTCGTTCCTTCCTCTGAGCTTAGAAGAGACCTATCTCTGGGAAGGGTACTGGGTATTTAGAGGGCTACGAACACAGCCTAGTTGACAGCCATGAGGGCCAACAGTTGGGCTTGAAAGTGGGCTTCGAGGCCAATGAGGGGCCCTGGGATTTAACTAGGGTTGCATTGATGTATGGAACTCAGTGATCCAAGTCAACCCGATGCGGTTGCCAGATTGAATCCAAGAGATGATGAAGCAGATGAAAGAGTTGGGTTGAGGATCAAGTTGGATTCTAAGTTTTGATGGAATCTTTCTCTAATGGGAAGTAGTTGTTAATATATTGCATACTTCCAAGAGAGTAGTAGTAATTGCATACTTCCAACAGAGGTTTAGAATTAGAGTTTTTTGTATTGCTTTGGAAATTTTTGTGTTCAAATTCTAATTTAGAATTTGAAATTTTCTTTCTTGTTTTGAACTAGGGAAACAAATATATTTTCGATGTAATGGAATTTTGGGTTGCTGCTAGCTTGGTGTATACTTTGTGTTTTCTCTCTTTATGATATCAATGTAATGGAATTTTGAGTTGCTGCTAGTTGGCATTTTTGTGCCTTTCTTGCATTTGACAAATTTTCTTGATGAACAGAAAGTTTAAAAAATTATTCCTCATGTATGATTATATTTAGTGCAACATTGAGGCCAAAATCAGAAAAGTCTAGATAACAATGCATTCTTGATGAACAGAAAGTTTAAATCATTCTCAGATGTAGTTTCATGATCTTTCCTATTCTCTTCCCCTTCTCCTTCTACATTCTCACAAGGCATGGCAACTACAAGTAACATTTCATCATTCTCTACATAAAATATGATTCTATCAGTTAGCCATCCAACATGTAACTCATTCACATATACCACTTCCTCATCTCCAATAACAAATCTAAAATCTTGCTCTAAATTACCCCTAGGGATCAAGTAATGAAACTTTGTAATAGTAGGTGCCCTTAATTGAACACACATGCCATGTATTTCAAAGTAGCTCAAACCGTTAGGATCACAATCTTTGACTAAATTCAATTTCCCACCTTAATAAGGTAGTTTTGGTTCCCACACAAGAGTAACACCACTATGAATCTCAAGTGTAAATAACAAATCAATGGTCTTCAAATAAATGAATTCTCATTGGGTTGTTTTTGAATACTTGAATTTGGATGAAATGCCTTAATTTCAAATCTATAAATTTTAAAATTCCTTGTTTGGACGTGTTTTATACCTTTAATAATTTGAAATTATAAACGTAATTTCTATTGAAGTACGTCTTAAAGATTTCTAAAATTTCAAGGGTTTAGAAGGTATTTCAAATCTAAAGATTTTAAGGTTTAAATTTTTTGGTGGATTTGTCAATTCAAAATCCTTAACATTTTTTAAACTATCCAAATAAGCTATTTGGATTTTAATCATTAAAATCCAAATCCGCATCACAAGTTTCACCTCATAGATAGATTAACAACAACATAGACAATGATAGTAGAAAATACAATAATGTATACCATTTTAAAGACTAGCAGACAATTGAAACTTATAAGCTCAAAGCAGCTAGAGGACTAACAGACAATTGAAGCTTATAAGCACAAAGCAGCTTGAGGACAAACCTTAAACCTAGGGCTGGGGAGATATAGAACATCAGGGACCACAATCAAGACATGCAAGTACAGCAAAAAGATTCCAAAACAACAACTCCAAACCCTAAAAATTCCAAGACAAAATCGCAGCTTTTACAAAGCAAAAACATTCTTCAGTAACATAGTCATCATGGTATTTGAACAGCTCTTAGGGTGTGTTTGGTAGAGTGGATTTTAGGGAGGATAGAAAGGAAAAAAAAAAAAAAAGAGAGAGAGAAAATGAAGAGGGAAAACTTTTTGGAGGGTGTTTGGTTGGAAGGGAGAGAGGGGAAAATAATGGTAGGGCCTAGGTGTTTTCTCGCCAAGCCTACCAAAAAGTTTTCTCTCCAAAATGAGGAGTAAACTAAGTGGGGGAAGTGTGATTATTAAATGACAAAAATGTCCATGTGCACCTGAACATGGTCTTCGTACTTTGCTTTCTATTTTTTTTTTTTAGTTCCAGTTCGAACATTGACTTGTCCTTTTTTTTTTTCTTTTGATTTTGATTTTCTAGGGCTGTGGGTGCTTTGTTCTGTTCTTTTTTTTTTCCCTTGGTGCTATGGGTGCTTTGTTTTGTGTTTTTTTTTTCTTGGACATGATTTTTTTTTTTATATAATAAATTTGGGTGATTGCTTATTTTTTTGGTTATTTATCATTTTTTTTTAATTGGACATCATTTTTTAAAAGAGTATATGAGTATTTTATACAAATTCACTTTTTCCATCTCTCCACTTTTCCATTCCCAACCAAACAAAAATAAGGGAAATTAAAATCTTTTCTATCCTCTCACTTTTCCATCTTCCCATCATTTTCTATCCTCTCACTTTTCCACCCCTCCAACCAAACGGACCCTTAGACATTAGGGTTATAAGGTTGAGAAAGAAAATGAAAAAAATTTCATTTCTTTTGAAATCTTTACCCAAATTTTAAAAATAAAAAATTACTAACAAAATCACCAATTTCACATGTAACCCACATCAATTTTCACACAATTGAAAACCCTAGGTAAGGAACATACTATGCTATAGTGTCACAAACAACAATGGGATCTAGGATCTTGCTACTCACCAACAGAAATCCCAAAATCTTTTGTTAAAGAAACAATCTTAACACTTCAATCAAACGAATTTTTTGAGAATAATCTTTGATCAAACATAAATTTCTAAATAATGAGAGTTTTTTTTCTAGAGAACCCAGAGTTCTTTTAACGTTTTGATGTGTTTTAATTGTTTGTTTAGTGGTAAACAGTAAAGTGGGTTATGACTACATAATGGAATTAACCTCAGGTTGAGAAACATTCTTAATCACATATGGTAGATAGACATAGTGTAATAGCCCCAAATTAGAAGTGGGACAAAAAAATTGTTTCGGGTCCAAAATATATTAAAAAATTGCTCTTGATTTGAAGTGGAAGATACGAACACCCTCCCACAGTCCCACTACATTCTGTAGTTTAAAACAATTGTCTTTAGTATTTTATTATTATACACTTCAAAATGTTAAAAAAAGTGGCATTTTTATTTTTTGTATTAAGCCCATGTGAGGGAGCGCCTGCTGCCCCTCTCCATTTAGATCTCTCATATAATGATTTTTTTAGCATTTTGCACAATAATTGTCCCCTTACTTTAATGTAAAACAAACATCATAAGCTTTACTAGAATGGAGAGATCATTAGAAGTCAATACACAAGAAATCCCGGAAGTAGAAAAGTATTAGTAGAAATTATCAGAGCCAATGTTGAAATTGCATGAAAATTGGTGACATAATGGGAATCATTGCAAGGATCAAAACTCATTGCCTCTAGCCACGACTGATGTCACTTTTCAGGAAAATTCCTTAGTTTATACCCTTAATTAACTGTTTTTGTTGTTTATAGTAATTTTTATTCTTGTTATAACTTTTAATTTAAAATTCAAAGTAATGTCATGTCTCTAGGACATCTCCTAGAGATTGTAGGATTTTATTTTGTAATTTTCTTAATTTTACATATTAGGTAATTTTCCCAATTTTACGGCCTAATTTTGTGCCTAATGCAAATTAGAGTTTTTAGGTGGTTCCTAAAGGCCTTAGGAATGCAGTTGGTTCTAGGGATTCTTTTATATCTATTTAAGAGCATTGTAGCCTCAAAGGCAATGCATATTTCAACTTTATAAAAATTTAGAGACCTTTCTTCTTTATTTTCTAGTGGATTCCAAGAGCTCTCTTTGTGGATTCAAGAAAGTCCTTATGGATTCAAAGGCTATTTGCTTAAAGACATGCGTATTCTGATTATTGTGGCTTTCGGCCGGCATCATACTCTCTTTTCTACTAGTTGCTAAAATGACCATATACTCCCTCCCACCCCCCCCACCCCCCTCCCTTCTTTTTTTATCAATACCTTGCTAGAATCATTTGTTGAAGCCTAATAGTATTGCCATCAGAATTATATATATATATATATATATATATATATATATATTAGTCACAAAATGAAAATACAGCATGGATGGGTTTTTCTTTCTCCTTTTTTTTTTTCTTTTTTCTTTTTTTTTTTTCAATTTTATTCAAACTGAAAAGAAAGACTACAGTCAACCTCACAAGCAGTCTGTAAGACCTTTGGAAGACTGAGTTTACTAAGACAAAAAGACTCAAACAATCTAAGGGAGAATTTAGCAGCCGCATAAGCAACTGAGCTACATTCTCTTTTGACCCAACAGAAAAGACAGCTAAGAAAAGATTCTTTGACACATAAAATGTTGCTAATTATATTGGCAATAGACCAGTCAGGGGAGCAGTCAAAGGAAGCAAGAGGATCAAGCAAGCTTTCACATCACCCTCATGGATGGGTTTTTCTTGATTCCTCTTCCACCCGCTCAAATAGAACCTAAGTTTAGGTATTCGAAACACGGCGTATTGTTGTTTCACACTTTCAGATATGAAATGTTTCACATGATCATGATGTCCATAATTTCACATCAAATGTCCACATTTTACACATAATGTGGAAGAGTGTAAACATTGTTAGATGTGAAATAGTCAAAGCACTTGAGACACTTTGTTCTTAAGTTAACCAGCCTTTTAATTAACTCTATATAATAAGCATCAAGGGATGAGATCCGGACTAAGATAAACTTGAAAAGAACACTCTTTAATCC
This sequence comes from Quercus ilex subsp. ballota, assembly GCA_032727855.1. Lineage (NCBI taxonomy): Eukaryota > Viridiplantae > Streptophyta > Magnoliopsida > Fagales > Fagaceae > Quercus > Quercus ilex. The sequence continues at coordinate 25,637,577 of CM064911.1, read as the reverse complement.
TAATTCCGTGACATGAACACGTTTTATTTTTGCTTCCACTCTGCTTTTGTCCTTAAACAGAAGAAGAGGGACATTTCTTGATTCTGGCCAAGCAATTATCTACTGGCCTTGTATGTGGTAGGTACATTGCTGGGGATCCAGGATTAAGCCGTTCAAGCCTGTACCATGATAAAACAAAAGGAAAGGTTAGAAGATGATGAAATATTTGGCAAATGCTTGTACATGCATACTACTGGATCACACAGTAAAAATTCTCCCTTGTTTTTTTTTCGTAATTCCTGTTTCACACAGTGACACACTGCGTGCAAACAAAAATGCTTGTGCATGTATACTGCTAAATTACACACAGAAAAATGTGCTTTTTTTTTTTTGGCTTTGACCTGAAGCAACTTAATAGGAAATCTAGAGATCTATTTTTCTGATTTCTGAACTCATACATCTAGAATTGAATTATGTACTATGTACAGGTACATATGCTGGAGGTGTATGAGATGCTACACTTTCTGGTATGAGCACTTTAATGCAGTCGATGAGTTTGATAATCCTAGTGGTTAGATTGGTTCCTTAAATTCCAAACTTTTGAAGTTTTCTTCTATCATCTCAGCCACCAAACAACATTTTGTTTCATTGTCAAGCCTTTAAAGATAGATTTTATTTTATCCATAACTAATCCTCTGTTTCTGTCAAATTAAAGAACAATCATTAACATGTTACTTAGGAATTTAAAGTAGCATAAAAGAAGAAAAGAAGGTAAACTAACTGGTAATTAAGGAGAAAATGGTGAAGGAAAATAGAAATTTCCAGCTTAGCAAGATCATTTCCCGGGCACAATCTAGTTCCTGCTCCAAAGGGAAGGAAGGCTCCTGCTTTGGGTGTAAAATTCTGCATTCAATATCAAGCAAATCAGGATACTTATGAAAGCACATTCTTAAACATATATCATGCATGCTAAAAAAGACATGTATCTGTATATTTGAAGAGGGTGAGGTGGGGGGGGGTGGGAAGATGATGCTTTACTTACATCCCATCTGGAAGGCTTAAATTCCTTTGGATTCTCATAAATTTCAGGATCTAGGTGAACACTCCTAAACCACACTAGGACTCTCCAACCTTTGGGAATGGTATAACCTGAAAAACTTCTCATTAATAAATCATAACATATTGTGTAGTCACTACAATGAACACATGTTCATACTATCCTCTATCCAATTCTGTATGATAGACTGTTACAAATATTTATTGGCATAACGAGAAAATAATATTAGTCCATGCGATGAATGCACAAGTCATCTTTATACATCTATGGTCATATTTTTCTTTCTATATTCACTTGTTATGCAAGCACAAGATCTCATAGCCATATCTTACAAAAAAGAATGAAAATCCACTGCATAGACTGACCTGCTAAATTGACATCTTTTTTTGCCTCTCGGAAAACTGTTAGGGAAAACGTTATCACACGAAGTGTTTCATCGATCACCTGCCAAAGTTTTAAAATCATAAGATGAAAAGGAGGAAAACGACTTGGTGCATACCAAGGGAAAATGAATTTTATCACATGGATGTTGTACCTTAGAAAGATATTCCATTTCTCGAATTTCTTTCAGTGTCAACCCCTTCTGCTCTGGTGGCCTCTTCCTTACGATTTCCTCTTGCTCTTTCTGCAGTTGTGTGGAAACAGAATTTGAAAAAATAGAAAAAAAAATCAAAACTCAAGCCACAATGAGTAGAACTCTGATAAAAAAAGATAAGGGTGGAGAAAAAAAAAATATAAAAAGATTGATTGAGCTAGAGAAATCAGTGAAATGCTTGTAACACTCCATGTGGTGTTTTTCTTGTTTTCTTGGGATATCAAATTTCCAATCCATTCATCCTCTCAACAGCTTGTCCAGGCAAACTGAGAAAAAACTTGGCCCGGTTTAATATTTTGACAGCATAACCTAAGTGCTGGTGTTTCCCATCCGGTTACCACAGCTTCAGATCACTGCCCTATAATCTTGGATACTTGTTTGGAAAAGCAGCATTATGCCAGACCTTTCATATTTTTAATTGCCTGGATTTGGGATTGCTCTTGCAAAGAGGTTGTAAAAAAGGCTTGGAATTTTAGCTTTGCAGGATTGCCAAGTTTCATTTTAATGGATAACTTCAAGTGGCAAGGAAAGAGCTCAGCAATTGGAACAAGCAAAGTTTTGGGTTATGCCAATTTAAAATCAAGGAACTCATGAATAAAATTTAAGAACTCAACCAAAAAAAAATTGCATATTCATGCCAATGGAATTCCTAATGGAAAGTTTAAGACTTTCTCCAAAATCAACTCCAATCTTTTGACGCATACATCTCTGATTCCTAAGAGAGCTGTTCCTACTCATCTCCAATTTTGTCTCCTACAGTCCTTAGTGACATATGCAGTACATGATCATGCAATGAATTACTACAAACTTGCCCATTTTAGGTAATCAAAAGACTATGTGCTATGATGCAGTAAACACAATTTCTCAATGTTGACAAGGTCATAAGTGGAATGCAGGTGGACGTAAAGTCTAATATGAAACTCATGAGTGATAAGTTAAGGTTGCACTTGACTTGCCAAAGTGGTGTATACTCTCGGAGTCACCAACTTTTCAGACATTGATTTTAAGAACTAGATGTTGATGCTAATGAGCAATATTTAAACTCTAATACCTTTGCCTTTTGAAGATATTCTGGGTGCTGGTTTAGGAAAATGGTAGCCCACATTGCAGTATGTCCTGATGACTCATGACCTGCATTCAAGTACATCACTAGAATATCTATGATGTCCTCATCGGTCAATTTTCTACCATTTTCGTCTTCAACATCTATCAAAGCGTCCATCATATCTTTCTTCTTTGTGGGAACAGAAACCTTCTTTTGATTTCTTCTATCCTCCACAATAGATTGAAATGTAGCCACAAGATTCTTTCGAGCCTGAAATAGCCATAAGTCAATTTGAGTTACTACACAAAAACACAACAATTGGCTTCACAAGTAAGCCAAATTTGCATATCTATTTATTCACTCCAATGTTTAATCATGTTCCATTTTTTATCCATGGTTCAAACATGTGCATGTGATCATACATATGCATAAACTTGTCTACCATGGAAAACATAAAATTAAGCCCAAGATTATCTTTGAATCCTATTGTGTTTATTTTGGATTGGCTGAAAATAGAACTGAAAAATGTTACTTGGACTCACCTTGAGTGCTTTATGATAAGCAAATCCTGGAATATTAATTGCCATGGCTCTAACTCCATAATTAAGTGTTGTATATTCCCTCTCCAAGGCCGTCATTACTAGCTCACTCTCTGAGCTAAGAAAAATGTACATAATTATCCTAAAAGTAAGCTTCCTAAGTTCAGTCAAGAACTCAATTTCTCCCATTGTTGTCCATTTGTCCAAGGAAGATGTTACAATTTCTTCAATGTATTTAGTGTACATTGACAATGCCTCATAACCATTGACTGGTGCAGCTGTTAGCCGCCGGAGACGCTTATGCTCTTCAAAAGAAATGCCAATAAATGACTTCTTTCCAATGAGTGCAACTGTGGACTTAGGCCAACCAGGTTTAAAGCAATCATCATCTGTCAATACTCTTCTGCATGCTTCAGGTGACGTAACTATGACACTCGGATTCCCAAACATGAAGACCTTGTAGATTCCAGTCCGTCCAAATCTGCATATTGTTGATAGAAACATGGTTGTGTCATTTTTTGAACTGAAAATGACTACATTTGACAATTTCTACAGACTTTTTAACTTTTAAAAGACAATCCAAATCTTCAAGCAAAGTTAACTATGCTACTAAAAGGCGGGGCATGAAGCAATCTACCAATTCACATCGAATTTAGTATCCATTTGAAAATATCAACTAATAATTCTAATAGTGCCATGATTATAATCAATCATTATTATAGATTTTCCTGCCTCCAAATTATGAGTACCAAATAGATTATCAGGCCATAATCATGTTTTTTTGTTTGTTTGTTTGTTTTAATCAATCCTTGCTCCTAGTTCAGATTCACTTTAGGAGATTTAACTTAAGAGTTGTGGTATGGACTATAGGTGGTGCCTACTTGACACTAAGGGTACCAATGTGTGAGTCTTGGATGTATATTCTTTTTCTGCTAGGGTATATATTTTGGCTAAATCTTGTTACATAATCCTCATTGCACATTCCCTATACAATCTGTGAAATTATGTTTCAAAAACACGATCTCAGCCCACGTGGCAGTGGGTGTACGGTGAATGTGCAATAACTTGTATGATAATCATTACCCACAAATTTTTAACATCTCAAAGATGTATTATATTTTCCATGCATCTTCTTGTTCATGAACTGTCAAACACTCTTGAAGCAAAGGTAGAATGACTTGATTTATACGAGGATAAAGCTGTAAAAGAGATATGATTCTCTTTTTCTTTTTGTAAAGAGGAAGATCAGCTGTGATGATCCTATTTGCCCATTTAGGAATAAAAAATAAAGTTGATCGAATGGATTTGATCCACAACCTGAACTCAACCTTAGGCCCAATGATTTTAGAATGCTACAGATAATTTCATAATAGTCATTGAACCGAATCACTTCACTTTTTTGCAGATATGATTGGCTTTGATTTTATGCTTCCATTAAAAGTGCATTTGCTTTTCAACTTTAAAAATGGATGAGCAGTCAGATAAATAAAATAGACTGTTTAGCACCAAAATGTTAAATGGTTGAGAAATTTGTTGCCCAGTTTTTCTTTTTGTGCCTCTTTTTCTCTCTACCACTTAATAGACAAAGCATGTGTTAAATTGATGGCCATTAAACTAAAATTAGAAGAAAAAAAAAAAAAAAAAAGGATGTGGGTCCTCGTCTCCTATTTTTAGTGTTACAAAATGGTTGCACGTAGAGTAGGTCAAGTTTATGAGACAACATGGGGACCTAGATGATAAGTTAGAGCAACTATTATTAGTAAGGGCTTCCACTATACAACTATTCCACCAAGTTACCAAGTTATGCAAACATCAAGAACTTCATTCCAAAATCAAGAAAAATCTACTTTACCAAATTCCCATATCTCAATTAACAGAGAAAAATATGTTATCCCATCAGACCTAAACTCTCCAAATTCCATGAATTCTAGGAGTTTATCATTGTGGTGAAGTGTTGTTTCTTACACCCTCTTCATTATGTTTTTGGTCTTAACACCCTCTTGTATTGCACACTTCTAGAAGCACCCAATCATATGGAACATTTTTTACAAGCACGTCAAATTTGATAGTGGAAATGGGGTACACCAAACGCTATATTCACACATTTCATATCTGAAATCTTTTCATAATACCTTTTGATTACATTTTTACAAACACATCAAATTTGAAAGTGTAAATGGGGTATACCAAACACTACATTCACATATTTCATATCTCAAATCTTTTCATGATACCATTTGATTACGACAACAAGGGGTAGAGAATTGGAACTCAAATTCTTTCATGAAATAATAGGTAATGAATACAAGAGGGTCCATATAATGTTTGACAATTTTTCATAAAGAAAAAAGTATGTGAAACTTTGGGCGTTTCAATATAAAATGGGCCCATCACGAGATAGCCACCTGATGACGTAGACTAAAAATGTAAGAAGCGGTTTGAAATTAACGGCCGAAAAAGGCCCAGAACAAACATTTTGGGGGGTTGAATAAAAATTTTGGCATTTACACACAAACCAGACGGTGAAATTTGAAGCATTCCATCGTCGATGATGGCGCCCCGCCACATCATAGATTTTTCCATATTTTAATGCAAAGTATATATATATATATATATATATATATAATCTATGTTTTTTACAAGGTAGAATATAAAAAATTGATAAATAGTGCACTTATAAGACAGTGAAAATGACAAAAATAAGCCAGCTATGCCTCTAGGATGAACCGTTTTGGACCTTTTGGTGTCGTGTTGTGATTCATAAGTGCATGGGATAAAGAGTTAAGGCCCATTTGGATTGTGGGGGAGAGAATTTTTCGGCCAACTCTATTTTACTTTCCTCCTCCTTCCTTTTCCCTTAATCGAAATAGATCCTTAAAGACTCTTTAACACTACCAATAGACTATATGTGAGAGCATTTGGTAATTCAAAAATGTTGACACTCACTGACGTAAGATGGGAGAAAGAGTTAAGGCCCATTTGGATTTTAGGGAAGGGAGTTTTCTGGCCAACTCTACTTCACTTTTCTCCTCCTCCTCTTTCCCTTATTCGAAAGGGATCCTTAAAAGACTCCTTAGCACTACCAATAGACTATATTGCAGAACATTTGATAATTCAAAAATGTTGATATTCACTGACATAGCACGTCAGATTATTAGTAATAGATAAATATATATATATATATATATATATATGATGTTAATGGTAGCCCCACATAAAAACCAGTGAAAAGTTGCTAATACAAGTAAGTGGCATGACTGGTTCAAACCCTGTATGATAACATGTTCCAACTGCTAAGTACAAAATTGCCCTCATATGTTTATGGTGCAGTATTGCACTACTCCTAGCACTTTAGCATAGAACTCATTAAGCAGAGACAGAGACAGAGAGAGAGAGAGAGAGAGATGGCAAAGCAGTTTAATTTGGTACAAGTTAGCCTGAATAACGATAAACTAGAACATGACTTAATATTCTAGAGGAGAGTCGCTATCTTTCTCCATTGTTCTTATCATGAATTTAATTAGCCGTACTCATTTTATCAAAGAAAAATGAAAAGAATACTGGCGAGAGAGAGAGAGAGAGAGAGACCTGGAAACAAGGGAGGAGACGAAAGAGTCAGGGTCTTTGGACTTGAAGGCAGAGAGGAAGGACCACATGTTCCCTATGAAGGGCCAACCCAGATCACCTGGAGGAAGAGAGTACTGCTTTTCTCCCAATTGGGTTTCGTACAGCCACCAATTTGCATTCTTCACAACCCATCTCAGGACCACCAAAACTCCAAATATGCCCAGCAAGACGTTGCAGAGAGGACCCAACTCCATTAATACTTATCTAGCTCGCTTCTTCTTCTTCTTCTTCTTCTTCTTCTACTTTTTTTTTTTTTTTTCTTGTAAGTAAACTTAGATAGCTAGCACAACCAGTACTACTAACTATCACCACCAATATTTTCAGGTACTCTCCGAGCGAGTGAGGACTCACAACTCACAAGCAAGCACACGTATCCCTCTCAGCTTCTTTGTTTCTGCAAATTCCCTCTGTGTTTCTTTCCATATGTGAGTCTCAAGTAAATATATATACTGTATTATAGACTGAATAAAATAGAATAAAAAATTCTAGAATATTAAATCCGTAGAAGGCTGGTGTAGAAAAAAAAAATACAAACACTAAAATACAGACAAATTAATTCTTTTCCTTGCCACTATGCACTAAGGTATCGTGTTGTGATTGAATAAAAATCTTTTGTATTATTTTTTTAAGTTTCACTTTATGTTCTATTAATTACAACTTATCTTGTACTATCTTCATTTCAGTTTGTTTGTTCTCTATTCTATTTTAGGATGTTCCAAAATATTGTCATATTTCTAAAAATAAAAGTAATTTATTTTCAAAATTATTTGAATAGAAAACTGACAAATATTTTAAAAAATCAATCTAATTAGGACACCTTTTTAGTTGCCTCATTAAGAATAACTTTTTTTTTTTTTAAAAAGCTGATAAATTTATTTAAGAGTAGTTTTGTAAACTTATACATTTTTATAAGGCAGACAAAATAATAAATGATGTTTCTTTAAAAAGTTTGACTTTTCAAACAGAGCAAACAAATTGAGTCGAAAATGAGTATTTGTTTAACCTTCCTTATAAAATAATCAAAATTTAAAATAGAAAAAAAACAAACACATATTAGTGAAACATAAAATATGGTACAGAAGATTTGTATTTGTTGTGATTGGTATGCAATAAAAGTGAAGTCAATAATTATTCTATGCGCAAGTTATGTTGCGGCGCAATTCTAAAAAAAAATTATGAAATTTATTGTGTGTGAACCATTGTTAATTGAGAAAAAAAAAAAATGAGAGGCTAGGAATGATTCACAATGGGCTTTCGTCAAGCTCTACAAATTGAGAGATCAGGCCGGCATTTCTTTTTTTGGGCGGTTATTTGCTTTTCGTCCTTTTGGAGATGGTTCTCAACCGTCGTTATATATGAATATACTTTATAGTCACAACAAGATTAACAAAATATTTACAACTATGTAGTGAACATGTTGTTAATGGTAAATAATGAATTGATGTTAATGGTAAAGTGCAAACCAGATGCAATAAAAACATATTAATTTAAATTTTGTGACACAAAAATTGTGTTGACAGTGCACTCAAAAAAAAAAAGTGTAAATAAATTTTCTGCATCTCGCCCTCTCATTGCTCAGAGCTGGCACACGATTTGATGTATTTTCGTTTTTCGTTACAGCACGCACATATAACAAAGCAAACAAAAGTTTACCAAAAAAAAAAAAAAACAAAGCAAACAAAAGAAGTAAATACATTCATATGAATTGGGAAGACACGTTTCAATACAATAAAAAACAACCATGTATGAATTTGGGCTTTCCCATGTTATATTAACCAGCTGCAAACCCATACAATACGTGACAATATATAAATATTATATAATAGGGTGTAAGTAAAAATTACTTCAAGTATTGTCTATTTTTTTTAAAAAAAAATCTTTAAGTATTTTTTATCTTTTTATCTTTACAAATATATCATTTTATTTTTTTTTATGATTAATATTTTTTTAAGGCGAATGATATTCTTTTAACTTTTACGTAGTGTGTTATATTTCCCTAATATACAACTAAATTCTATAAGTTTCAAATTTATTATTCAATTTCTCACATTTTAAAGAATAGGGAGGTTATCATAATAATTAAAATTCATCACAAAATTACAATGTTATCTTAACTAAAATTAAAATGTAACCAAAGGAATAAAAGATTGATTTTATAATTATTTATTTATTAAACAATTGGTAGACATATTTAAATTCATAGCCATATAGATTGAGTTTTGATATAAACTCAAATTCCTATTTCCAAAATCCAAAAAAAAAAAAACTTAGTATTAATCCAAATCAAAATTCAACCAAAGTTATAACAGAGAAAGAGAAGACTTTGTGACAGGAAATTAGAAAAACACAATACCAACACACGTATACTTAAAAGAGAGGGAGAGTACTCACAGTCTTTTTGTGGGAAATATATGGTATGAATTGAATGAGAAAAATGATATCAAATTTATACAAAATAAAATGAGAAGAAAAAAAGTCAAAATCTAAGAAAGAGGAAATGATGGAGGGTAACGGAAAAGTAGAGAGTAGTTAGGAGTTAGAGAATGCAAAAAGGAAGGGGAAAGATTGGAAGAATTGTAACAATAGATGTGGACTAATAGGGAGTTGAATAGTTTTTATTTATTCTTAGAATAGAGAGAATAAAAGTTTAAAAATAGAAAAGAAGATGTAGAAAATAAGTGGATGATGTAGTCGCTAATGTGGTTCAATAAAAGCGTAACAACAATAAATACTACGCTTCAGCTTTTAGTTACATAGAGATACAGATTACCACATCAAAAAAAAAAAAAAAATCTCATTTTTATTTAATGTGTGGTTTCACTTACACATGTATATCCAATAATATTCTCATCACTTGTGAATCTCTGCCTCTCAATGGACTTTTGGAATACTATTTAGGCCAATAAACGAGGCCTATTTGCTCCCAATTACGTATGAGATTTTTCTATCACCAACATGTCATCCATGTGCCTCTTGTACACGCTATCTATAAGAACCGACTAGTACGTACATATTAATGGCAACCTCCCATCACACCATGATTTAGTACATTTACTGATAATTGGTTAAAATTAATAGCAAGCCATTTTAGGGTCTAAATAGAACCAATAGTGAAAAAGTGACAAGCATAAGGATACGTGTATTCCTTTAAAAATATACTAGCCTCATCACACGCACAAATTTTTTATTTTTTATTTTTTGGGTTTACATGTTTTACTCATAGTAGTTTTATTTTATTTTTATTTTAAGAAAAAGTTGTATTAGTACTTGACTACTACTGTGAGAGAGAAATGTGGAGGTGGGAAAAAAAAAGTTTTGTGACAAAAATAATTGGTACATTTGTGGAAAAAAAAAAGTAGTTTTGTTTTTATATTTTTTCAAAAAGAAGAAGTTGTATTAGTACTTAACAACTAATGTGAGAGAAAAATGTGGAGGTGGGAGAAAAAACTGTTTTTTTTTTTTTTAGCTAAAAAGTAGAAGTTTTTAAATTACTAATTTTACATGTTTAACCCTACGATTTAAGCCTTAGAAACGGATAATTTTGAGAGTATTTTAGGCATCTAAATTGAAGATCCCAAATAGAGGATGCCTTTTAAATAGTAGTATATATGTATCCGCAATTTAGTTAAATGATTTTCTTGTAGGATTTAAAAATAAGTTTCAATTTCAATTTCCTGATGAAATAACCTAAAAACCTCTAAATTAACTTGGCTATATATCTATCTATACTATCTACTAGCCTCATAACACGCGCTTTGTGCGTGCAATGAGACTTTTTTTATTTTTGGTTTAGTGTCATAATTTTCTTTTTTAATAATTTAGATAAGTTTGTTTTAAAGACATTGATTATTAGGAGAGTATTCTATATTGTAGGCATTTTAAATGGAGTTGGAGATATATTTTTGCTGGGTCATCCTTAAGCTTTTTCCCTGTTAAACATAAAGTTTAGAGGTATTTCTAAACCACATAAAAGTCCAGTTCAAAGAAGAGAACCCTTTTATAAATAGTATAGATAAGAGAATTCTCCTCTTTGGACTGGACTTTTATGAGGTTCAAAAATACCTCTAAATTTTACGTTTAACAGGGAAAAAACTTGAAGATGACCCGGTAAAAATATATCTCTAACTCCATTTAAAATGCCTACGAAATATGACTCTCCTACTAATCTATATCTTTAAAACAAACTTGTCCAAAAAAAATTTTAAAAGAAAAAAAAAATTATGATACTAGACAAAAAAAAGAGCTTCATCATAAGCACAAAGCGCATATAATGAAGCTAGTATATACATACATATATATATATATATATATATATATATATGCGCACGTAAAAAATGTTTTAACTAGAATAATTAAGGGGCAGATCTTTTTTTTTTTTTTTTTTTAAATGGGTAGTACTAAAAATGCAGAATAGCCGCTTGAATGATTTTACTTTATTATTAAAAAAAAATAAAAAATAAAAAAACCTAACTTATAGCCTTTTCATGTATGCTATGCAAGTGTCATACATGCGTGGCACTTACTTAACATGCATTGCATTTTAAGCAGGTGTCACACATGCGCTACTGTCATACATACAGCAATATGATGGCTTACAAATGGTTCAACAAAACGGCAATGGCGATTGGGTTCTATCAGGTATTGTTATCATCATCTCTTTCCTCTGTTTTTTGTTCTGAGTATTCTGAAAAGCTATTTTTGAAATTCAAATTTGAAGATCTTTTCCACCATTTGTATCCTATACTCTGTTTTGGATTCTTTTTTAGCTGTCTATATATTCTGTCGAAGTCCATGGTAATAATATGTACTTGTTTAGAATTCAGATCAATATAAATCTAGTAAAAAAGTCTCGTAATTTAAATAGTTAGCTTTTTTTTTTTAATGTATCCATGATATTCAAAATTCAAATCCCTCCCTTCCGTTATAATTATTAAATTTTTTTATTTAATAAAAGATCAAAATATATATCTAAAAAAACAGAGAAAACAATGGGCTTTCAAAAATGTGACTTTCAAATGTCAAAGTGTCTAATGTTAAGTTTAAAAGCCATTTCTTTGGCAAAAAAAAAAAAAAAAAAGGTTTTAAAAACCACGTGTCATATGTAATACACATGATTATCTTGGTTAATTGAGTTAAGTGAGTTACGTGTATTACACATAACAAGAACTAATATCATCTTGGTTGGAGCCTTGGGCTCATAGGCGGAGCGAGGGGAGGCCATGGCCCCCTTGGATTTTCCAAAAATGCCCCCTCCCCCTCTATTTAATGTTAAAATTTTAAAATGTTGAGGAAATTTTAGATGATGTCCCCTTTCTTTTTTCTTTTTTTTTAAGTATAAATGCTCTTTAATTTATTGTTGTCTCCTTTATTTTCTTTTTAATATTGACTTTTTTGTCATATATAAATTATTAATTTTAGGAGCATTTAAAGTATAAGTTAATAAAAATATATAATTAAATCTCTTTAGCAAAAGATTTTTGTTGTTTTCTAAAAATAAAGTCATACGCATTTATATAAAGAGTTAAAGCTATCATAATACAATGATATATTTGGCTTGGCCTCCCTTGAGAAAATTTTCTGCCTCCGCCACTGCTTGGGCTCTTAACATGTTTGTAGTCAAACTTTGTCCAAATTATAGGAAAAGGTTTGGCTTTGACCACTAATAAAAAAATGACATGTGTTTCATCATGTGCAATATATATAATTTACTTAGTTGGTTTAGTTAAGTGACCCTGACAAGTACTAATAATATCTTCAGGGTGCATTTCAAACATGCAAGGAAAGATTATATAAAACAAATAAATTCAAAAGAAAACATATTATAGCAAAGTTGATCATATAACATGTGAAAAAAAAATCAATTTGATAAAAATAATAATTTTGCCCAATCTGGTTTCGACGTGCATTTTCTTTGTAATCCATGGGTGCCCCATTTATTAAAAACTATGAAGTGCAACTCTACAACTAATCTAGTGAAAAAGTGATTATTAAGGGAAAAACGAGTATTACTTTACAATTATGGGAATGTGTTAAACATTCAAACTTGCCCGACTTGTGAGCTGGCCTCCATTATGTGTTTTTTTTTTTTTTTTTTTTTGAGAAACGCCTCCATTATGTGTTGATTGGTCATGTCTAAATAAATAAGTTATTAAAAGAGCCATAATCTTAAACCTAAACCTACACAATACATACAATGCATTTAATAAATTAACACACAAAACATGTCAAGTGTCACATAACAACATAACATGAAACATATTAAAACCAAATCAAACAGATTATTATTAAAAAGGAAAAGCTAACCATTAAATCAAACATGCAAGAAAAGACTCCATAAAATAAATAAATTCAAAAGAAAACATATTATAGCAAAGTTTATTAAATAAAATAAAAGAAATAATTAATTAACCTAAAAATGGCCAAACAAAATCATATAACATGTGAAAAAGAATCAATTTGATAAAAATAAGAATTTTGCTCAATTTGGGTTCGAGGTGCGTACGCAGACTCGACCTTACGTATGCAGCCTCAATGATGATTACACATCCTTGGCACATAATCAGGATTATTACATATGTAAGTCGAAACAAAAGAAAAGTACAAAGGAAACACCAAAACTAAATAAAGACTACATCATGGACATATTAAAGTCATCAAACAAATATCACATTATTTAACCAAATCAAATAATAATATTCAAGCTAACATCAAACAAGAAGCATGTTAATCTAATATAAGAACGAAATAAAACACAAAATCATTAAGAAATAAATATAATCAACTCATAACAGATTAGAACAAATCATATTAAGCCTATAATCACCATGTCAAATAAATATACTAAATCAAATAAACAATATCATATTATTCAAGCAAAAGAAAAGTCATGGAAGATGACTTACTTTGCTTGAAGATTACAGATTTGAAGTTCATTTTACCGACCTCTCAGTGCCTACAACTCAAAGATTAGATTGAGAGAACAAAGAGAATTAAAGAACACAATAGAATTTAGTAATCACAACTTAAGAACAAACTTAAATTAAAAAAAGGTTTTAAAATGAAATTGAGAGCAAGTTTATGCCTTATGTCTGTACTAGAGAGAAGTTTTTTAATACAGAAAAATATGCAAAGGTGCTGTGTAAGAGATTAGAAGAGAGAATTAGGGTTTTAGAAACATGGAGGTACTCTCTCTAGTTAGGTTTTTGAATGCAAGCATAAGGTGAGTATATATATAAGTAAACCATGGTTTTCGGAGCCTTTTAGAAGATTTTGGACGTTCCTAAGGGTCTGAGGGCAGCCCAACCCGAAGATTGAAGCTTTGGGGCCATAAATATGAAAAAATAGGTCCTAAAAGTGAGGCTGCATATATTTGATGAATAACCTTTGTTCCAATGGTATCTAAGAATTTTCTTATAATCTAACAGGTTTTATATTCTCTCTTAAGACATCCAAAAGATTATTCACTTTACACTAGTGCTAACTAGTATTTCCTATCAATCGAGTCAGATTATACTAATTGTGGTAGGGAATGTCAATGTATATAATGCGTGTCCCATGAGTTTAAGTGTCAATTCGTATTAAACAAACAGGAAAAAAAATGTCCTCCAAAAAGATGATATGATCTCTACATGGAGGAATCATTTCTAATTTCAAGATTTGATGCTTACAAAGGTATGAATGCATTACATGGTGCTACCGTTGCCATATACCTTTCATTGCTTCCACTGCCTTCCACTAACTAAAATACCTTACAAATTTTTCACTCATAAAATGCCTTTGACCTTTTCTTGTAGTTTTTTACGGACAAAGGGTGTGCTTAGTTTCAAGCTCAAAAAATTATTAATGGCAGTGTATAAAAAGCTTTACTCTTTCAGAGGTAATAATGGGTTCAGAACTATAAGTCATCTACTTATCTAGTAAATTTATGTTACTTTTTATTAATTTATGTTACTTTTTATTATTTGTACACAGATTTTTATAAAGTTGAGTAAATTATTACAAAAATTTGAGATCATATTATCATTTTTTGATTATCTTAAAGCAAACAATAATGTTTTGTTTCCCTAATATGTTGTATATATATTTAGTTTCTAAACCGTAATAGAAATTAACTATTTTTAAAATTTTAATATATAATTAACTATATGAACAAGAAACTTTCACAAAAGAAAAAGATTAAAAAAAAAATTCAAATATTATAATAGCTAAGTACAGAGGGGCCCTATCAAGGTTCGTGATGGATTGTGGCTTTCCAAGCGGTGCACTTTGATATCTATGTTGATATGCAAGAGTGCATTTTTGAAGGGATTGATTAGGGCTTTTTTGCTAAGGTAGGGTAGGTTCTCACTAAAACTTATGTGTAAGGCGTGCTAGTGGAGGACTTATAGTTGCTTATTGGTTCATTTAGAATGTAGAGTTATGCTCTATTTCAAGACCAAAGAAATAGAGTGGAATTTTAGTTGGCTAAATTATCATTAAGTGTGAGTGAGTAAAACTTTTGGTTAGATGAATTCCTCACAGGTTAAGGAAGATAGTCCAAACTAATATATTACTTTGATCTAGATTGCTATTTCTCTCTAAAGAAAAACTAGGCAAGGGTTTTTAATAAGTATTAGCTAAGTACTAAGGGTTTTTTTTTTTTTTTTTGGGGTTGCCCGGGGGGGGCAACTGCCCCCCTCGACCCCCCCCGGCTCCACCTCTGCCCTCAGATGGATGCTTAGGGTAAAATTCGTGAGAAATGAGTGTATTTATAATGAGAAGGGGAAAGGTATAGAAAAAAATTTGAATAACTAAGTGTTTGTTTAGGAATAGCTTATTTAGCTTTTTGCTAAAAACTTTTTTACTGAAAGTGTGCTAAAATATAGTTGTACTTTAAATAAAATTTGAAAAAAAAAAAAAAAGCGGAAAAAAGTAAGGTTTTAAAAAACTATACAAAAAAGCTAAAAGCTGAGCTTATAAGTTTACATCAAACACACTCTGTATCCTCATGTTCTGGGCATTTCACAGGTCATTATTCCGTGAATGTCCGATGAAAGCCTTCCTCAACTGATTTTAAAATGAAGTCACTTGCCATTTCACTGGTGCCAATGTCTTGGAAGTGTCCCACAAAAATGTTGATCCAGTAGTACTTCAATGGATTTCTAAACCCAACCCAATTACAAATAAGACCCACAAATACAATGAATTAAGGTTGAATTACAAAGAAATTGACATGGATTAAAGCTAATACAAGTTCAAAGAAATTACAACTTAGCAATAAAGAATGCACTCCTTTGTAGACAAGTATTTAACAAGAAATAAACTTTTCTTCTACGCTAAGAAAATCCAAACCACGTTAAATTAGAAATTTGAGACAATTTTTAACAAAACATGCTCTAAAATATAAATGAAATCAATTTGAAATGAAATTGGGTCTAGCACTAACCCATGTGAAAGATAGATAAAGCATTACATTCAAGTAACCAATGATTTTCCTACTCTATTGAGATAATTTTCAGGTAATTAAGAGGTAGAATAATAGAGCTGGAGTAGATCATAATTCAAATCTTTTCAATGTTTAGGGGAAAAGAAAAATATTCATCCTCATCATTAGAACCACTCTTAAGGTGGCATTGATATATATTTTTTGTTGAAAATTTGCTGATTTACATTTCTTTTGCATACAAATAGTACTTCAAAACAAATGATTAATTAGAAAGAATGACAGCAGATTTTTATTTTTATTTTTTCCGTAAGCCATAACACTTGGGACCCTAGAAAAGGCATTATATATAGGTCATTGTTCATTTGTTCCCCAAAGTGATCGACAACACGCAAACATGGATTCATTGTAGTTCAAATCCTTCCCCGAATCATGTTTTATCCATAAAACCTAGTGATTTTGATTGATTGGTTATTCAACCACGCCCAAAGTTTAGCCATACACAAGTTGGATTGAGAATATTGCACCTGATGCAATTACAGTGAATGGTTGAGATTGAAATTTGGAAAAATTAACTTTTAATCTCAACCATTAAATAAAAAAATATTAAAAAGAAGTAAACAATTGAAATTAAAAAGTTTAGAATGTAAAACTTTTTGTGAAGGAATGAAGTTAATTGCATGGTGCAATTGTACCGGATCTCAATCCCGCAAAAGCTCTCTCCAGCTCCTTAATACCATGGCCAACAAAGGCCATCCCTTGATGATGCATGCATGACTATCTTGAGTCACTAGCATAGATTTTGTCTTGTTATACTTTTTGCAATGATCATTCAAATTTTCTTATCGTATATAATCTGAATTTCACATCATAATTTTTTCAGTGAGGTCTTACAGGTTCATAACAAGTTTAATTTACCAGTATTATATATGTGTGTGTGTGTGTGTGTGTGTATTTTGAATGAAAATAATTATTTTGAATCTTTGATGAATGAGTGCAAAGAATTTTATGCCCACAAGGACGGCAAGTATCAACCAATGGCATAACAATCAAGCAAGTAAGGTGAGCAAGGCAGGTCCACCCTGAGCTTAATTTCTCAGACAATGTGTCCCCCAAGATAGGATAATGAGATTTTGGTTGCAGGGAAATCAGAAGACATTAGCCTCAAGTTTTAGAAAGAAGGTCAATAATTTGGGGAGGGGGATTTGGACGTCTTAAAATTTTATTTGTTTATTTATTTTCTTAAATAATTATAATATGCTACTAATTCTGCTGCTTAAATCATTTATTCCTTATACTCCTAAATATTTTGTGTATAAAGAAATGTCAATTAAGTTACAAGGTATAAGACTATTGGCTTTTAGAAATTTACTTGATGTATTTGTACATTTATTTGTGTTAATTTTATCACTTTTAAAATCAAATTCACCAATTGCACGCAATGCTTATGTGAAAATAAAAATACAAAATATTATTAAATAGACCATAGAAATATTAGATAAAAGTATGACATAAAGGTAACGTTATTTAATACTTGAATAACATACTTTGTCCTTTTGTATAAATGGTTTGTAAATTTTATTTAAAAACTTGAACATGAAGTATAAAGCTTACAAGTAGTCACTCGGAGAGAGAGAGAGAGAGAGAGAGAGAAAAGTGAAATAATAAAATATGATCTCCTTTTTGCTGGGAAACATGCAAAAGAACATTGACCAACAATGAACTTTCGAACCCAAAAGAAGATTCTATATCAAATCCTCCCCACCTTTTGCTTCTCAAAATTATTTAGAGAATAAAATTGAAAAAACTAAAATGTAGAGGAAAAAAAAAAGGGGGGGGGGTGTTATTGGAAGTCTATCTGGAAGACAATGAAGCTTTAGTATCTGGTCATGGCCATCACCCATCACATCAGATCTACTTCATCGAGCTGTAAGTACAGTGACAATGTAGTGGGAACCCAAGAGATCATATGATGTGATTGACATCTCAGTCTGTCACCATTTTCCACCGACCCATTAAAAACAAAACAACACTGCTCAGAAATATTGAGAAAAAATATGCTCCAGAACCAGAATCAAGATAGAAGAAACTTTAAAAAAGAGTACAATATATATTTTATCCCTATTCCACAGTCGGCACCAATATTATTTCAAGCAAAATCAGCCATGTTTGCTCAGTTGGGGATGGCAAGAGTTGGTTTTATGCTATAAACCTATAACATATATGTGTTCTTTTTAAATGAGTATGCATTTTATCACTGGCCTTTATAGATAACTAGGCCGGACATCGTGGGGTGAGTATGCGACTATACATTCAAGAATGATTTAATAACATTTGTTTTACATTTTGTTCTTACAATTTTTTATATATCTTTTCTATATCTTAAGTTTCACTAAAAAAAAAATATATATATATATATATATACGTGTGTATATATATATATATATATTAATATCCTATTATATAAAGATAGTTCTTAGAGAAAATAAAGAATTAAATGTTTTATTCAAGCAAAAAAAAAAAAAATTGTTGTTACCTTTCAAACCGTGTTATGAATTTAAATTCTTTATATAGTAGCTTATTATTTTTCATAACAATGTGTATAAGTAATAAAAATTGGAAAAAATTATATGATAAATTTCATCAATTGATATTGTTTTCAAATTAAACTCTAATATTTTAGACTTGCAATATAATGGGTTGACTATCTTCTATGGGTTTAAAAACATTAAAATGATACTTAATATTCACATTAGTGGTATTTTATTCTAAATATTAGTCTCTTTTTTTTTTTTTTGAGAAAAAAGACTGCTAACATAGATAACAATTAGCCAAAATCGGCAAAGAGTACATCAGATAGGTGTGGAGAAACACCCTCCATCCACACCAAAAAACTACTAACATGTCTTGTATGTTTAGTTAAATTATAGACGACAAAATTGCTTAGCCTGTGGGTATGAGAGAAGGAAATAGAGCTTAAAGCAACCATAGAAAGTTTTGTTTCTGAAATCAAATGGCCAAAAGTAGCAAATGAAGCTTCTTCACGCTGCAAGACTTTTATGATAACTTCAGAGTCCCCCTCAACAATAACGGAATTTAGACCCATGTCCAAAGCAAAAGAAATGGCTTTGGCAGCTGCTAATGCTTCGACCTCATCTAAAGACTGAAGTAGACGAAACTTCTTTGCTATTGATGCTATAACCCGCCCCCAATGATCACGGAAAACCACCCTTAAGCTTGCTGCATTGATATCCTGGAATAGAGCACCGTCAAAATTTAATTTAAAAGAAGAAACCGGCAGAGGAATCCAATAGACTTGAGGTATAACTGGAGCTGAAGGTAAAGAGAGAGTCTACTAAAAATCCTAAAGAGCCTAAGAAGCCTGGAAAAATAATTGGGCAAGTGGGTAAGTAGGAAGCTTGAGCTGAACCTAGTTTCTCCTAAACCAAATGGATTAACATATCATGGTGTGTCGATTCTTTTTTTTCAGAAAAGCAGCACACAGGCCCAAGTTAGGAAGTGAGGATCCTGGGCCCGATGCTTTATATTTTAAGGGACTGGCTTTGGTTCATTGCAGCTAAATGAAGCTAATTTCGAACTAAGTGGTGCACAGGACATGAATCCTACAACACATACATACTAACATACAGAGAATATATGTATTGAACAACAGGGAACAATAAGGAACAAAATAATGAGAAAGAGGAAAGTACAATAGGATGTTAATGGTCCTTAAAATAATGTAAAATACTTCATTATTTCCTTAATTATTCAATACATTATGCTCACTAGGACATGTTATGAGGTCTAAATAAGTTCAAAAATCATAGACTTAGATGGCTCTTCAGGCCTCTAAGACTTGCAAAGTTTGAATCCCTTTGAATCCAAGTATGGGTTCTCTAGTGGCTGTTCTGAGGATTCTGGATGGTGCTTTCCCTTCATTTTCTCTCTTTTTGAATTTTGGCAGAGTTTTCTCAAGTATTTTTACTTCAATTAACTGTGGTTGAATGTCCTTCACTGTTGGCTGCTTACTCTTTTATAGTGATACCCTAGGGTTCCCAAGGTACCATTGATTTCTTCCATTTGCTCCCCTGAGTATCAAAACTAATGTTGTGTCAGGAACATTGGTGGCTGGTCCCTTCCTCATTTCTCATTATTTTCTTCTTTTGAGATTCCTTCTTCAAAAGTCTCTAGCTGACTTTCTCGTTCTGGGGGGTCCTAGAAGGATGACCTTTGTTCTTACCTTCTCCAAGGCTTCTAAATTCTACCTTTTTAAACCTACCTTTTGGCTGCTTTCTTTTTTGTCATTTTTCCAAGTGAACTGATTCCTTTCTGCTAGGCTGAAAGATCCCCAACCACCTTCCTTGGTGGTTTTTTTTTTCCCCCTTCTTGGGTTCCCCGAGGTATCAAACCCTTACTCATGAATTGTTGGTTCCCAAGCCTTCTGATTCCTTTTCTACATCATTGGGTGGCTGATAGGGACTCATCTGTTCTAGTTCCTTGTGTTTCTTGGCATGCCCCCTTGAACCGTCTTAATCCCAACCTGAACTTGCTACACGTCCCGAGGATCCCAGGCTCTTGGGAATCCCTAGGTATCTTGGCCCAGTTCCATTCCTGGGCTCCTAGCAATTTTTCTGACCTTTTAAGGGCTGGGCTGGGCTTTTTCTTTCCTTTATTTTTATGAGGTTCGAAACTTGCCAATTCATGGATTTGGTCCCCTTCTTATGGACCCTTAACGAGTTTGGACCTCTCCTCCTTTTTTCTTTATTAGAAGTCCAAATGTCTTACTTTCCTGGATTTCAATCCTTTAGGTGGTTTTGGGCCTTGGTGCAACATTGTGATTTTTTGGACCCCAACACATGGCAAAGAGCTCCAAATCAAGTTCCTCAACTAACACGAATTGCATCAGTTCGAAAAAGCTTGAAAAAAACTCTGTTTCTTCTGAAAAGCCAATGTAAATTAGTCTCCCAAATATTTGTAAGTCTGTAACACTCTGTGAGGGTCCTTTTTTTGGACAATGTCCAGGCCCAAGTTGAAGTTAGGACCCTGTGCCTTTTAGTTGTTGTTTAAAGGGACTAGCCTTGGTTCACCGCAGCTAAAAGGGCTGTTTACAAACCAAGTGGTGCACAAAGCAAAAATCCTACAATACGTACATACTAGCAGGCAAGAATATATGTATTGAACAGTAAAAAATAGTAAAGGAACAATGTAATAAAGAAAGAGACAAAATAATTATTAAGGATCCTTAAAACACTATGAAATATTTCATTACTTTTATTAGTTGTAAATTACAATGTGCTCACTAGGACATGTCACAAGGTCCAAATAAGCTAAAAATTACAGGCTTAGATGGCTATCTGATATCTGAGCCTCTAAGACTTGCAAAGTTTGAATCCCTTTAAATCCAAGTATGTTCTATAGTGGCTGTTTCGAGATACTAGACGATATTCTTCTTTCTTTTACTAGTTTCTTTGAGTTTTTGACAGAGTTTTCTCAAAGATTATGTTCCCTCTTTTTGACCTCCCCTTCGATGTTGGCTGCTTCTCCCTTTTATAGTGTCATTCTAAGGTTCCGGAGTACCATTGATTCCCCCCCTCTGTTACCCTGAGTACTAACGCATATGTCATGCCAGCCACTTCGGTGGCTGGTCCTTTCCTTATTTTCTCATAATTTTCTTCTTTTGATGTCTTTTCCCCAAAAGCTTCTTACTGACTTTCCTTTCTGGGGTGTCCCTAGAGAGCTGACTTCTAATCTCTCTTCCTTCAAGGTTTCTACACCTCACCTTTTCAGATTCAGTTTTTTTGGCTACCTTTCCTTTGTAATTTTTCCCGAGTGAGCTGATTCCATCTCTGCCAAGTTGAACGTTTTCCCAACTACTTCCCTTCGTGGTTCTTCCTTCTAGGTTCCCCGAGGTACCAGCCCTTTGTTCATGAATTGTTAGTCCCAAGTTCTCTAATTCCTTTCTGCATCATTGGGTGGCTGATAAAGATGTATTTTTTCTTCGTTTCTTCTGTTTTCTAAGCACTTCTTTTGAGCTGTCTTAATCTCATTCCAGCTTTGCTGCGTGTCTCGAGGACCCTGGGCTTCTTGCAGTCCCTGGGTATCCCGATCCAATTCTTATAACTAGACTCTTTTTTGATTTTCTAATTTTGACAGGATGGGCTTCTTCCTTTCTTTCCTTCGTCTTTTTCTAAGGCCTATCCCTTCATGGGTTTTGGACTTGAAATATTTTTTAATGGACTTGAGCTTGCCGTCCTTTTCTCTTATGGTGAGCTCAACCCTTTTATATGGGGTTCGCCCACCATGCTATTTTAAGCCTTGGTGTTATAACTTTTTAGACCTCAACACACTCCTATAAAGCATGAAGCATCGATTCTGGGGAAGAACAACACAACTCGCAATTATCTTTAAAGAGAACACTGTCGAACCAAATTTGTCTTTGAAGGGATTGCATTTCGGCAAGCACGCCATTGAAAATTCTGAACCTTATTTGGAAATTTGGCCAACCAAATTGTTTTCCAAAAACTATCATGCAGGCTCAGGTTACTAACATTCTGACTAGGTTCAAGATTTTCCTTTGTAAGAAAATTGTAGCCAGATTTGACAGAGTACACACCTGAGGAAACATAATGCCAAATGAGAATGTCTAAATATTAGTCTTAAGTATTATATATATATATATATATATGCTTGCGTATTTTTTTTATTTTGTCAAATGATAGGCATTGTGCTCATCTATAATATGTATAAATATATGTATATTTGTGGGTGTGGGTGTTCAACCCATAATTATGTGACAATCGGTTGGGCTTGGGCCCCAATTAATTTGTGTGATACTGAAGGTATAGCTCACAATGGGAGGTCCCAAGAAGAGTTAGACTGGTGGTTGGTGGTTGGAAGTGGTTGTAGGGTGGTTATGTGTTGTCCTCTAAGCCACTCGTGGAGGTTCTTAGTTCACTGAGGTACCCCTGAAGTATCTCGAGTTGGATTACTTCTTCCCAAATATAGTGTGTTATTCTCTTGTTCACTTGTGTTTCTCTCCCCAGAAGAACCATTCCAACCCCTATTCCTCCAAATTTCTATTCTTTTATACACTCTGGTTAATGGGTCAACAATGATGAGAATGTTCCACCTGTGCATAAGTCCCTTCACTTGCTAGGTCTGAATGGCACTTTAAGTCTAGGCCACTGTTCTAGCATGTTCAATCTTGTACTAGGGGGTGGGTCCCCTTGCTCTATCATTGCGATGATTCCCTTGTAACTTGAACCCTGTATCGAAATTCGTGCTCAAATTATAGACTCCCCTAAAACATTAATTATCCTCGGCACTACTTCTCTTCCTCGGGAAGCAAAACTGATCTATTTAGATCTTAACATAGTCACATACAATGATCCAGTTCAAGCCCTTCACATGTGGGTTAGGCTACGAATCCATAGGCCTCAGCCCTCAGCTCGAGTTCGGTCTAGGTCGAACTTTATCCACCCACAATGGGTGTTTGGGGGCATAAGTATGTTACCAATGTTAAATTCTGGCTCCGCCATTACTCTTACAGCTATCCATATTATGGATAATTATTGTGCCATTAGACTTTTTACTACTAATACTTCCATTGTAAAATTTTATTGAGGCTTCCATGTATATAGAACACATCTTGACTATCCTTTTCTTGTATATGACCATAGGCTTGAGCCTCCTTTGGTGTGCAGCCTTACAGCCTCCATTTTCTAATAGTTTTATTTTTTACTCAAATACTCTACTCCGTTTTTTAATTGGCTTGGCATTTACATGTTTTTTATTTTTTATTTTTAATACATACATAAGTACATACATATCATGCTAAGTGGTTTCCATAATTTATTTTTTTAATATAAATTTTAAGGAGAGAAAATTATTTATTGTTGAATAAAAAAAAATACAAAATACAAAATTAATAAAATCTTTGCTTAGGTGGAAGGCTAAAGAGTGATATATGAGGATTAAAAGATGATGAGGTGCAAAGCTAAATGATGAAATTCTATTATATTGCGCCACATGACAACACCTTATGTTCTCACACATTTCCTTTTTATATATAGATATTGATTTACATCTCTCCCCCTTAATTTAACATAAGGGAGGTCATGTATTCAACCAATGATAGAATTGTAGAATGGTGAAACGTTAATGCATTATGTAACTAAGCATTGATAAATAGGCAAAAATATCATTTTGGTCTCTGTATTTTGAGGTTATTGTCAATTTGATCCCTAGATTTTGTTTGCATTCAATTTGGTCTTTGTTATTTTCAGCATACAATTAATGTGATCCCTACATGTTGGTAGCAATCAAATTGGTAACTGTTATTTTCAAATTGCAGTCAATTTGGTCTTATTATTTTCAATTTGCAGTCACTCTAGGTCCAAATTTGAGGATTTTTTAGTTGCTAAGTTGATGTGTGTCTAGTTGTCTACCGGAGTTGGAGATTGATAAATTTTATTTGTGTTTTTATGTTTGGTTGCCAAGAAAAGATAAGAAAATCTATAATTTGATGATAAGGGCCAAATTAACTACTACCAATTGTAGGAACCAAAATAATATTTTGCTATAAAAAAAGGAACTGAAAAGGAAGGGTTAAAAATGCACTTTACTCCTTACAATTTGGCATCACTTGAATAGGTCTAACTTAACTTTCAAAATTTACAATACATTCTAAACTATTTTATAACGATGCCAATGTGTCATTTTTATTATTACCCTAAAAATGTCCTCCATTTCTTTTTTTTTTTCTTTTTTTTTTTCAAAACAATGTAGAGGTGTGTAAATAAGGAAAAAAAAAAAAGATAAGATAAACAATAAATCTAAAGCCGACTGTGGGGTCAAAGAATTTGGCAACCGCGACCCATTTTATACTAAGCCCAAGCCCACGCCGAGGAGGAAGAAATGTCCGATGACGAACAAAGGAAGTCCAAAGTACCAAGAAATATCGCCGAGGACGATCCTGTCCTCGGCCCACCGAGATCATAGGAGGGAAATGTAGCACGCCATCAAAGGCAGCCTTCTAGAGCATCCCAAGAAAAAGGACAAGTACAATGGGACGGCCATGGGAGCATGGTGGAGGAGCAATTCAAGAAGAAATTTGAAAGGCCACAAACTGAATGACCCCTTGTGATAAAATCAATTAATTAATTAGCCAAGTTATTAATTAATCAATTTAACATGCAAATACGTGGAAGCACAAACAAATCACCAAATACTAAATATGCAGCAGAAAAATAAATGACACGGTGATTTGTTTACGAATGGGGAAAACCCTAACGGCAAAAACCCCACCGGGTGATTTTCAGGTCACCACTCCCGAAACTCCACTATTATCAAATCAAGCGGTTACAAGTAAAGGAATGCCAAGTACCTTACCAACCTACAGTTGAACCCTTACCCCAATACCTAATTGGACTTGATCTGTAGTGACAATTTCCACCTTTGATGCACGGCTCCCAAGTACGTGACTAACCAATGCGCGGATCCCAGTACGCGACTTCAAACACCAACTTAGAAGGAGAGGTTGGCTGCAAAGTTCTTCAGTTCATCATACACAATGAAGATCAGGAAGATGCTTGGTTACAAAACCCTATGGTGCACATACACAACAACTTCTAGAGAGAAGATGAACTAAGTTAAGAACTTCGTCTTTTGATTACAATTTGCTTGAACAAGGATTGCTCAATGCTTTTGCAACTTGTGTACCACTTGACGGCTCTTAAAACAATCTTTTTATATGTTTAGGGTTAGAAGAAAAGAAGGTCCAAAACTATATTCACAGATCCCAAGAAAATCAAATCAGAAAAACTGATTTTATAATTCTTGACAGATAGCAGGTGTCGAGGTAGCTATCGGGCAAGTGTCGAGCTTTAATGAAATTGCACTTCAGCTTGCTTTTTCTTGGACAGACTTGATGACTTCAACACTTGTTCTTGAAATCTTATTTCTTGAAGTATTAAAAACACCTAGAATTACCCAATTACAAGTAGAGTGCGTTTTGTCAAAAGGATTAGCCAATTTACATAAACAAGTGACATATGTTCTTAACAAGTGAACACACATATGTCCTAACAATCTCCCCCTTTGGCAATCCGTGACAAAACCATAACAAATAAATGAACATATGAGAGAAGTCATAAATCACTCAACTCATATTCACTTGTTGAATACAATAAAATCTATCCTAACACAAACTCTTGAAAAACTTTGCAAGAAGAGAGTTTATGGCAAGTAGATTTTGACAACCTGTATTTCTGAAACACTTTAAACAAAACTCATTAAGGCATCTTATGTGAAACAGAAATAATAGATTGCATACAAGTATAAAGAACATGTGTATAAAGATAGAGAAGAAACAACACATGAAGAGAGAGGTGAAAGAAACATACATCCACATATAAAGAGAATAAGTACAATGTATGTAAAACTAGTCAAAAGACCTCATATACAAGATCAATGTATCTATAAAGAATAGAAAAGAAAAGATACATCAAAACCTCACTACATCCCTCAAAAATATCAACACTCTCCCTATCAACATGTCCTATACTAACTCTCCCCCTAAGATGACTACTCTCATAATCCCAAAACTACTCCCCCTTTTTGTCACGAGTGACAAAGGGTGAAGTGTCATGTAGACATCTCATCAGTAGAGCTAGCATCCCCATCATCATCATCATCATCCTCAGAATCTGAAGCTGCTGGAGTAGGTGGTGAAGGAGTAGCCTCTGGATCAAAACCACCCATGGTCGCCTGCCGTCGTGCAATACGACCAACACGAACATTCACCTGATACAGCTCAACAGAGAGTGTATCAAGGTGAGTGTCCATGCGCTGCAGCTGCGCCATAATATCTCCAAGAGATACATCGCCCATAGAGGAAGAAGGAGCAGATGTAGGAGCGGATCTGGATGGAGCTGATCTGGACGGAGCTGAACGGGAGGGAGGAGTGGCATCCGTCTGTCGTGACCTAAACTGAGCCTCACTACGTTTTACGGTAGCGGCATCTATGGTACAGATATGAGTGAAGTGGTCGGACACAGGAAAGGGGATAGAAAAATGGCATAAGATCCTCATGATAGCGGAAAGAAAGATGAGCTTATCATGGGACGCCGAATCTAGATGGACATCTATAATAGACAGGATGAAATGAGAAGGAAAATCTATAGTAAGATGCTCTAGAAGTGAAAGCAAAAATAGAGCACAAGGCTCTGTGATAGAGTTGTAGTAAGAGAGTGGATGGAGTACAAAGGTCATCACCATGTTAAGAAATCTAGGACCTTTAGCAAAAGGCCTACATGATGTGAACTGATGCTCACCCCAATCAGCAGGGCGCTCACAAAAAGCAAAGATGAGCTCATCTTTGGACACAGTCCTCAGACGCTCACAAGAAGGGTAATCAGGAAAATCTATCCTAGGTACCCTAAGTACATCCGCAACTAGCTGCGGTGTAACAGGAATGCGCGTACCTCGAACGCGAGTGAAAAAAAGAGAGGTACTGAACGGTCTATCCCGTGCATGTTAGAGTAAAATTCCTGGATCAGCACGAGAGGGCAAGTGACCGGGATGTCACACAGTGACCCCCATCCCCTACTGTGAATGACAGAGGGAAGGTCAGTGTCGGTGAAGTCCGCCAAAATGACTTGGCGTTCCGAATGAACACCTCGTCGAGAAAAGTTCCCTGAAAATGCCTTGTGGGCATCTCCATCACGGAACCGAAGGTTAAGAGGAGCAGAGTCAGAAGAAGAGGAAGCTCCAGAACGCAGAGGGTTCCGAGCAGGAGTGAATTTACGTTTGGGTGCCATAGACACTACTAACGTAAAAGAATGAGAAAGAGATAGAGAGGGAGACAATCAGAAAAGTCCCAACACAGTTCAAATATATCAAATATGTTGAACAACAAGTACGTATGCATGGGAATGCATGAGCATGTGACATACAAAGGAAAAAAACATCATGGGCTCAACCCAATCCAATCCTAGCAGCACACAAACATAGAGCACACATCTAAATGCATGTAAATATCATTATAATGCAAATGAAATGCAATGTATGACATTTTGAAATCATTTAAGTACAAACCCAAACCAAAATTTGAAGAAAAACTCATCAATTTTGAAAAACCCCAAATATTTTTAAAAAATTCCAAAACCTAGGTTTCAAAACATGAAATGCATGAAAAAGGAAGGGAAAAGAGCATACCAGGTGATGGAAATCAAGGGAAGATCAAAAGTGATGAAGATCTGAAGATTTGAGTGAGAGAGACTCGTTTGGGAGGTGAAAAGTCTTCGGATAGATCGAGAGAGATCGACAGAATGAGAGGAAAATCGTGATCTGACCTTTTATAGACACCTTAGTAATTCTCGACAGTTGAGGTGTCGAGAGGTATCGAGGAAGCTGTCGAGGAAGATATCGAGAAAAATGCCTTCGACAGTTGAAGGTATCGAGAGGTATCGAGGTACAAGGCCAATCTCAGATTCAAGAAGCTCGATCGATCGACAAGGTGTCGAGAAGCTATCGAGAAGACAGAGACTTTCTCGATCGATCCATCAGGTGTCGAGATTGCGAATAGAAAAGGCTTGAGAAGCTCGACAGATGACCAAGTATCGAGGAGGTGTCGAGCCATCATTGAAAAGCAGTTTTTCGAGAAGTGAAAAACACAGACATGAATGCAATCCAACATACACCTCAACCAATGATCCACTCAACATAAAAAGCTCTCAAAATCATCTCTCAACAAGAAATTTTAAGCACATAAATCCTCAAAAACGCACACACACACTAAACAAGTCTAATCAATTTTATATTTTAAAAACAAGTTAAGACAGTTTAGTGAGCATACATTAGCATATGTAAACACTTGTGATGGCCAAATCACATTGTACCTGCACATGTATCAAAAGTAGCAAAGAATATTGCGTGTTGTGTGTGAAAAATATCGCAAGATTGCATATGTGTATATATGTTATGACAATCTGAGATATGAGTAAATAACTTTAACTCACACACAATCATAACTGTTTGATGGGGACTATCACCTTCAAGGTACATCCTATGACTCCCACATCTCCTAGAAAACACGCTTGCAATCATGTTTAAAGCATTTTTAATCTTTTAGTTTTATATTTTCTTTGCATATTTTCTTTTAAGCATATCATGCATGGGCATAAAAAGAGAGAAAAGAAATACCCAACATGTTAAGTATAGACATTGCATTTTTGCTATGCCGAAGCATACGGATGTCTTTGACACTGCACTTTTGCTATGCCGAAGCATACAGGTGTCTATGACATTGCACTTTTGCTATGCCGAAGCATACAGGTGTCATACTATAATTGGCGGGCAACAGTGGTGAGATAATCATTTATGCCTTTCTCTTAGGATTTTCTAGTCCTACCCGTCAAAAAGAGTGATATGGGTGTTAAGTTTAAAAGATAACTTAATCTTACTCATCACAAACAAGAGCCACAAAGCTCACTTGCTTAGTTGTGCATAGAGATGCTCATCTAAGTTACAAGAGATACAAAGTTTAGAAAACTTTGTTTTATTAGCCATCCAAGGTACACAAATACCAAAGTACACAAAACCCACACTGTTTTTGTATTTTTCAATTTTTTTTTATTTTTATATCAAAAAACAAAATAAACAAAACTGAAAATAAACAAACAAAAACATGTTATCAAAGCAAAGCAAAAACTAGACTGACTCAGTAGAAAAGAAAAACACACAAGCAATGCAACAAACAAGAAAAACAAGAAGGGAGAAGAAAGTGATGAAATCACTTAGAGTCCTTTTTCTTCCACACCTTGGAAGAACCTTTCCTTTGATTGAATCCTTGAACAGGTGGTGAGGGGGAAGAATTTAAACCGTTCAAGTTCGAAAGGAACATGAGGGCTTTCAGAAGATCTCCAAGAGGAGTAAGAGAGGATTGAAACTGATTTTGGCTTCCAAATGCTATCATGCCATTACTTTGTTGAGTGGCTAACCACTTATAGCAATTTGGTCAAGTATGACCGGCAGCTCCACAATAATGACAGAGATGCTGTTTCTTTTGTTTAGGCTTTTGAGAGTTAGCCTTCTTAGCCCTAGGGTTTTTAGCATCTTTCTTATCTAGCTTAGGGGGTGCTCCTAAGATAGATTTTCCCTTGTCTAAGTTCTCACTAGCTAATTTAGTTTTAACATCAATGTTCTCAATTTCAGTGTTATTAGCAGGAGGAACAAAAACAGTATTGCTAGTAGAAGCAGTATTAGAGAAAGAAATACCATACCCCAAACCAATTCGATCCGAAGCAGATTTCTGATTGCTAAGCATCTCATCAAGCTTTGCACTTGAAGTCCTCTCCAATTGAGCTCTGACTTGAAACAGCTCCGCTTCAAGCTTCTTGGTCTTCTCGGCGAAAAAGTTGTTCTCAAATCTCAATGCTCCAATAGTTTGATTCGCCTCATCAAACTTCGTGGACAACTCTTCACGATCGAGTTCCACATCACTGAGCTTCTTGGTGGCCAGCTTATATAATTTCTCATGCTTTTCAGAGAGCTTGTAAAGCTTCTAATAGGCTGAATAGATATCATCTTGATCATGCATCTTCTCAAATTTTGACTCCACCAGTTCTTCTTCTTCATCTACTTCTTCAACAATCCCTTCAGTAGGATTGACTGTGGCAGTGAAGGCATTTAAGATTCCGTCATCCTCATTGTCGAAATCATCTTCAGGCTCAGTGTCACTTAGGATTACAGCAAGAGCTTTGTTTTTCCCTATGCTCTTGAGATATGTAGGACACTCATGTTTCATGTGTCCGAACCCATGACACCCAAAGTACTTTGGTCCTGCAGGAACAGTATACTGACCGCCCTCCTTAGCATCCTTTTTCCCTTTGTCTTGACTTTTAAACTGAGAAGAACTGAACTGCCTGCGGTCCTTGTCGAAACTCCTTCCATTAGCATTCTTCATAAACTTTTTGAACTGCCGGGTGATGTAGGATTTCATCTTGGAATCTTCATCATTAGAAGACTCATCTGTATCACTGCTCTTCACCTTCAAGGCCATGCTTTTGCCTTTATTAGACTTGTCAATCCTAGATAACCTTATCTCATAAGTTTGCAAGTTTCCAACTAGCTCAGTCTAAGGAATCTTGTCTATATCCTTTGCTTTTCCCTATGCTCTTGAGATATGTAAGACACTTATGTTTCATGTGTCCGAACCTATGACACCCAAAGCACTTTGGTCCTGCAGGAACAGTATACTGACCGCCCTCCTTAGCATCCCTCTTCCCTTTGTCTTGACTTTTAAACTGAGAAGAACTGAACTGCCTGCGGTCCTTGTCGAAACTCCTTCCATTGGCATTCTTCATAAACTTTTTGAACTGCCGGGTGATGTAGGACTTCATCTTGGAATTTTCATCATCAGAAGACTCATCTGTATCACTGCTCTTCGCCTTCAAGGCCATGCTTTTGCCTTTATTAAACTTGCCAATCCTAGATAACCCTATCTCATAGGTTTGCAAGTTTCCAACTAGCTCAGTCTAAGGAATCTTGTTTATATCCTTTGATTCCTCAATTGCCGTAATCTTGGCATGAAATCTCTCAGGTAGAGATCTGAGCACCTTCCTTACAATCTTGGGTTCAGGGATGGTTTCCCCAAGATTGAAGGCTGAGTTCACTATGTCCTTGAGCTTGACATAGAACTCATCAAACGACTCATCCTCCTCCATCTTAATTTCTTCAAAGCTTGTAGTGAGTCTCTGAAGTTTTGAATCTTTGACAGCCTTTGTTCCTTCATAGGTTGTCTGGAGGATGGTCCAAGCCTCCTTAGCAGTTTCAGTTGAGGATATCTTCTTGAACTCCTCATTGGTGACTGCGCTAAATAGGGCATTTAGCGCTCTGCTGTTGAAGTTAGCCGCCTTGATCTTAGCATCATCCCAATCGGCCGGTTTTTCTTTTGGCTTAGTCCAGCCAATCTCTACAGCTTGCCACACCTTCTCATTTAAAGACTGTAAGAAAGCTCTCATGCGTACTTTCCAGTATGCATAGTTAGTGCCATCAAATAAAGGAGGTATGATTAAAGATTGTCCTCTATCCATGACAAACAGGGGTCAATGGATCAACACAGCAAAGATTAAACCTAATCAGAGTGTGCCTGCTCTAATACCACTTGAAAGGCCACAAACTGAATGACCCCTTGTGATAAAATCAATTAATTAATTAGCCAAGTTATTAATTAATCAATTTAACATGCAAATACGTGGAAGCACAAACAAATCACCAAATACTAAATATGCAGCGGAAAAATAAATGACACGGTGATTTGTTTACGAATGGGGAAAACCCTAACGGCAAAAACTCCACCGGGTGATTTTCAGGTCACCACTTCCGAAACTCCACTATTATCAAATCAAGCGGTTACAAGTAAAGGAATCACAAGTACCTTACCAACCTACAGTTGAACCCTTACCCCAATACCCAATTGGACTTGATCTGTAGTGACAATTTCCACCTTTGATGCACGGCTCCCAAGTACGTGACTAACCAATGCGCGGATCCCAGTACACGACTTCAAACACTAACTTAGAAGGAGAGGTTGGCTGCAAAGTTCTTCAGTTCATCATACACAATGAAGATCAGGAAGATGCTTGGTTACAAAACCCTATGGTGCACATACACAACAACTTCTAGAGAGAAGATGAACTAGGTTAAGAACTTCGTTTTTTTATCACAATTTGCTTGAACAAGGATTGCTCAATACTTTTGCAACTTGTGTACCACTTGACGGCTCTTAAAACAATCATTTTATATGTTTAGGGTTAGAAGAAAAGAAGGTCCAAAACCATATTCACGGATCCCAAGAAAATCAAATCAGAAAAACTGATTTTATAATTCTCGACAGATAGCAGGTGTCGAGGTAGCTATCGAGCAGGTGTCGAGCTTTAATGAAATTGCACTTCAGCTTGTTTTTTCTTGGACAGACTTGATGACTTCAACACTTATTCTTGAAACCTTGTTTCTTAAAGTATTAAAAACACCTAGATTCTTAAAGTATTAAAAACACCTAGAACTACCCAATTACAAGTAGAGTGCGTTTTGTCAAAAGGATTAGCCAATTTACATAAACAAGTGACATATGTTCTTAACAAGTGAACACACATATGTCCTAACAAAATTGTCACCTTCGCAATTAATGCCCCCAACTAACGTTCTGGCCGCATTAATGAGGAAATGACCCCTGAACAGTGCTGCATTGGTTGCTGATAGGACAAACACTCAAGTAGTGACCTGCACAATCAACAAATGGAGGGCCAAGATCAATTGGAAGGGGCTATATAATGTAAGAAATCCTCCAAAAGAGGAAGAGGAAAGAAAATTGGAAACAGAAAACAGAGCAGTAATTTGTATCATCTTTGTAACCCTTGTAACCTAGCTCTGAAGAAATAATAAGAACAACAAGCTCCTCAGATGAGGGTCGAGGATAAACTTTTGCGCTTTAGTCCACTTTCTAGTTATTCGGTCTACTCATAACTATGTATAGTTGTTGTAATCCTTACTAAGGTCTAGTTCTTCAACCCATTCTCTACAAATTCATTGTATTGGACTAGTTGGGTCTGAGTCCACTCATCCAGTAAAAGAAATGCTCAAATCCAGTCCCTACACCGACTAACCAGTCAAAGCTTCAGTCATTTTAGGTTCTGAATTTTTCTAGAACCTTGAATATATCAACTTTGCATCATCAAACAATGAAAATTGACAACCACAATAGACTAAAGTAGGATAAAGCCACGCATCAGTTCCAAACAATGCAACTAAAAGACATGATCAGAAACAAATGCCAAAGGACGCATTCCAATAAGTCAAAAGGAGACAAACATATACTCAGCATAAAAATCAAAGTAAAATATGGGCGACAAAACATATTATATAGTTGTCACAATGCCTATACAATGCAATAATATATATATATATATATATATTTATATTGTGTGTGCTTTCGGATCACTTATCCACAGGAAGAAAATTAATATATAACTGGGTATACTTTAAACTAGAAACCAACATTTGGAAGCATGACATTATTTCAAATAGCAGGCTCCAATTTCCACCATTATGAATTTGTGCATTCAAAAACTCCTTTTTTTTTTTTTCTTTTTTTTCTTTTTTTTTTTTTACTATTTTGGTTAGGAAAATACTCATGCATCTTTCGAAAGTACCGTTTGGCCCAAAAGCCATTGGTGTGTGCATTCAAATATTGCAAACATTTGGCCTCTTAGGCAATATGGATAGAGCAAAAGCTAAAAACACTTCTTCTTTTTTGCTACATATTAAGGTGACCAATTGTGATTGGAGAACATCACATTCACATGATCACATCACAAATATTAATTTTATTGTGCACAAATCACAATAGACCATGTCAATAATTGTGCGAAAAAAATTTATATCCTTAGATTATTAATATGGACAGCTAATTAAAAAAAACAAAACAAAACAAAAAACCGATGCAAATATTTTTAACTCAATAAATAATCACTACACTCATTATGACAGTTTAAGAGCTATAATTTTATTTATTGAAAAAAATAACAAAATACTCCTTCACAAACCTTGCATATATAATGTATTAAATCCCCAATTCAATCTGAAGGGGCATACCAAAGGACAAAGCAATTGCAGCAAAAAGAAAAAATTTTATAAAGAATCACCAAAACGAAAAGCTCCAGACAAAGCCAATGAAGTCAAGTCAGGATCACAACACATCAACAAGATGGAAAAAAGTCCGACTAGGGAGACAAATTATGGAGCAAACAAGAAGACAATGCCCTGTCCTTTAAAGCATCAACTGTGACCCTACTTTTGAGTCTGTATGCTTTGTTGAACTGGTCTTAGATCTCTATTAGTTTAAATCTTAAAAGAAAGACTTAGCATTTCAATCCTGCCAAATATGATAGATGATCACAACAAAATAACCAGCCTTTAGTCATAGACTAAAGATTTCAAAGATTAAGGAAAGACTTCTTATTTCAACCCTGCCAAATATAATCACAACAAAATAACCTGCCCCTAGTCATAGATTTCAAAGATTAAGACTTCTTTTTTCAACCCTGTCATATATGATTGATGATCACAACAAAATAACCAGCTCCTAGTCATAGATTTCAAAGATTTTCCCTCAGCATACCAAAAGCCCAATCAAAAGCATCTTGGAAAGTTGAAAGCTATACATCACAATTTTGGCATAGTCCATCTCTAGATGCAACTTATGAAAGAGAGACGCTTGTAATTCTAACACAAGTTCTGCTAAAAGACAAAAACTCCAACCTGGAAAGATCCATCCATTAACTAGTTACATTCTGAGTATTGGATTTCTCTATTATAGCCCACAAGGCCACAACCACAATTTTTTAACTACAAATTTTCTCCGAGGTACAAAAAACTAAGGAACAATAGAGACCAATACTTGCTTTATTGCATTTGCAATGGTCTTTTTTGTCGACTATTTATAAATCAAATTACAACATGTAATGAGATGTCTTTTTTGAGAAGCTAATGAGATGTCTAATATCAAAACCACTTGTAGGTGAAGCGGATGCCTAATATATATGGTTTTAAGTTAAGATCATGCTCACCTGGTCTAAACCCTTGGTCAGTGTTACAATTGTTAATAATAACTATTGGATTATACGTACTTTATGTTCTTAACACGTATGCCTAAATTTCATGTCAATCTATTTGGAGAATATTAAATCTTCCCTCTTTCACAACTTGGGCACCTGGTTGGCCCAACCATTCCTTTAGATTTCAGCCTCTCACTGGTAACAAGTCTGTCATGAGCAACAAGCCACATGAAGTTGGCCATAAGCCTAACATAGATATTAATTAGAACAAAAGAACTGAAACTGATAATAGAAACCAAACAAGAGATGGAATTCCAGATTGAACAGATGACCTACCTACAATAAGAAAAAAACCTAATTTCTAGAACTTATAAGAGGTGCCAGTTGAGCTAAAGCTCATTGGCAAAATTTAAGCATTTTATAGATGTAATAGTTATTAATCTATTATCACCTTTATATTTTGTGACCATGGAAAGTATAAAGAAATAATGTAATTCATCAGTAGATTTGTCAAAACACTCAAGACCCAAATTCAAACTAATTCAAATTACAGGGCAGTGTGCAGAGCAAGCTCCGATACACCAAAAACTCACTAAAAAAAAAAAAAAACCTACTTATCACCTTAAAAGAGCAGCTGTTTAATGCGGCATTTAAACAGACACACCAAGGACAGGATCAGACATCTTGAGCTTGTGGACTCAAGCATTTACATTTTGGAGAAAAAAAACTAGTAAAATGAATAAGGAAATTGCAAGGAAGCTACAGATTTTCATATATTAGCCCGAGCAAAGCTTCCTCACTCAAAATGGTGTAAAATTCTGTTTGAGGTTTATTTTACAATAATGTAAACTTCCAGAAAGACACGTAGTGCATTACACGTAGACCAGAAATCCATGCACTTAATATCACCACAGTTCTACAACACAACATACCACAATATCCATAAGACGGAACCCACTGTCCGGCTAATCCCTGAGTTCTCCAGGTGAAAGTGAAACAGGTAGACCCCCAGTTTCAGGT
Organism: Quercus ilex subsp. ballota; assembly: GCA_032727855.1. NCBI lineage: Eukaryota > Viridiplantae > Streptophyta > Magnoliopsida > Fagales > Fagaceae > Quercus > Quercus ilex. The sequence continues at coordinate 25,600,675 of CM064911.1, read as the reverse complement.
GACTGTGTGTAGGAAATAGAAATCAGCTCAGACCTGTACTTTTCATCCCCATTGGAATCAACCCTTCCAAGATGATTCTCACCGTTCAATTTTTCAGACGAGAGTTTTGAATTGGGAACCTTATCTGGTTCAGAATAAGAAATGGAAATAAGCGACTCTCGAGTCACCTCGTCAGGAACCTCCTTGCCAGGTACTGTCTTATCCATAAAACAACAATCTGCTGGGTCTGCATGTATATAGAGTATAGAGAGTCCATTAATGGAAATTAGTGATCTCAGAGGGGGAAAAAAAAAAACACCAAAAAAATAATAAGTTAGCTAGATATTTAAAATAAAAAATTAAATTAAAAGGCATATAGCAAAAAGTATGACTATCCATTTACACAGAAGTCAAAAATAATCTCAATTTGATCAGAAAATTTTATTTTTGAGTTGGTAAACTCTGTTTCAGTTTACTTGCATTTCCTTACCAGTCAAATAGATAATCAATTTGGACTGGCACTGCCCAAGCACCAGATCTGGGAAACCCCCATCAACTAAAGATAAGAGAATCCTTGATGCTTCAAACTCCTTCAATTTTTAAAGAATCTCAAAAAAGCCAAGCAACTAATTCAGGAAATATAAAAGGATTTGGCACCAAATGATGCATTTTCTATGCCTATTGTAACATCTTGTAGCAGTAAAAGGGGTTTTTTTTTTTTTGTGGGGGTGGGAGGTGAGAGACAGAGAGAAAGAGAGAGATAAAAGAAGCTTCAAAGCTTCACTACAATCTATTTTGCCAACCACTCCAGGGCTGCATCTGATCACTGCTACCATTAACTGCTTATTCTACGTCACTACATTAAATTCGATTTAAACAAAGAGAACCTACCCAAGAAACCAGACTCAACCCATTCCCATAAAAAAGCACCAGATATTACAAACGTTTCCAACCAAGCTAGAGGGATGAAATCCTTCATATCCATCAAGCATCAGCCATTTCTTCTTCAGGGTAAAGTGATGGAAGATTTTTATGCCCCCCTCCATTCTTAGACCACTAAGAAGTCCCATCCATATATTTACTAGCACCCAATGACTTCTGCAGCATTATTGTAAATATACAAAGTGATGTAGAACACGGTAGGAAAATAGAGATAAAAGGACAAAAAGATAAACAGAACAAAGCCTAGGCTTCACCACCTAGAATCTGCCTGCAAGCGTTAGGCATCACCACCAAACAAAGAGAAAATCACCATTCTCAAATCATCAAATCATTCTTATTCAAGTTGTCCCTTTTCACGATTACAAAATCACTAATTTAATAGGATTTAGGGATCACACCAATATGGTAAGTACTTCATTAAATCCCTTAAAACCCTCAACATTAAAAACCAATAATTCAAATTCAAATTCAAAAACAAAGCTAATTACACATTCATAAATAAAATCTTAGATGATTTTGGTGCTCCCTGCATCACAAAGTATTCAAATTGTCCCTTTTCACGATTACAAGACCACTAATTTAATAGGGTTTAGGGATTACACCAATATGGTAAGTGCTTCATTAAATCCCTTAAAACCCTCAACATTAAAAACCAAAAATTCATAATTCAAATTCAAAAACAAAGCTAATTTCATATTCATAAATAAAATCTTAGATGATTTTGGTGCTCCCTGCATCACAAGGCCCTTGGCCCCTTTTTTTAAGATTTCGAAAGTTATACCAGTTCATCATTCAGCTTTCACTGACACTTTCTAACAAGACATCCTTCAGCATACATTTTCTTACTACCTTGACTTTCATTCTTTCTAGTCTAACTGTCACCATTAAAGCATAATTAAGCTAAAACCAATCACCCTCACCAATGCATCAACCCATCTTTGAAGCAAAATCCAAACCATCATAACCGATTTTCTTTCAATTCTGGTGCCTGATAAACACTAGCCCAAACTTCTCATGAATGTGTATGTTCCTATTGTGTTGCTGTTAATGTTATCCATCTAAAAATTGAGAATGTTCTAACACACTCATCTACTGAATGTGACAACCTTAAGATTTGTAAATTAAGTATTAGACAATATAATACATTATAGATCTCACCCTCCACATTGTCAACTACATTCCAGAACAGAAAACTTTAGAACGATTTAATTCAATTAGCAACAAGTCTCCCACCTTTGGACAAAATTGAGCCTAGATAATGAATCTGACCACTCATGGTCATATGCTCACGAATCTTTAGTTTTCCATTAATTCTAATTGCAAAGTCACTGAACTTGATTGAGGCCAAGCCAAGGAAAGAACATGTCAGGGTCAGTGGTAGCTTAAAATCTAAAAGATAAACTATTAAAGACAGACGATGTTGACAAAGTCAGTACTAAAAACTAGACATGAACAATCATTGGTTTTGGACTCAAGAGAACTAATTCAAAATCCATAAGGACTTCACCAGAGGGACTGTTAAAAGCTAAGAAGCACGGATACTAAAAAAAATGCCGTACCCATATCTAATAAAGATACATCAAAATAAAATGAGGTCTGCATTGGATAGGTATCTTAATTACTCTTTTATTTCATGGATACAACATAAATATGGTACAATACAACACAAACACAGTGTGACATGGCATAGATATGACATGGCTGTAGCAAGTATATGTTTGGGAGTAATAAATTGAATTCTTACCCAAAAAAAAGGGGCTTAATTGTATATTAATTAGGACACATTGCACACACCCATGCCCTTATTATTTTTTTCATAAATTTCTTACTGCTGTGGAAAGGGGGGTTTAAATGTAAAGGATGGGATCTTGTGGCTTAGAAGAACTTCAATATTCCAAATCTCTATAAATGTCGAACATGGATTATGAGTTATGTACTTATGTGTTGTTTTGTTACTTATAACTTCAAAAACCAGATATTAGCGCACTTTTTTAAATAAATAAAAAAATTAACTATGTATCAACAATTGATATATCCCTGTCATATCATATCCCGAAAAGTTACTATGCACAAAGAGGAACTTTGTCTGTTCACCAGTGCTCAAGGTGAATATACCATTACTATTCTACATCTATTTCATTCATGACAGGAATTCTTCTTGTTCTCAACTATTTGACTCTACAACCACCTCCTCCTCAGGTTTTAAAAGACTTCTAAAAACTGTTCTTACAACCACCTCCTCCTCAGACCTGCAACCTCCTAGTAGAAAGTATATACTGCAATTTTCACAAAGTGAAAGCTCTTAACATTCTAAACTCTCTAATACTCTGAATTGGACTGTAGATCATATGGTATAAAACGAACCCATCAGAAACTTTGCCAAACATTAAATATCAGAATATTTTGCACTTGCATTACAAAAAAATCATAAGTCAAGCTCTACCGAGCTCCTTTTCATATTCAACATTTTAACAGAACCTCTTGAGATGTTTAAGTCCTTAAATGAAATTTTCTTATATCTTTTTTTTGTTAAACAATCATTTCTAAATCATTTCCAAAAACCCCCCTTTTTTTGGGATTGGTAAGCAACTCACACACCCTATGAGAGTTGAACCCATGACCTTAACCACCAACCTACACATATTATAGGGGTGGAGGTATCATAACCCATGGCATCAAGCTAATCCACAACACCAACATCAAACTAGGACGAGGATAGATTAAATCCCGCCTACGTTTAGTAGATGCTCTAAATTTAGTTTTACAAAATTAAACAACCGTTTAGCTTCAAAGAAAAGCACAAGATCTTTTCCCTTCAACCTCCTCAAAAGTCCCAATATGATCACCAAAACCACCTCCGGTCTACCCTGTTCTCATTCAATATCTTCTTGAAGAAATTGAAGAATTTCTTGGAAATCCTACAAGATCCATTCATTCTTATTTCTCTGAGAGATTGTTAAAACTCCATGGTTTAACATATGAATTCCCTTCAAAGTTCAAACCCACTCAAATAACTCCTAATACAGGACCCAGCAGAAGCCAAAGCCCCCAACCCAAATGGCAGTTATCAAAAACTAATTGGTTTCTCACAGTGCTCTCAAGAAGTTAGCTAGTTAGAACCATCCCCATGTCGAAAGTCTAATCCATTTTTATCTATTTCACATTCCTTGAATAACAAATCAGTTCTTGTTCCATTTTTTTTTTCTTCTAAAACCCAGATTATGATTCTTTCATATTCCACGGATTCTGTACTAATAAAGTCTCTTATCATCAAATAAAAGACATGGGTTCAAATCCTATCATATCTATTCAAAAAAGTAATATATTCCTATTTGCAATTTTTTTATACCTCAGTTTACAACATGTGTCCAAATTCGAACTAAATTAGAAACTAAAGCAAACAACTTGAATTCTAGGAATATAAAACCTTTGAACATATTCAAAAACAAATGAACAGATAAAACATAAAACAAGACCAAAACATAAAAACCCAACAAACCCACAAGCAAAAAAAAAAAAAAAAAAAAGTCAACCTCCTACAAATCAAACAAACCTTAAAAACAAATTCTTCACCAAACCCATGTTCAAAGTTTCTCCAATTAACAAGTAAAAATCCCAGAAGACAAGACTTTTCTTGAAAGAAAAACGAGTTCTAGAGAGAGAGAGAGAGAGAAGGAGAGAGAGATTTACCGAGAAAGCTGTTGGTTTTGGTGTCTGTTAAAACTGAAAATAGTGAGTTTGAGCTACGCTTTGTATCGGTTTTATATATATCCTTTGTTCAGATTTGAGAAAAGATAGAATATTTTATTGTAATTAGTATTTTTGAATATTGAGACCGAGTCCGGGTGTTTTGGAAGAAAAGAAAAGAGATAAAAACAGTGACAGTACCACACTATTTATTCTCTTTTTTCTAGACAAAGTACTATTTCAATCAAGATCAATATTCCACGTTTACAACGTTTTCACACTATAAATTTTAAGTGCAACGTTGTTATTGGCTGTTACAAGAAGGTAAAAAAATAATTTAAGTAGTAAATTTAAATTATAATAAATAATAATTTGTTGTATAAAATTTGTTGTAAATGTAGTATTTCTTGTTTAGTCAATATAATAATTTGACAAAACTTATCTATAAACTTAGTTACAGCCTAAGATTGTAACTCCTACTAAGAAAAAATAACATCATACTTATTTGAAAATCTAACTGTTTCATTGAATTTTTTGTTCGTTCTTAACACACATATCAAATTTCGTATTAATTGAGTGTTAGTTACTATTCAATTCATAAAATTATTTTATATGTATAATTTTAGATTACGAAACCTTAAAATTTAAACATTTGATTAATGTCATAACTATTAATATTTGATTTTCTAAAAATTTTATAAGCATAGAAGATATAAGAAGAAAATATAATTCAACGGTAAATTTATTAAAATTCAAATCTAATAAAAAGATATTGAGTGGAGTTGTAACTTTGAGCTTCAACTAGGCTTGCAGTCAAACATTGTCCATACTATTATATAGGAGGAAAATTATGAACTAAATTATTTTTATTTTTAAATATAAAATATAGTGTAATTTTTCAAATCAAATTATAAAATTAAAACAGTTATATATTCTCTTTTTTGGTAATTAAAAATTATTAGAAGAGGCAACTAGCATTACTTCTCCATATATTAACTCCTTACCTACTTCCAGATTAAGACTTCATTTGTAAAAAATTGTTATAAATTCAGTCCTACATTTTATTAATTCAACATCAAACACTAAAATTGTAAAATTGTATCAATTTAAACCTCCCATCAAACTCGAGAATTAATCTTGAAGAATTCAAGCTCTTATTAACATAAATTTTAAAGTTCAAAGTTTGATTTGAAATTTTAAAATTTAGTTTGTAATAATCTATAAAATAAAAAAAATAAAAAAACAGTTTGTAATTATCTTAAATATTATAAAAATATAATTAACAAAATACATAAGAATTTTTTTTTATAAAAATATATAAGATTTTATTTTATTTTATTTGAAATGAGTAACAAAATAGAGGCTAAAAATATAATTTAATGAAAAAAAAGGGTGTTTGGTAGAGTAGTTTGAAAATTGTTGTTTGTAGTTTTTTGAAATACGTGTGGATGAAAAAGTGTGTTAAAATGCGTAAAATACTGTTTAAAAACTAAAAAATATTGTTTGAAAACACAAACCAAACAGGCCCAAAATATTGCGGTGGGTGACTGGGTGCAGCGAAAATTATATGTTGTACCCGGCATATATGCCGGGTACACCATAGGGCGTGGTCCACTTGATATCCTTGGTGGGGCCACCTCCACGTCAGGGATAGGGACACCGTCACGGACTGTAAGTGGGAATCGTGTCAGGAAAAACAAAAAATATTCATTCTCCACGTTTCCTTTGCCATGGCCCATGATACCATCCACCATTTATAAAAAAAAAAGTCTTTTTATTAAATTAAATATTATTAAACAAATATATATTAGGAGTATGCATCTGTACTCTGGAGATTTGGCTGTTTTATGAGTTTTCAATAATAATAAAAAAAAAATTAAAAAAGATATATAAGTTTTTTTTTTTGGTAAACCATGAGTTTAACATTAACACTAAAGATTCACAAGTATGTTACAATGCATATTAGCCTTATCAAAAACCAAAATAGGCTCCACTACAGGTAGTGGGTTACAAAAAATAGCAAAACTATACAAAGACTGCGCTCCTAGTTTAGCCAATGCATCAACGCATTGGTTTGCTTCACGAAAAGCATGGATCACGCGCTTGTTTGAGAACTCCTTCAAAAGGTTCCTGCAATCAGTTAAGAGTGGTTCTATTAATAAATTTTCAGATTCATTGTTCATTAGGATAACAACACTCAAAGCATCAAGTTCAATTATTAGTTGTTGAATTCACATTTCCTTGGCTAGCATTGCATCAAATGGTTAGAGATAATAAATTAATAATTTATCCTAGGCAATAGCTAAGGTTTGAAGAAATGAAACCATTAACTTTGCTTTATTTCATTTCATTTATAAAAAATAAAATAAAATAAAAACTTTATTTGCAGTACTTCTTAAGGGTCATTAAGGCTAAATAAACCAAATAAACATTTTGGATTTGATTTAATAAAAGACTTATCTATGTTTATTTGTTTATAAACAAATCAAGCTTGAGCCTTATTTAGGTTTGTTTAATAAATAAGCCAAGTCCAAACGAGAAAAAAAAATCATGAATATGATTGTGAACAATAGGACTTGAAAAAAAAATAAAATAAAAATAAGTCAAGCCTAGACTCATTTGTGGGGTTAATAATAAGTTTGATATGAACTTGAAAAATAAACTTATTTTACTATTTTAGTGATCTTTTAATTAACTAGGAGTTGGGACCACTTGTTCAAACCAAATGAACTTGATAGTATGCTTAATATGAGTTTAATGATGTACTTGTGCAATTGTGTTGAATTTTGAGCTCAAAAGCTTACTGTTGAGCTTGATATTGACCTCGACCTCAACTTGCCTGATGAATCAAACTGAGCCATAGAAATTTTTATGAACTTGAATTCAAACATTATTTGTAGGCTTTGTTTGAAACTCAAATTGAGCTTGAATATTTGACTTTTGGTGCCGAGTCAGGTTCGAACATTCAATTCTCGACAAAACTTGACTCGTTTACCGCCCTACCATTTTTCTAGTGCATAAGAAATAAGGTGAATCATAAAGATGTTTATATTTTTTATAATATAAAGATGCATATATGACTTTTGTAGCAAATTGATAATGTATGTTCTCTTCTTTGTTCTTTTTATTTATTTATTTTAAGTAACTAGTATAAATCCTTTACAGAATCTGGGGGATCCCAATACTGGTATATGAATATTAAAACAGCATGATTCTAAAAATAAATAATAATAATAATAACAATAAAAGAATCCCATAATAATAAGATTCTCAAAAAAAAAAATAGTCCTATAATTACAGGATTCCCTAAAAAAAATCCTACAAATAGCAAATAGATAGCGTCAATATGGAATCTTTTGAGAACTTATCTAAACTTCGTTGACAAAGAAACAATCTTCTACCTAAATGGGTCTTTTCCTATAACAGATTTGGACCTAACTCTTACCAAACATAATTCCATTATACCCAGAATAGCTTGTAATTGACAACACAATAGTTAGCAAGAGAATGAATTTATAATGTGCATAACTCAACTTGGGCAGGACTAATTTTTTGCAATTCAATATAAGTTTACAACTAAATCTAAAAAAACTGACTTAGATTATTGTTTATTACAAATGCTTTATACATTTCTCTGTGTGAAACTAATCAAGTGAAGTGGGTGCAAAACTTAAAAATAACCCCAATCAATACCATATATATCAAACTTGTTCTCACATGGATCTTCTTGCAAATGCCCCTTGCAACATAATGGTAAAAATGAGCAGAAAAAATTAAGAGATATGGGATTGCCACCACCATTAGCTAAAAGCCAAGAACCTATATCCGCCAGCTGTTTTGTTTCTTTGCTTCGAAGGAGGCTCCATCATTAAGCATGTCCTGAGCATCTGTTTCCATTCCAAGCTTTGAGAGGGCAAGAGCTTGCATGTAGAATGCAGTAGGCCACTCGGGCAAGCACACCTGAGATTGCATTGCATCTCTCAAGGCAAGTTCTGCTTGGCCAGTCATCAAGTATGAGAGGGCTCGCCTCACAAAGATAGTAGCCGAGGGAACAGGCATCATCGATACTAACTGTATAAGAAAAGTGAGTACATGGTAGTACAAGATGACAAAGATAAAAAAAATTCCTGATCCAAAGATGATATCAAACTTGAAAAGTAAGCATTAGCGGGGAAAGTTAGATACCGAACTTGAAAAGTAAGCATTAGTGGAGAAAGTAACAAGCAGCTAACAAGAGAAGGAAAAAATGTAACGGGCAAGGTTTCCACAAGTGAGTGGTGAGAAATTGAGGAAAATTGCTGTCATTATCTTCCTAAGGTAGATATACCAATCTTGAGAAAGTCATTGGTTTCCTCATGAATCACCAAATTGATGATATAATAAAAAAGATAATGTGTGTTTGGGAATCAATAAAAAATTAAAATTCTTTTACTATTCAGCTTATTTTTGCTACTATTCATGGGCCCCATTGCACTTTTTGATATTATTCATAAACCCTACTGAATTATTTCAACTAACTTTTACCTTTATCTACAATACTTTCAGCAATAAGTTTTCAGTTTCAGTAAAATAAGCAATATCCAAACAAACTCTTAAGCTTTTTTCCAACGTATTATAAAAGAAAAAAAATGATGTTGAGATTTAGCTTCTGTGGCTGCTATTTTTAGGTGAAAATTCTTTAGATGTATTCTTGACTTTTCCACAAAAAGAATTATGAGAGCATACCTTTGAATAATATTCGATAGCATTTTTGAAATCCTTGTCTCTAAATGCAATATCCCCAAACTTCTTGGTGTTCAACATATCTTGCACTTGTTGCGTCCACTCTTGGAATGACAGCTGTACAAAGAACATATTTACAGAAAAACTTATCATTAATTATAAAAGATTACTAGTCTTCCAACTATGTAAATTAATATGAAGAAAGATGATTAAAGACTAAAGTATAGTAAAATTTTCACAACCATGTAAACTAAGCAGCAGAAGGATAATTGAAATATCACAGATGTTCAAATTACATGAAAGCAACAATGCTACCACAGTAGTCATGCAAGACAAGAATGAATCTTTCATGAGATGTTACAAATATCAATACTCTTTAATTTTCAAAAGTTAAAAAACCTAAAATTTTGATGATGGCGGGCTGCTTTTACTTATTTTCTATAATATCTTTCTCTTGACAAATTACAACTGCTTCATTTTCTCTAAGGAAGTGAAAGAAACTCACTTCATTTTCTGCACCCTCTTCATCTTTATAACCTGTTTTAAGCAATATATCGTGCACTGCAGTAAGATCCATTCTCACACAAGCCTTTCCAAGGGGGGAAATCATGGTTGGCAGCACCACTGGTGTCTTTGTTAAACCCAATAGGACATGTGATGCAACCTAGGATTACAAACATGAACAGAAACACCTCAGTAAGGCTAAAACAGATGCACAGATCAAGCAATCTCAGAATGACATATTGCACTAATTAATTTTCAGTTTGGTGGCACTAAAAGTCTCACCTCTTTCTGCTTTTGGAGCGGAGTTACTGATGAAAGAAGAAATTTGATTTCAGGTCGATCTTTAGCCTCATATTGCAAGCATTTTGAGGCCAGTTCAACCAACTCTGTCGCATCTTCTTGGGCATATTGTCCTTCCAAGGATGAATCCAGCAGTAACGACAAATTTTTTCCTCTTATCAAATCCAATGCCTGGTGAATAAAATAGAAAAAAGATGAGGAAATTTTTGCTTAACCTCGTCTTTGTTGACATAGTGTTCATCCAAGTCTTGATCAAAGTCGCTTAATTAATTCAAAATTCACATGAGAGAGTAAAAAATAATTGTGCACCGTGATGAACAAAATGAAACATCAAAGATTAGTCAATCTTAGGCCTGCTTTATTTGCTAAGAACAAAGAAGGAGTAAATTATTAAGCAGATAGATAAGTCCCCTGATAGAGAACCAAAATATTTTTCTTGTCAGTACCTTTTATGCTACAGACACCAACCGTTACCATAAATTATGATGACTTATGACATTTATTATTAATATAATTATGCTACTCTCTTTTTTGGTTCATTTCTTAAAAGTTTTATTTTATAGATGTTAGATATTAGCCTTATTCTTTGGCCTTCCATGAATATTACCTTCTCACGTACACATGTTCTGCCCTTTTCTGCTTTTTTTATTATTATTTATTTTTTATATAATAATTTAAAATAAAGATATTAAATATTTAATTATCATAACTACATTCATAATGATGGACAAGAATACATGTGGCTAATCATGACTAGTCTGTTGAGGATTCATAGATCATAGCCAACCCCAAAATTTTGGGACTAAAGCTTGGTTATTGTTTGTTGTTGCAGTATCCTAGCTAGTAGCTACATTCACTGACAATGGAAAGGAGTACCAAGGATATCTTGTGACTGAATTTTTATCTGCCCAGTTTAATAATTCTTAATTATAAGTGAACGATGCCATCACAAATGACCCTTGAGGAGGGTCATTTACAACACAGACATGAAGAGCAGATAATTGAAGTGCAGGATACCAGGAAGCATGATATAGCAGAGAACAAACAAGATGATATATGGGATAGACTGTTCATACATGGCTTGGAGGGATATGCTTTCCACTCAAAAGGTCCAGAAGAACAGTTCCATAACTGTAGACCACACTCTCTGGGATGACCCTGCCTGCAAAAATTCAAAACATCCATATCACATAGAGTGGTGGAGTACTTAACTTTCAACCACCATCAGCAAAAATTTATATATCATGATCACAAGTGATGACTCCAACTACTAAGCATATAAAAGGTAAGGGAAAGTATTTAGCACATCCATGATAACAAGACTATTGGGCAAACTATCCTAATTTTTTCACCAAGTCTTGAATTTATATGAAACTGAAAATTACAAGCACAAATTCAGCGTGTTAACGAGGAATATAGTGCACTTTTTACAAATTTTATTCAAATTGTCAATAAATACCAAAATTAATTTCTCCTTGTAGGGTTTTACAATGAAACTAGCATCAGTACAATTAGCCAACAAAGACACTTACTGAAACCAGATAGATCTCATTGAAAACAAAATTCCTATGGTAATACATTGCACACCTCTAGAGTGATACTGAATCGAGTATAAGCAAGTACACCATTATCAAGTCTAAGGGTTATTCTCTTCTTGTGGGATTTACGGGACATTTATCTGACTGTCACGCTGCTTAACTGGAAGTTCATTGCAGCTTTGTTTTTGGATGACTTTGAGTGCTTGATTTCATGATCTCTTTACTTTAAGAAGAATTTCACATTCTTCTCCTATTTTTATAAGCTTCTGCTAGTAAATCTTTCCTAATTCAATAAATTAACTGGCCTAATTACTACATGACATCATTGTCGAGAGAGAGAAAATAGAAAAGCCTATAAGTGGACTTCCAATATCCATAGAAATCTATGTGAAATCATATTGATGTACCTGTCCGCAAGAACTCTGGTGGAGTATAAGCCAAGTTAGTGCTATAACTTTTTCCATCTCGGCTATTCTTCATAAGACCAAAACTGGATAATCGTGGGTCACCATCCTGACATAATAACAAAATTAGGTTTAAGAATAATTGTGGAAAGTTCACTAACACAGTAACACCAAAATCACAGCTAGTAAATGAAAAACCACAAATGTGTCCATCCCAAGAGGAAAGAGGCATACAATAATCAAGTATCATAAAAGTTCAGATGTTTAAATGGAAGATTGCATTTCAAATTTTTTTTTTTTTTTTAAAGATAGGTTCTATATTCCCAGCACTTACAACAGTATTTCTACCCTTTTTTGAAAACAGATATTGACAATAAAAGATTCAGAGTTACTGAGAAATCTGTACCATTCAAAGGACTATAGATCAACAGGTGATTAAAAGCTATGCAATGGAACATTTGGAATGCACCTCTCACTCTAGATTGAATCAGCAAGATTAAGTTAGCATCCTCATGAGAGAGCCGGGGCGGGGGGCAGTCGGGCAGAGACAACCTTTGTAGGGCTGGATTAAGATCCCTTATTGCACAGGATGCAATAGCTTTCAACGGCTGAGAATGAGAGTTGAAAAATTAACTTACAATCTCAGCTCTTGGATTAGAAAAGTTTTGAACTTTTCTGGCTGAGATTGAAAGTTTTTTAACTCTCAATCACTGGATCCAAATCCTGAACGACCTACGGACTTCAAATTGGTTCCCAAAGGGAACAGGACCTCTGCAATGCCTACAAAAGTAGGGAAAAAAAATACTAATCCTAATACAGTAAAAAGGAATTGCCAACATCTATTACCCACCTCGAAAAAGATTTGATCTACAGCTCTGACAATGCCAGTACAGATTCTACAAATATTCAACACTTGAATGATGGGGACTTTTGAAAAAATAGACACCACGTGATTTCAACCTCCCATATCATATTCTAACAGCATCCTTCTCTAAAAGAGTAAGGTGGAGGATAAGGATGAGGTAGTGACTTGTGGGTTCAAGACACATTAGATGAACGAGTAACTTACTAATATAAAAAAGTGTCCAAACATTCATGTCCATAGTGGTTCTAAACATATCATAAATCATAAAATCTCATTCAATTTCCCTTCCTTAACCACTTCAATTGCTCTTTCAAGAAAAACTCATCTCAGATGTTTGCTGAACTCTTCAACCGTGAGAAGAGGAAGGCTAAATTGAGTCCTATCTATTAAAAGTTTCACAATAATACCTAAGAGATCAATATTTATATTTGATGTAGGCCTGGTCTCAAAGGACCCATTAAGTCCTAGATGGCATATGTTATCTCACTTTACCAATTCTTCAACTCTTTCCGTTCCCCTTCCCAGTTCGGACTACATCTCTTATAATGTCTTGATAGTGTGGCAACCACCAAAGTTAACCAATCCCTAGCACACTTCCCTGGGACACCTTCCAAAAAGGTTCATGTGTTTGATTAATGGTTAAATTCTGCAAAGAATTGAGCTTAAATTGAGACCCCAAAAGAAGCCTTATATAAATAGGAGAGCCCCTACTCAACAATACTTATAGCAGCATTGTAGTCTAGCTAGATTAACATGCAGCCCTAAAACCACTTTCAGAAAAAGTCATAATAGAAGCCTGGGCAGTGTGGCACTCAGGGCAGATAGAATGCAGCCAATAATGCATAGCATAAAAGAGAGCAAATATTTGTGTTGTAATTGGGTGACTACAAGCACCCTGGGCAATATAATAAGACCCTCCAGTGATGCTCTTTCCCCAACCATAACCAGATGGATCATCTAACAAATTCCAATGAAGCTTTAAATTACACTAAAGTATTGCCAGTTGCAGAGAGCACAATCAAATAGGAAAAAGGATATCACCAGAAAATTGTACGAGTGTTTGGGGTCACCATGAAAATTTTAACAAGATCTTCTAGTGGTCCTCCTTCTCTACTCCTAGAAACCATTCAAACACTTTTTCACTACAGATAAGAAAATGGTCACCCTGTTAATCCCTAAGGAGCTCTAAACAGAGCCCCAAAAAGTCATTGATACAAAAATAGCTGCAACAACACAGAAAATATCAACTGTCCCCCAGTTTTTCTTTTTTCTTTTTGAAATTTTTTTAATCAATATTATCTTAATTTCCATGAGTATGATTTTGGATATGATAGAATGGAAGAGAAGAATACATGTGGCCTACTTAAATTAGTCTTTTGAGGATCCATGGCTAACCCCAAAAGTTTTAGGACTAAGGTCTACTTCAATTGTTGTTGTTGTTGTTGTCTCTATGAGAGTAATTTCTTTGAGTTCCTTCAACTATCACCCCACCTTGATGCCTAATTTTATAGAGGAATACATCCAACTCTAGATGCATTATTGTTCGAGAAAATTCAAATTAGAAGGGAATGTGATAATATCAGAAAAATATTTTATATCATATGTTGCCTCATTTTGGTTATATTAATTGTTCTGCATTACTTGAGAAAACTACATGATTAACATGCTTAATTTACTCAATGTAGTTTAACAAACACATAAGTCAGATGAAATAATATAGAGCTAGGCATATATTCATACAGTGTATGAACAATCATTAGTATCCACCAATCTCATGCATTATATTATAAATTATAAAGTGTATGAAGCACAACTATATTGCAGCTAAGATTAATCCTCATTTTGAAATACTTATTTGACAAATGCTTACCTCATCAAAGAGAACTCTGTATGCATTTAAATCATGATAGATTTTTCGGTTTTCTGTGTTGCAATGACCAAGTGCTTGTGCAATATAGTAGGCAACCCTCACACGCATTTCCCAAGGCAATGGTTGTTTATCCCCTATAATAAATAATCAATGTTTACAAAAGCATGATAAGAAAAGGGCAAAAAAGAACCAAAGAAGCTACATATTAAACCCTAGAACAATCAATAATCATCAAGAAAAGAGCACTTGAACTAGCAACCAGGACAGCAGTTTTTCAACATTGAAAAGAAACAAACTAATGGCACAAACAAATTCTGCATGCTAAGGGATACAAGAATATGCACAAAGCAAATCATGAAGTCCATCTACAATAATCAAATAAAAAACATATAAGTATCATCTAAGGGGGCTTAAGATATCTAATTAACTGAAAAAGTTTCATAAATTTGTTAAGACTGTGATGCAAGAGAAAGGGCTCTGATACCAGCCCAATGAACTCTAGCTGAAATGGTAGCTCCAAAGTGATCTCCTACTTCAAAATCCAATGGATGCCTATGTATCCTAAGAAGCGCAGACACTTCAAAACCTCCGGCTTGTCTATGCTAGACACACCAAGAAAACTCCTACATGCATGTCCTTTATGTGTTGGGAGGAAATAAAAAAACTTTTGATTTTATCTATGTTTTTAAAGATTTGATGGTTGTTATTTATTTTAAAATTTAAAATAAACATAAAATGTCAATAAAAGAAATAAAGTATGGAGTATGTTAACATGTCCTTAAGGAGGCTTCAAACAGGTCTTGGCTGCATTAAAAAGTAGCAAAAGCTAATAAACAAATACCCTTAAACTAAAAGTGACCCAATTTCATATAAAAAGTCAATCAACTATATTATAAAATTTGACTTTAACAAATGCCCTAGTGCTCTCATTGAGGGAACCCATAGAATATACCTAAAAGACAACAACAAAGCTTTAGTTCCAAATTTTTGGGGTCGATTATGAATCATCAAGAAATTAGTTAGGATCAGCCACATAAAATATACCTAAAAGACATATTAATTAATCATGGTATCCTCACTGTATTGTGTCTTAACTTTTCAATCGTGTCTTGTGTTGTGTCAATGTCAATGTCACTATATGTGTCCAAGCTTCTTAGTACCTAACTTACCAATTTTATTTTTATAAAAAAGAGACTTTTATAGATTTACATTGTACTAGCAATACACTTTTTGTAAATGTGTACAACATTTGCTACATTTTGTGTGTTTACACAGTAAGTTTACATCGCTAGTACAATGTAAACTAAGAATTTTCCAAACAAAAGAAAAGTACAAATTCAACAAAATAGATTGAAGTGAAGGAAAAAAAGGCATACAGTGAAAGAGATGCTTGGAGAGAGTATCATTAGGCATGAACTCTGCCACCAAAAGCCGCTCATCTCCCTCAGCACAACATCCAATTAAATTCACCATTCTCTTATGCCGAACCTTCCCTACTCCACAAGCCTCTGTCTACACCAACAACAACAAATCCATTTCCCATTTCAAAAAATCAACTTCAAAACTTGTTTTCAAAAAACACAAAAAAAAAAACACAAACAATACCACAAACTGGTGTGGGTCAGGCCAGGAGAGCTTGGAGAAGCGCTTAATGGCAACAAGGCCATTGTTTCGAAGCTTCCCTTTGTAAACCACATTGGGAGCTTTCTCTCCACTCTCAGAGACTATCAATTCACTACTGAACCCATTTGTTGCTGCTCTCAGCTCTGCCAGCTCGAACTCCTTAAATGCCGGCACGCCATCGTTTTGCTCTAATTCCTCCTCTCCTCCTCCACCATTTGCTTCAAATACATACACAACAAAACACAAATATTAAAAGTTAATAAACAAAACTACAACACCAAAAACCTTAGTTACAAATTTCAATCATAATTCTTGAATTAGTCTTGAGTCGGTCACATGTATTATTTTCCGCTATTTTATTCAATCCAATCAATCCAAAATCATAACAAAATATAGTTCTATTACTTACTTAATTGACATGTCATTTTTAACTAATTCTACTCATGTTATTTTTAGTCTTTACATTTTCTAGTTTCCTAGAATCAACTCACTCTTTCTTATCTCACTCTTTCTTACAACCATGCATTGACCAGTCTAGTATAAACTCTAAACATGACCAATGACCATACTATTCTATTTCAAACACTTGGTAAAAAACATGAAGCATGAAGCAGTAAAAGTTAAAAGTTAAAAAAGTAAAAAAGAAAAGTTACCTGGATCTGGACTGGGGTGAGGAAGAGGAGGGTCTTGGTCAGGGGAAGCTAGGTGGGCAGTTTTGGACTGAAAACAGCCCATGACTGATGAGAGCTTTACATATATATATATATATAGAGAGAGAGAGAGAGAGAGAGAGAGAGACTATATATAGATTGAGAGCATGTGACTATGTGAGAGAGAGAGAGAAAAAAGTACTAAAAAGATTTTCCGGTGGAGGGTTTGGAAAAAAAATGAATGAGCAATGAGTGAGTGAGTGATAGAGAGTGAATATGAATGTGAATGTGAAGTGGGTGTTGGGTGGTGGTGGTGGTGGGGTTAGAGAGTTGAGAGACTTTGAAGTTTTGAAGACACAGACTTGTTGAGATGTGGAGAAAGTTGGAGGACTTTCACATAAACAAAAAAGAAAAAGGGGGCACATGATTAGCTGACCACTACCACGTGAAGAGAGAGAGAGAGAGTTTGGATAATAAAATGAATCTAACGAAGCTAGGAAAAAGAGAAAAAGAGTTGTTTCGAGAAGCAGCAAACTGTAGCATCTGCATAGACTTCTCCTTAGAAAGCGCTGCATTGCCAATCACTTTTCAATTATTTATTTTACTTTTTAAGCAGCTTTTCGAAATAATGAGTTGTAATAGTACGAAGTACAAAACTATAAGGCTAAAAACCAAACAATGAGCGCCATATGACGTTGATTTGCCAAAGTACGGCGTCCCCGCCTGCCTCGAAGCCTTCGTTCCTATCCATTTATTTTACTTCAAAATAGTAAATACCTAAAATTTGACAATGAAATATGAGAGCAGTGTATCAAATGTCAAACACTAAACAGTTAAAATGCTCTCACATCACATGTATCAAATTTGAAGTTTTGGCATGGATGTTTAGTACTGTTCCAAATTTGGAATACTGATCACAGATTGTAAAATTTTTATTGTTTTTTTATTCACCTTGGTAGGCCCTCTTTCTTTTTTATTGATTTATTCTCTCTCTCCCTGACGAAACTTAGGTGGGACCCATCACCATCGCCTAAAGCTATCTCAACCATGGTTTAGTGTCCGTTTGGCCAGCACGTTGCGTTTGGCGTTGCGTTTTCAGCTCCCTCTTTTTCTTTTTTTTTCTTTTTTTTCACGCCTTTCCAGCTTTTCAAATACAAATTTTACTGTAGTGGCTACTGTTCATTAAACAGTAGCCGCAAAGTTTGACATTTCAACCCAAATTTTACTGTTCACGTACCCACAATTTTTACTTTTCAGCAACTTTTTCATTAAAAATGGGTCCCACGATATTATTCACACATTTAAAAAATATTTTGCTACAATATTTTTCAGTTTTCAGTTTCAGTTTTCAGTTTTCAGTTTTCAGCTGTATCCAAACGGACCCTAAAGCTTTTTTGTAGCCATAACCATCGATCTGAACCCATACCGGAGCCATCACCGTCATTCTTTCTTCCCTCTTCTTTGTAGCTTCTTTGTTTTTACTTTAATTTGGTTGAGGTTTTTCTATTTTTTTTTATTTTTTTATTTTTTTGGATTTTGTTTTGTGGTTTGGTTTGATTTGGTTTTGGTGGTTGTGGTGGTTATGGGTTAACTTTGGTGGTTGTGGTTGAGGTGGCCAATGGTGGTTGGTTGATTTTGGCTCGTGGTTGCTAGTGGTGAGTTTGTGATTGTGGTGGGTTGTGGTAGTGGTGGTGGTGGGTTCTGGTCTAGTGGGGTGAGGTTTGGGTGGTGGTGGGTTGTGGGGTGGTAGGTACCGTAGGGGTTTCGTTTTGTATTATTTTTTTAATAAATTGCGGGAGGTTTTTTTTAATGTTATTTTAATGTATTGTATTTGTATATGTTATTTTAATGGGTTGAATGGAAAAATAGAACACGTGATTAAGGGTGTATTATAAAAGAGAAATGCTAACAAGTACTCTAAGGACACTGGTTAATAATTCATTTAAAGAAAGTTTTTATGGAAAATGAAAAAATAATTAATATTTTCACAGCTTTTTTCATTTCCCATAAAAGTGGTATCAAAACTTTCCTAAAATAGATTATTAATGAGTGTCCTTACATGACCTATTATAAAATGATATGCTAAAATAATAAAGTAAACTTTTTGATATATTAAAACAGCATAATTTTGCATCTAATGTTACATTTTTACTTTTAGGAAAATATAATTTTCATTTTTTTAATTTATGCCAAGACACATTAAATGTTGGTTTGTTTAGGATTATATAGGTTGATATAGTTTTCTTAAGTCAATTAATATACACCAGCATCTGAGCATGCGCGTGAGCGCGTGCTCAAAGGCTCTTCTATTTTTTGGATAAATATTACTTTACATTGTGATAAAGTTTAAAAAAAAAAAAAATGTAGAGTGAGTTTTGTAGATTGGAAAAATTTTAAAACTAACAAAATAGTGATTCTATTTTGTAGGGAGTTAGTAAGTAGAAGTAAAAATTTAAATTAAGGTAAAAGTAGGAGTTTATTAAAAGTAGGAAGACATTTCAACATAGAAGTAGGAATTTATTATTTTAGTCAATTTACTATTTTAACTTCATTTTTAATTTTTAGGTAGGGGTATTTTTGACAGTAAAAAAAGTAATAACTAACTTTTTTTTGCCAATTTACTATTTTAACCCCATTTTTAAGTTGTTGGTTAATTAATTTAGGGATATTTTTTATAAAAAAAAAAGCAATAACTAACTGTGGGGACTGGGTTTTTGGCTGCCCAAGCCCAATGGACCCCGCAATGAATTTATAGAGAGTGGGTTGAAGGTCTAGGCACCCGCCGGCGCTCGAATGGCGTGGACTCCGGCCTCTTTTATTTAAAGAACAAAGGATTTAGAGCAAATTACATCTGGGATAGGCTCCTCGGCCATAGGCCGAGGAGGCTCTTACCCCTTTTTTTCCCTCTCCTCCCTTCTCTCTTCTTCTTCCTTGTTGTTTTCTTTACTTCCCTCAAGATTCCCCCCCCTTTCTCAGGAGGGATTCCTTTACATTATATATCCCCCTTACAATTGATCCTAGCCCTACATTTGTTGAGCGATTAGGCCCTTTGCTTAGGTGCTTGTCCCATCAGCCGCCTTCCCAGTCTCTTTGGGAGTCACGGCCTCCAAGGTGATACTGGTGGAAGTCCCTTCCTTATTAAGGCGGCCAGGATGATTGTCAGGTGTATTTAATGCTGAGGTGACCGTTTAGTTCGAGCTTATCCTTTAAACCCTCGGACGTCCGATGATGAGGTCGTCCCTGGATTTGGATTGTCTCCTCGGCTCGGGCCTTCGGCCCAGGAACGTAGTGGGCTGGGCCGCCAGATTATTTGGCCCCACAATAGCCCCTCAAAATTTTGCTGTCCGCCTCCTCGGGCGGAGAGGAGGATTTTGATGTCCTCGGGCATGCATTATGTACCGCTGGAGTTTGGCCCTCTGGGGATATTGGAGTCTTTTCGCCTGCTTTAGAAGCGTTATTAATGCCTTGAAGGGCGCGACGTGCCCCTCATTAAATCCTGACGGCTTTTTGCTCCCCACGTTCAACGGGAGGATGTCAATCCAACGGTGGGGATTCGCATAGCAGTTAGAAGTGGGAAAAACCGCACTATTCCTTAATTTGAGGGTATAAATACCCATTTGAAAACTCGGTTCTTCTGCATCTTTGCACCCAAGAGTCCACATCTCCAGCATAAAAAGCCTGTCCGAGGAGCTTCTACACATTTCTGTAAGTCACTCTGTCTCCCTTGGAACTTTTTCCTTTTTCCTCTCTGCCTCTTTTTCGTTTACACCTTCTTAGCTCGTCTAGGCTTCGTTTGGGATAGGTATTTTTAAGAAGTATGTCTTCACTGAGGAGGCGATGGAGAAATTCGTCGCTGATTACAAGATACCGGCCAACGTGGGCTTGAGGTATTGTGAGCAGGGTGAGTGGCGCTTCCTGAGGCAGGAGGGTGAGGTGGTGATTCCCATCGTTGCCTTCGTCGAAGGTGGCATGAGGATACCCATGGGTCCGGTGATGAGGGACT
Organism: Quercus ilex subsp. ballota; assembly: GCA_032727855.1. Taxonomy (NCBI): domain Eukaryota; kingdom Viridiplantae; phylum Streptophyta; class Magnoliopsida; order Fagales; family Fagaceae; genus Quercus; species Quercus ilex. Next base: position 25,579,588 of record CM064911.1, on the reverse strand, counting down.
ATCTGATACACTTTCGACTAGCCCCCACTCAGTGCGCCATTAACGTCTTTAGGGTTCTGGGCTGTGTGGATGCCCTAAATGAGAAGATGGGCCTGAGACTGACCCACCATGACGTCAACTGGTGTTATAATCTCCAGTTCCTGAAGGGCGAAACCTACTATCTGAAGACCAGGGATGACAGAGTCCGGCTCATTCAGTGTCTCCCTGAGTCCAGCAAGGGGTTGAACAAAGATTTTCTCATCGTGTCTGGAGAGTGGCATGATGGCCTTCACTGCCCGACGACGGAGGGGACCCCAGGTGGGCAGTGGAAAAATGGAGAGAGAGAGTTCTAGGACCCTAATCAGTTCCATCCTTTCTCTCGCCCCTTTCTCTTGCAATGTTTGGTTTCTAATATGGATGTGTTTCCTTTTGCAGATCCGCACGCCTTCACGCGCCACTTCAGCCTAATCAACCGGGAAGACCTGCAGAAGGCGCTGAGGGCGGAGGTTTTTGTGAACGCGGCAGATAATCAAGTTAGGGCCGCTCACGAAATTTTGAAATACGACCCGGCTCACAAGGTATTTGCGGCGCCGAAGCACGTGATCAGAGCAAAGGATCCTCGTCTTCAGAAGATAACGGTGACCGAGGACGGGTTTCGGTTCCCTGAGGCGCCCTCCACATCAGGAGGCGCAACACCTGCGGGTCCCTCCTCCTCCCTTAGGATCTCGGAGCCCGCCGAAGCAGGCCCTGAGAGGGAAGTGGAGGTTGCTGATTTTGGCCCCGCCGAGGACGAATTTGACGTGTTTGATCAAGCTCACCAGTCCGAGGATCCTCCAGGGGATTTGGGTGACCCTCAACTGACCGAAGCGGACTTCTCAGCATCCAGGTCCTCTTCTCGGCGAAAAATGGGCTATAAGAAGAAGCCGCAAGTTAGCTTGGCTGAACTGATTGAAGGCCAGCCGGGGAAACCTAAGTCAGAGATCCCTCCTCCTCCTCCGAGAACTCGCTCTGCCCAGGGCAAGTCGGCCTCCGCACAATCAGGGCTTCCTCCCCCTCTGCCCGAGACGAGTCTGCCCTCCAGGCGTGAGCCCTCTGATCCCAAGCAGAAGAAGGATAAGGGCAAAAGGCCAGCTGAGGAGAGGTCCGAGCCCCCACGGGAGGAGGGTGATGATCGGCGGCCCTCCAAACAGCTGAAGATAGGCTCCCGAGGCCCGGACAAACAGATTGACGACCAACCCGAGCCTAGGGCCTGGCTTCCGGCCCCAATGCTCCGTGGGGCGCCGCTGAGGGAAGACTCCTCCCTCAGAGATTTCAACGAGGGTGAGGGCACATACGTAGCCGATGCGGTTGAAAGGTGCCTGTTACTCCCCGCCGACATGGCAGAACTGGCGACTACGAGGAGCAGGGAGGTCTTCTTCTGCCTCAAGCGGTATTTGGGGATGGTAAGCTCCTCAATATTTGGGACTTTTCCTAGGTGTAGCTCTCCTCTTTCGCTTTTTTGGTCTCAGCTAAAGGTTTATTTGTTTTGTTGGGCAGGCCGTTCAGGCTACTTTTAGGTTGGAGGACATAGCCCAGGGCCAGGGGAAGGCCATGGAGGTGGAGCGCGAAAAACGTCTGGAGGCCACCCAGGTCCTTAAACACTCTGAGGCTGATCTGTCCAAGGCCCGGGAGGAGCTGAGTGCGATGACCAGTGCCCGGGATACTGCCCTGTCCGGCCTCGTCGGTTTTCAGAAGCAGGCCGAGGATTACTCAAAGCGCCTGGCTGAGGCGGAGGAGCAGCTGAAGGCTGCCAAGGGGTTGTTAGCTGATCTACCCCAAAAGGTGGCTGCCGCCGAGTCGGACAAAAAGGCGGCTGAGTGGGCGAGGGATGAGGCCCTGAGGGCCAAGTTAGAGGCTGACCAGGGCAGGGAGGAGGCCTTGGCCACAAAGAGGGAGGCCGAGGAGGAGGCTTACACCACGGGGATGGAAGAGACCGCAGCAACCTTCAGGTCTGAAGTCCCCGCGTTGTGCAGGCGCTACTCTGCCGAGGTTTGGCGCGAGGCTCTTAGGCAGGCTGGGGTCGAGGCCTCATCCGACTTGTGGAAGGAGGAGAATGTGTACTACCCCCCTACCATCCGCGAGGCGGCTCCAAGTGGCACTGAGGCCGAGGAGGCTGTGGAGGAAGCCGGCACTGCTACGGGTGAGGACACATCAACTGCTGAGCCCGTGGCTGAGCCCGCCCAAGGAAGTGACCCTTCCAAGGTGGCCGAATCAAGTGAGGACCCCATTGGGGAGGCGCCCCAGGAGGCTGTGAAGTCTGGCGCTGGAGCTGAAGCTCCCACTGCCGAGGAGGCCACCATTCTTGCTTCGCCTTCACAAGCCGTCCCCTCTGGCCAAAGTTCAGAGAGCCTTGATGCTGCTATGGTCCAGCCCCCGGTTGAGGGAGGAGTATAAATGAGTGAGGCAGGCCCTCCGACCCTGTTGTCTTTCTGGTCCTTTGTATTTTCTTCTTTTTTCTTTTGGCTTTGTGACTGTAAGGTGGTACTCACCATGTAGCATTTGTGAACTTAATGGAATGCGAATTTTATTCCTTTTCCTGTTTGTTGTGGTTGTTTGCTTACTCGCACGTTATTCATTCCTGCTTTACTTGTGTAATTTTATCTTTAATTGCACCGCGGCCAGTCGCGGCATCAATTGTTGCAGCGAGGGCATGTGTGCTCGAGTGGGCCCATCATTCCCTAAGGGCTGGGTAGAAAATTCTTTAGGTTGACACTTAGGTTCTCCTTGATGTGATTGACTTCCCCACAAGCATGAGTCCGAGGACCGTACAGTGCTTTGGGTTCTGGCTAACACTTAGAATTCCCTGAAGTAGTTAGTTTTCCCCATAGGTCTGGGTCCTGGGATCATGCAGCGCTTTTGGTTCTGTCCAACACCTGGAATCCTCTGAAGGAGTTAGTTTCCCCATAGGCCTGAGTCCTGGGACCATGCAGTGCCTTGGTTCTGTCTAACTCTTAGGATCATCTAAGGTGGTTGGTTTCCCCGTGAGCCTGAGTCCGAGGACCGTGCAGAGCCTTGGTTCTGCCTAACACTTAGGTTCATCCCAAGCATTTAGCTTCCCCGTTAGCCTGAGTCCGAGGGCCATGCAGTGTCTTGGTTCGGTTGCCGCCTTCGAGATAAGTGGCCAGCTCCCCATAGGTACAATTGCTGCCTTCAAGGTAAGTGGCTAGCTCCCCATAGGCTTGAGTCCGAGGACCATGCAAGACCTAGGTACAGTTGCTGCCTTCAAGGTAAGTGGCTAGCTCCCCATAGGCTTGAGTCCGAGGACCATGCAAGACCTAGGTACAGTTGCTGCCTTCGAGGTAAGTGGCTAGCTCCCCATAGGCTTGAGTCCGAGGACCATGCAAGACCTAGGTACAGTTGCTGCCTTCAAGGTAAGTGGCTAGCTCCCCATAGGCTTGAGTCCGAGGACCATGCAAGACCTAGGTACAGTTGCTGCCTTCAAGGTAAGTGGCTAGCTCCCCATAGGCTTGAGTCCGAGGACCATGCAAGACCTAGGTACAGTTGCTGCCTTCAAGGTAAGTGGCTAGCTCCCCATAGGCTTGAGTCCGAGGACCATGCAAGACCTAGGTACAGTTGCTGCCTAGCGCTGGGCGCCTGAAGCGGTCAGTTTCCCCATAGGCCTGAGTCCGAGGACCATGCAGTGCCTTGGTTCTGTCTAACGCTTGGCATCTGGAGCGGTTAGTTTCCCCATAGGCCTGAGTCCGAGGACCATGCAGTGCCTTGGTTCTGTCTAACGCTTGGCATCTGGAGCGGTTAGTTTCCTCATAGGCCTGAGTCCGAGGACCATGCAGTGCCTTGGTTCTGTCTAACGCTTGGCATCTGGAGCGGTTAGTTTCCCCATAGGCCTGAGTCCGAGGACCATGCAGTGCCTTGGTTCTGTCTAACGCTTGGCATCTGGAGCGGTTAGTTTCCCCATAGGCCTGAGTCCGAGGACCATGCAGTGCCTTGGTTCTGTCCAACGCTTGGCATCTGGAGCGGTTAGTTTCCCCATAGGCCTGAGTCCGAGGACCATGCAGTGCCTTGGTTCTGTCTAACGCTTGGCATCTGGAAGTAGGAGTTTGTCCTCGGTTTGCTTTACTGAGGACGATTCCTCCTTCGGGAGGCTCATGATCTTGCACGTGGCATTGATCTCATCTCCATCTCGAGCCCTCATCTCTGTCATTTGCGAAGCGTCCTTTGGCCGTTCGTATTCCGCGCCTGACGCTTCAGTGCGCGAGACGCGCCTTCATTAATGGCCTCGTGAATTGATGGCTTCATTATTATCCAACGCTTCGGTAACCCTCTTTTTGGGCTCCGCGTGAATTAATTCTCACCAACCCTATCCCTCTATATAAGGCCTCCTGGGGGGAATGGTTTCCTCATACTCCATGAGCTTCCCAACACAAACAGAAAGAACACACCCTTCTAGCTTCCCAATCCCCTTTAAAAACCCCGCCGGGATTGCGACCGGAGTTAGGCGATATGGGGCGGCTTTGGACGGACATAAGAACGTCCGCGCCAAGAGCCGTCGTGGCCGTAGCCCCCACTGGGCTTTCGGTGCGGCAGAATCTAGGCGTAACCCCGATGGCGCCATGCACGGTGGCCCGGAGGGATATTGTTGAAGTACCTAACGTCCCTCCTCAGAGCGCACCCCCGACGGAGGAGACATGCGAACTCTCATTACGGGCAGTGCCCGAGTGTTGCCGTCACCGACGGCCAACACTCGTGGGGGTTGGAGAGAATCAAGGGAACATCATGGGGAGGGCGTCCCGGAGCCCCTGTATCTGCTCCTCGCTTTGTTCAAGCTCCGCCGCTCCGAGAAAGGAGTCGTTGAGGGCCTTGGAACGAGCTAGCCCCAGCCCCCTCCAGCCCGCTTATTGTCAAGTTCTCCCATTCTCTTGATGCCAATAAGAGCACGGGTTGACACTTCCCTCTAGCTAGTTTTAGGACGGGTCCACCTGGGCCTCTGATTGTAGGACTAGCTGGTAGGAATAGTTGTAAAACAAGCCTGCCTGAGCCTCTGATTGTAATCTGTAAATTTTTCTTTATGAAATAATATAAAGTCTTTTTTTTTTTTACTGATAAATCTCTTGTCTTCCAATTTTTATCTTTCTGCAATGCTCTTCTTTTTGATAGTTTTTTTTTTGCATCACCGTCGATCTTCCATAGAATGGTTACTTAGGATGGTCACCCGTTGCGCCCACCGGTGCACTAATCCTCCCCACAGACGGCGCCAATTGTGGGGACTGGGTTTTTGGCTGCCCAAGCCCAATGGACCCCGCAATGAATTTATAGAGAGTGGGTTGAAGGTCTAGGCACCCGCCGGCGCTCGAGTGGCGTGGACTCCGGCCTCTTTTATTTAAAGAAAAAAGGAATTTAGAGCAAATTACATCTGGGATAGGCTCCTCGGCCATGGGCCGAGGAGGCTCTTACCCCTTTTCTCTCTCCTCCCTCCTCTCTTCTTCTTTCCTGTTGTTTTGTTTACTTCCCTGAAGATTCCCCCCTCCCTTCAGGAGGGATTCCTTTACATTATATATCCCCCTTACAATTGATCCTAGCCCTACATTTGTTGAGCGATTAGGCCCTTTGCTTAGGTGCTTGTCCCATCAGCCGCCTTCCCAGTCTCTTTGGGAGTCACGGCCTCCAAGGTGATACTGGTGGAGGTCCCTTCCTTATTAAGGCGGCCAGGATGATTGTCAGGTGTATTTAATGCTGAGGTGACAGTTTAGTTTGAGCCTATCCTTTAAACCCTCGGACGTCCGATGATGAGGTCGTCCCTGGATTTGGATTGTCTCCTCGGCTCGGGCCTTCGGCCCAGGAACGTAGTGGGCTGGGCCGCCAGATTATTTGGCCCCACACTAACTTTCTGAATCCTCTTAATATATATAGCCAATTTACTATTTTAGCCCTATTTTTAAGTTGTTGGTTAATTAATTCAGGTGTATTTTTTATTAAAAAACAAAAAATAAAAAAGCAATAACTAACTTTCTAAATCCTCTCAATATATACAAATTATATAAAATGTAAATTTTTTATAGTTATAAATTATAATTGTATTTTTACTTTTTTTTTTTATTCAATAGTTGGAAGTGTGGAGATTTGAATATTGAAGTCTCGTTTAGAAATGTAAAGACTAGACTTGAGTTCCTAGACTAAAAGGTGGACGGACTTAGGCCCAAAAAGCCCAAAATAATGAATTTATAGAGAATGAGATGGAAAACTGGACTCAAATGAATTAGATGAATACTAAAATAGATTCAGATAACAAGGGAATGGAAAATAGACTAGTTTATATTGAAGAAAATTGTCTTCGGCACAGTCCAAGGAGATTTGTTCCGATATATTTCTCACAGGTATGATTACACAGTTAGTTCTTGGTGCTATAATGTTTTCTATGTGTTTTTCTCGATCCCCCGTCTCATTGCCTACTTCTTTTATACTATCTTTCCTTTTCATCTCCACCTTCCACGTGCATGCCAAATGGTTGGTGTTGATACTTGCCCATCAACAACTCCCATAAGTCTTCATGTAATAGCTGTAAGGCTGAAAACCACTGTTTAAATATCACCTCCACATTAATGTGGACAGAGAGTTAGCTGCAGAGTATTTAATGTGGTGACAGCAGCTTTCTCCTAAGATATTTCAGGACTTCTCCCTGTCTGACGTCTCTACAATGCTTATCCGCACAAACGAGACTTCCTGGAATGTTACCTTGGACGACAGACAACCTCTTCAAACCTCGGCATTGGTTAGCCGAGGATGCATTTATCCTCGGCCCACCCTTTTGAGCCATTGTGACCAAAACTAACCTCTATTTACTAGCACAGTCTTTTCTGATAAAGATTTCTCTTCCTTGGACAACCCATCGTCCTCGGATTGGGCCACATGCCCGACATACAAACTAATAATGAACTCCTGAACCCAATATCCCTACAAGAAACATTAAGGAAACGTCAATTGAGATGCAAAGCTCTTGACTCAATTTATTTTTTAAATTATATAATCTAATGAACTTAAGTTATCTCAAATAAAAATTAATAATTTCTCTTTCTCCGTCTACAGTATTTATTTAAGGTAGAGATAGAAAATCTCCAATAGCATTGGACTGCACATCTAGCTTTTGGAACATGTTGGGCTTATGAATATAACTCGTCCAAACAACCTTGATTGAACATGCATGGTAGCCAATCACTCTGGTCGAACAGCCAATCGATCAAAAAAGTAAGGACCCCGGTCGAAAAGTTAACCTCTATGGCTCTATCCCATCTGTTTGCATGTTAGGATTGTTGCTCCAATGCATGCCCCCCCCCCCCCCCCCCCCCCAACCAACCTGAGGGAACCACCAATTGATAGACCAACTACCTACTTTTAGAGTTTTAGGGCGATTTCTTAGCAAAACCAGGTATTCCCTGCAAGATCTATATGTTGTAACTTTTTCATTTTTAACTTCTCAACTTCTCCAAATTTTTTTTAATTAAACCATCCAAGACTCCTTGGCCATCCCCTCTAGATGTTCTTGGTTAGTATGAGGTTTTCTTTAGCAAATGATCTCAATTCGGTTAGAAGGGTCAATCACAGTTCAATCGAAGTCAAAGTCCTTATTGTTATTCTATCATGTCACCACATTACACACACAAAGAACAAATGGTCAAGGTTTTCAGACCCGGACTGTTTATTAAACCGTAAAAGAGAGAGGTTCAAGGTTTTTGAGGTCGAACCGTGATGATATCATAATTAATTTAATAATTAATTAAAGCCTAAAATAGATATTAAATTTATAAAACTAGCAAAATTGACTAATATATCTATATATGTGAGGGAAATTTAATGATTTTCAAGCATATATTTAATAATTAAATAAGAAAGTTAATAAAATAAAATAATAACCATGAAAACATTAAAATTTATTATTAATTTTTGAAGTAAAGTTGAATATCTTTGAGGGATTATAATTATAATTTTTTTTATTCATTGTAAGAGATGAATAATTTAATTAAGTAGAATAAAATTGTGTTAAGTAGTTTTTATTTTAAAAAAAAAAAATTGCTAAGGGGTTGGACTGCACGGTTCTTGCCACCGGTTCGTGTGGTCCAACCCCGGTTTTAGGGATTCACAGAATTGCCACATATGCCCGATTCTCTATGCTTAAAGAACCGGATTTCAATCCGGTTTTCAGTTTTCACAGCCTGATCTTCTGGTCCGGGTTTGAAAACCTTGCAAATGGTTAAACATGATATATATATATATATATATAAAGGAAATTTTGTTATTTTAACTCGATGCTTGACTGAAACAACATTGTATACTGTTTATTTAAAATTAAAAATTAAAAAAAAAAATTCTATATAGTAACCTATATCTGTGAGTTCCAGTTAACTCAACTGATAAAATCTCTAATAATTGTATAAGAGATCTAGAGTTCAATCCCTGCTTACATTAAAAACTATCATTAAAAACAGAGGCTATAGATTGAAACTCTCTCCATTAAACCCCAAAAAAAAAAAAAAATTTTTTTTACTTTATACTTTCTTTATGATATAATTTAATTCATTAACAACAACAAAAAATGAAGAGAGAGAGAGCCGACCCATCTACCATGTCTGCCTTATAAAATCAAAGTACAAAGATGTGATGAATGACAATGATTTGATTGATTCTATATCTCTCTGCATGTCCCCTCCTTGGGTTTTTAAACTCCCGTTTGCCTGCCATTAATTTTTATAAATAAAAATTAATAATTAGTTAGACCCGTACATTATGCATGATAATCTTTTTTAAGATAGTGTTAATGTGTTATTATTATTAATATTTTTCATGGTATTACTGCTCAAGCTGTGTCATTTATTTACAATGTCTTCCTACTTGGTAAGTAAGTTCATACAAGTAACATACAAGTAAAATGAAGAGCATCTTTAATCTTTATGCAGTTGCATTAAAAATGAAGGTATCACAGGATAAAATCCAACCCAAATACTTAAAAAATGAACATATTCATATTAGGGGTGGCAATTTTGCCCTGCCCCGCTTAACCCGCCCCTCCCTGCTTCGTCCCACTCAGGTTTTTCCCTCCCCGCAAAGGTAGTGGGATGGGGATGGGGCAAGATTTTAATCCCGCATCATAAGGCGGGACGGAGATAGGTTTAGACTTTTTAGACCCACCCCGCCTTGCCCCTCCCCATCCCCGTCCCCGCATTGTTAAGAGTTATAATTGTAAATTTTTCATACCCTAAAACCTTACTATTTAAACAAACATATCAATATTAGTTTATTTTATTCTACCCAATGTGGTTCTCTGCCTTTATTTTGTTATGTGTTATATTATGAGTTTTTCTTTTTGTAATTATCTTGTTAAATGCTTGGATATATTATTCAATTTTTTTAAAAAAATTGATTTTATTTGATGGGATAAATTTAGTTGTAATTTCAAGTATATTTTTATTAATGAAATAGGTTTCATTAAAAAAATTGTACTAGTTGTAGGACAAATTAACAAAAAGTAGAGTTTTACAGGATGTGGCGGTGTTTCACAGGGCCCCAGGGGGTGGGGATGGGGTTAGAAAGCTTTCCCCGTCATGCGGGGTGGGGCGGGGATGGGGTAAGACAAAACCACGCGGGGTGGGGACGAAGACCCTATTCTTCGGCCCCGCCTTGCCCCATTGCCATCCCTAATCCATATATGACCCATAACATAAAAAAAGTTGTAATAAAAATAAAAAATAAAAAAACCAAGCAATCAAAAAGAATTATCATGAATCTAATCCTTACGTTGAATTATTATGTGGAGCAGTCCCGAAATTGAGGAAATGACTCGCCAACAAAAGTTCATAAGAGCCGGTAAGTTTTCTCTAATATATACTCACTTGTTACTTAACAAAACAAAAAATAAATAATAAATAGCTGCTAATCTAGTAAAATTATCTTGGCATTGATTAGTGTTGGTACTGGGCTGTTACTTAATCGGGGTAAGCCTTTATGAAATCCGTAATTTGAGATGGTATTGTTATAATGCAATTAATTTAACAATCTTTTACGTATATCTTTTTAAGTAAAATTTTCTTTTCTTAATTTCCGTATTACAATATTAGACTCATCATATGCGCTTTGCGTGTGCAATAATACTCTTATTTATTTTTTTATTTTTTTGGTTTAGTTTTATAATGTTTAAAAGTGATATATAAATAACCGTTTGTATTTTTTTTTAAAAGAAAGAAGTAAGATAATGTGGAATAATGTTTAAAAATTAGATAGAGATTCTTCTTTAAAAAAAAAGAGAGATAGAGATAGTGTCCTAAATTTTAGGTTGGATAGAGAAGATAAATGAAAAAACCTAAAACTTATGAATAGTTTGTGTTTTTTAATTAATTTTTTTTAACCAATTTGTGTTTTTTTAATTTAAAATTATATAACTAAAAGATATGAGTATTTTAGAGAGTTTAAGAAGTTGTGTGAGGATGGAAAATGTTAAAACTCAAACAAAGAATCTTGTTATTAACAGTATAGGTATAGATATTGTGGGGAATGAACTTGGACATGGACCAAGGATTTGGGCTAGGTAAAGAGATATACCCTAGGAATAGGCCTGGCCCAAGTTATAGGTAACAAGAAGATGGTTTCCCTTGGCTGAGATGAAACCGTGCTCACCATTGACAAGAGCCAAGATGATTGCTCTTTCTAGCATTCGGGACCGACGTGCGGGATGTGGCCCATACCCCAAGGTATGGGGCGAATCTTGGGAAAAGCTTTCCTACCACGACTGGGAACTTCCATCTTCTAAACTCTCCCCGAGGGACATGCACAGGCGGCTCCACATGCAAGCTAAGGTGGTCATAAGACCATCCTGATTGGCAAAAAAGTGTATATATACACTTACCAAAAAATTATTATATATTAAACTAATTTATTGTGATCACTCTAATAAAAATGTTGAAGATCTTGACTTGAGAATTAGAAAAGGTTGAGTTCAATAAAAATAAAAATAATGCTACATTAACAACATTTTCACAATACTTTTATAATAAATCCAATGTAGTAAGCTGTTACTAATTTTAATTTGGGCCCAATAATGATATTACTTTTTTACTTACTAATAACAGCTTTTTGCATAAAATTTATTGTAAAAATGTTATGGACATAGCAGTACTCCAAAATTAATTATGACCCCAAAAAAATCTTTAATCCCTTTTATAAAATAAAAAAGAAAAAGCTTAAATTAACAACAAACATAAATCAAACAAAAACAAGACAAGACCAAACAACATCAAGTGATCAAATTATTCAACAAAAAACATATTATAAAACAAAAAGATAAAAATCGTTAAATATTCAAATTTGTAGCTCGTTCAACCTATTCAATAAAAATAATTTCTAATTTCATTTTTCCCTAATAAATGGTACAAAGAAAAATATTGTAGTTGTCAATTCTCCTTAATAGTGACGACAATTATATGGTTTTTGGTTTTGCAGTCGCAACAATTTTGCTCTCCTTAGCGACTCGACTCACAATTATAGTAAATATTCAAGTTATCACTTTATTAAATTTTGTATAATTTAAATTTCTTAGTGAGTACTTTAAAAAAAATTTCCAGAGCTGCCACTGTTGTCAATTTAGATTTTCTTAATGAATCTTGGAGGAGTCTTTGAGCAATTTAAATCCCATTGACAAGATGGAAAGTAAAATTTTAAATAGAGTATCATTTATTCATTTTACTCATATTGACTCCAAATAGTTACAAATTTCAAAAATAAGATTGGCTTCGCTAATCACTATTCATTTTGATGGAACCTTATAATTTCTGATATTGATTCATTTCCAATCTATTATATGAGAAATTAATTCTTAATATATGGACATCGATTTATTTTTTTTTGGTCTAAAATAAATGGACCTTGATTAATTAGATCTTATCTTTTATCAATTGCCATCATGCTCTTTCAAAAAAAAAAAAAAAAAATTTGCCATCATGCCTCACAATTGAAACAAGATGATGAAAGATGCAGACAGAGAGTACAGTACAAGAAGTCTTTATCTATTTTTTATTTTTGTTTTATTTCAAAGCAATTTTATTGAACATGAGACATTGTCATTATTATATTTGATTGAATTATTTTGTATCTAAGCAGCTTGGATTACTCCTTTAATTAATAGCTTTCCTCATGTTGCTTTTGCTCATAGTACATGCTACGTCCTGCCACATTCAAGAAAGGCACAAAATTCAGTACACGAAAGAAAAAAAAAAAAAATTAACCAAATTTAAAGCAAAAGAGCTAACATTTTACTAGAAAAATTCAAATTATTCATAATAAAATTAACATTTAAAACTTGATTGGTTACCTGTTACTTAGGAGATATCCAAGTTAGAAAAAGCTCTCTTGATATTCTAACATGAACAGCGACCTTCTCTTAGGATTTTGATTGGCTTTGATACAGAACTCCTTATAACCAAAAATGTTTTTAATAAGTTGAGCATTTATCATGAAGAAAAAAATTTTCAAAAAAGAAGGGTACTCCATGATTTTCACTTTCTAGTTTAACTCTTTTTCTAGGACTCAATAGTGCAGTGATCAAAATAGGTGCTGCACTTAAATTTATATAGGCCTGAAGGTATGTTTTCATATGCTTCCCATGCAGCATCTAAGTTGTAAAATGTTATTCATTAAGACATGATATGCTCAAAAATTCAAGCCCAACAACTAACAACTTTATTGTTCCTATTAATTATCCACATTTGAAAAAATATTATAAGATCACCTGCCTAAATTAGCTAAAACTCATAACTTTGCATGGATTATTTTTTCAATTGCATACCAATTTTTCTTTCTTAAGCTTACGCAAGAGTCAAGTAATTATGCTTATAAGGTAAGGAAGAAAATTGGAATGATGTTCAATTCTCGTGCATGTATTCATTTAAAAGGCGTGAGGTTCATTGGAGTGCATGTATCCACAAAAAAAAAACTATTCCCAATTAATTAGAATTTGAAATATATGTATCCAATTTATATCAATTGATTTCTATTTTTTGTAGGTGGGATTTAATCACCCATTCATTATTCAGACAAATTTATCAGTTAAAGTAATTTGAACCCATTTATATACTTAATTAAACTTTAATTTTTTAAGAGCCATGTAGCTCAACTAGTACCTTGAAAATGGATTGTATAAATTAGTAAATAGGTTCATATGATATCAAATTATTATTTATAGTTTATTGATAATATAATTTTTTTGTAATAAAAATTCATTGAATTATAAAAGGATAAAAAAATTTATTCATAGTTTTATTATATATAGGAAAAAAAAAAAAAGTAAACCAAATAGCTCATGAATAAGCTCAAGTTTACTCCACAAGCAAACGAACAAAACTTTAATATATAATTTTGTTTGGTAATAAGCTTGAATTCAACTTATATTCGAAATAAAATAAAATAAATAAACCTGAAGTTTTAATATTCAGTTCGGCTTGTGTACAGTATTATTTAAGACCAAATTACTCATTTGGCACCTCAGATGTTCCCAATACTTAAAAAAAAAGAAAAAAAGAAGAAGATAGAAAGATGTTGCAAACTGAACAATTTAAGATCAAACTTAAATCTCTAGGCAAGCGATGGAAATAGAATGCTTCTGGACTTAATGACTGAAGTTTTGAGTTTGCATAAACATTGAAAATGAGTAGCTCAAAGACATATCACCTCCAATCTCTACTCTATAGCATTAGGTGAAGAAAAATATTTCCAGGCAATATGTATGCAAAAACTGACAGCTTTGTTAGTAAAATATTAGTAGTCCATAATGTTATTTCAGGCAATATAATAATAAGAGCAATAGATATCTAAAAACGAAAGTAAGCATGTTAGCAAATGTTATTTATATTAATTCGTTCATATAGGACACACAAGAAATCAAAGGAAGCAGCCTCTCTCTCATCAGTCATCACCCACAAAGGAAGCCATCCATTACCTCTAATTCCAAAGAAGAATTAATTTCATTTTCTCTCAAAAAGAAAGTCTAATATACAAGGCTGAGCTAGACACGAACAAAAAAAGGCAAAGCCCAATGAAGCAGTCACTTCCGCATTAATGAGATTTCTCACCTAATGTCAATCATATTAAATGCTAAATAACTGGTCTGAACAGTGAAAATATTCCCAAAAGTCTTATTTCATGACCAAAAAGTGGCAAAATAGAGGAATGATAGGACAAGTATCTCCAAATCTAGCTAGAAACAAGCCAGCTAGGGAGAGAGGGGAGGGGGTGAGATGGCTATAAAAGGAGTAGAAGAAGAACAGGAAGAGGAGTTCAGAAATTTGGAGGGAGAAAACCTAAGCAAGAACAAGAGAGCAAACTTGAGAGGGAGAGGCCAGAAAGATTGTTTAAGAGTTTTTAGTCTTCTAATTCCCATCTTGTACCTTGGGAACAATGTTCCTTCGTATATAAAAGCTTGATTTAGCTACCTTTTCCTTTTTATTTGTTGCTTAAGCTTTCCACTGTGGAATTCCTCCCATCTATAAGAAATTAGTTGTGTAGATCAAAATCGTCTTCACTGTTCACGTGAGAGCTGTTTTTGCCACCATAGATATAGATAAGCAAATAGTATGCAATGGTCTTAGGGGGGAAAAAAAAAGGTATGGAATTGAATGGACAAGTATGCAGAGTTTTGGTGTCCAGTTGAGGTAGTGGGTTGTTCCGCATTTGGGTTGTAAAATATTTGCAACTTATTGGGCTTGATATCCATCAATGTTTGATTTGGACTTAGGAATTAACTATATACGCAATTCAATTCACTTGGGCTTGAATTGCGGGCTTGCGCCAAATCAACCATTAACATACGATTCTAAAATGAGGAATCATGGGTTGGTTTGAAGAAAACATTCTATGATTCTATCTATGATCTCTCTGTTGTTTGTTATTGATCCACAACAAACCAACACCCACCACCCCCCCCCCCCCTCAAAAAAAAATATGGACTGTATAGTACCTATTGTAATCATAAACATTTATTTTCAAGTGTTTTAATCTTCATCATTACCTTGTAAATTATGAATACAAATACAAGGTCATGATAAGAATCTATGAAATAAACTATTTTTGATCATAATGAATACCACACTCTAGACTCTAGAGTTTGTGTTTCAAAAAATGGTTTCCAAAACTTGTTCTTAAAGAATAAAAGGGGGCAGAGTAAACTCACAAGATGTTTTAAATGACACTATTCTAGTAAATTTTTTTTTCCTAAACTGAAAACAGAAAAATTTCATAAAACATTATTTTAATGTTCTCTGATAACATGTTTTCAAGCCGTAGCAAAGCCAGAAATTTATCTTTATGGGGACCATATATAATTTATTTATTTATTTATTTATTTTTGGTGTGTATGAAATATAAAATAGTATTGTAATTTGTTGATATATGTATTTAGGGTAACGTTATTAATTTTGTTTAGGATTCTGTACCATGAAATATTTTGACACCTGAATATTTTATATATAAACCTAAAAGTATCAATTCAAAAAAGTTGGATATAGAATTATAGATATAAAATAATAAATTTAATTTAATCATATAAAATAATGATTTTAATTTTCACCATTCATTCATTTCCTCTAACCGACCCCACTACTGCCATATCTTTTGATTCATATCTTTATTTTTCTTTCTTCTATCTCACGTGTTTTGTTTTGTTCTTCTCTTCCTCAATTTTCATCTTTCTCTTTAAGTCCCATCTATCACCAAATCTCAATATTCCCACATCCCAAACCTCATCACAACTGTATATTCAAAACCTCATCACAACCATACTCTTCTACTCAGAAAGTCTGATACTCTTATCTTCTTGTTAAAGTTCTGATACTCTCATCTTGTCTCTCTTATCTCCTCTCTCTCTCTCTCTCAGCTTTGTTCAACTCCAAGGATGCCTCTTCGGGTCTACTACTCTATGTAAATTTCTTGAAACTATCTCATCTTATCTTTTAATTTCTGTTCTCATCGTCAGTTTCATCTTCATCTTTAATTTTTTTTTTCCTTCACAAAATTAATAACATTGATTTATGGATTGTATTTTATTTAAATAAAAATTATGTTTATTTTTAGACAGGTATGGGGGCAAAATGATAAGGCAATTTAAGAATTTTCAAATTATTTAGGATATTTTCAAATTTTTTTTTTTAAATTTTTTCAAAAATTTTGGGGGGCCAAGGTCCCCTCGGTCCTCAAGTGGCTCTGCCACTGTTTTCAAGACACTTATTTGAA
The DNA here is from genome assembly GCA_032727855.1 of Quercus ilex subsp. ballota. Lineage (NCBI taxonomy): Eukaryota > Viridiplantae > Streptophyta > Magnoliopsida > Fagales > Fagaceae > Quercus > Quercus ilex. The sequence goes on along the minus strand of CM064911.1, from coordinate 25,563,349 downwards.
AACAATTTTGACATATATTTTGTAAATTGTTTTTAGTGTTAATGGTTTTTATGGCTCTAAAGTCACTTACTTCTAACCAAAATAAAAAATTTGGAACTTTGGATTCCCATCAAGTTTTTTTCCCCTCTAAATAATTTTCCTTTTAATTATTATAATGTCGGTTTGTACAATTTCTTAAAATACTAGTGCAAAAGTTGTAAAACCATGTGTTATCTACTTATTTTGTAGTTTAGGAAAGAGTAGAGAGGAGTAACTATTATGAGAAATGTTTGGACCTCAACATTTTACACAACTTTGATCAAAACTTGCCATGTAGTGAGTTGTGAGTGGTACATTGCTCAACTATTATTGGTTCTTAAATTATGTACTACTAGATTTTAGCACTTGTTTACATATAGAAAGATTCAACAATAGTGATTATGAATTGATTTTATGTAGGTGAGTAGGGTGGTCATCTCAACTTTCTCACTAAATATTATGAATAAGTCACTTAATACTAAATATAAGAAAATCAAATTAAACACGTGGTGTAAAATTAGACTTCAATTAAAAACTAATTTGAATTTGATTTGAATTCTAATTATACTAGAAACTATTTTGAATTTGATTTGGATTCTAATTGTCCTTCAAGAGTTTAATACATTGTATATGATATATGACTAGAGTTTCATTTCATCCTTAAATTATTTTTTATGTGAATTTAGACTATTTATTTCCCACTTTTTTTTTAATTGTTTAATGGATCTTTGACTATCACTTCCCATCAAAATTAACAGCCAAAATCACACTAATTGTGTTTTCATTGAGTTTTGTACCCTCGTATTATTAACAATTATAATTAAGTATAGATGAATCACTCAAGTTGTAAAGCAATTTCATAACAGTAATTTAATTTTTAAAAGAAAGATAGTGACAAAAATATCATAGTTTTTTACAAAAATTTAAACAAAAATTGACACAATTAAAATAATTAAAAAGATTATAAAATGAACTTTAAAACATTTCAAAATTGAGAGGAGAAAAATCATATTATTGAATTATATATATATATATATATTTTATATGAGATAGAAATTCTACTCTAGTCTAATCTAAGTGTATATGTGTGTAAAGTTCTCTCCTGGAAACTTGAATTCCGACCCTTGTCCCCCACACCCACACTCACACCTACACCTCACAAGCACTTATATTTGTAAAGTGACCATCACATCAAGACTATGCGATGGTATTAAATTCTGTTTTTATGTGGCGGCTCTTCAAGAATCTTAGAACTTTTCGGCTACTTTTTTGTAATTAATATGTTTGATCTTCATCCTTAATCATAACTTAAATAAACTAATACAAATCCAAAGATCAAAGTCATTCAATAGATATCCATAAATACGTAAGACATGAGACATGTTTGTAAAAATAGAAAGTCATATGTTTGAATTTGCTTTGTTTGAAAACTTTGCCAACTGCTGACAAGGCTGGCGCAAAAAGCTGATAAGCATACCTTTTCAATAAGATAACTTTTAATTACTTGTGCTTATTGGTTAGTGAAGTGATAAGTTATTCAACATAAGGCTTGCTAGAATTGGGGAATACCAACTATTGCTTTTCATGTTCGACTCTCTTTTTGGAAAGGCAATGCTATTTTCATATCAATTTTGATTTCTTCTTCCGTTAATATAGGATATTTTATGAGATTTATATTTCATAATTGAGGTAAGAACTCAGCTTTTAGATACCAAACCATAATAATGATTAAATTCTAGAACTTTTTTTTTATACAGTATATATATATTCCACTAGTGGTACCAAAAAAAAAAAAATTACAAATACAATTCAAGAAGTTAAAAAAAAAAATAATAATAAAAGAACCTTTTGATCTGATAAGTATATAACAAAAATTGTATCTATCAAACTTATATTTGGCATAAACAATGTAAAATTAACAAACATATAAAGTGAAAATACATAACTATTATTAAGTGATGAAAAGTTTCGTATATATAATTCAAATTCAAGATACAAAAACCTATAAATTTTTTATTTTTTTAAAAAAAAATAATTGACAAGTTGGTGTTATTTTTGGACTTGAGTACTTGAGGAAGTGGATTTTATACATTAGCTATGTGACTCAAAAAGAAGAAATCTAGTGACAAAAAGAAGAATGAAGAATGAAGGAAGACGGTTTATAGTTATACATTAACTATGTTAGAGAAAATTTTTAAGGTGGTTATATGGTCATGGTAATTATATGAGTCATCAATAACTATATTTATATTTAAATATTTGGAATATATATATATATATATATAGTATGTAATTTTAATTAAACAAATATAAGTGACGTTAAACTTTTCCAAGTGACCATTCACTTTTTAGTCAAAGTTTGTACACTTAAGAAAAGAAATAGATTTATATGTATAATCTATATTGAAAGCTTTAATTGAGATTGGAGGGTCAAAAAAATTTCCCACGCAAAGCCATATATATAAACTAATGAAAATTTCAAACTTTAGTTGAATTCATTATAGGCCTTACCATGTCTGCTGAGTGATGACACACCATGATATGAAAGATACCAAAAACAACTCTTCCTTCTAGAAAAGGAATTTGGACTCGAAGGTGTGTTACCTACCAACGTGGATGTTAGTTTATTAATCATGGCATTGTTTATAATTTATAATTAAAAACAAAAGATATTGACAATATATGAAACACGTTACATCCAAAAGAGTATTTATTTTATTTTAACAAGGACCTTCCAAAATAGGTGGCATTTTGATTAAATATTCTTGTATTTAATTTGCTGTTAAGAAAATTTGCTCGATATTTACTGATGGACTCTAAATCTTATATGAATTGATCACTAAGTTCGAGAGTCTAAATCTTCTATCCCACTTTTCCTGCTCCACTTTTCCTGCTCCACCAATAAAAACTTATTACATATTCACCTTATTAATTAAATACTACTATTATTGACTTATTAATACTACCATTATTAATTAATAGTAGTATTTAATTTATCAAGTGAACATGTGACAAGTTTTTATTGGTGGAGTATAAAGTGGAGCAGGAAAAGTGGGACTGAAGATTTGAACTCTAACTTCAGCTCATACAAGTATACAAGTAGTTCTTATTTTGATTGTTCCAAAAGCTAGATAATTAATTTTTTCAACAATTTAGATCTTAGATCCTTTTCCATAGTATAAGTGTCTAGAGATAAAAAGAATATTGAGAGAGAGAGAGAGAGAGAGAGAGAGAGAGAGAGAGAGAGAGAGAGAGAGAGAGAGAGAGAGAGAGAGAGAGAGAGAGTTTACCTACCTTGGATAAAAGAATTAACTATAAGTTGGAGAGAGAGTTTATCTACCTTGGATAAAAGAATTGACTATAACTTACAAATGGATGTGATAATGAATGTGATTAGTGCACTTCAACAACAATCTTATAACTTTTTTTTTATAAGCAAATTTATATTTTATCAAACGGAACGAAAAGAAATTAAATTATTTAAAAGAGCATGTTCTAAACAACAAAGGCTCTATTCAATCCAAGTAACAATCTTATAACTAAATATTTGAATTGTTTCTACGAATTTTTGTATATACATATGACTGTCTTATTGTCCTCTCACTCCTGTAATTCAACAACCTTATAACTGAATATTTGAATTGTTTCTAAGAATTTTTGTATATACATATGACTATGTCCTCCAAGTCTTGTAATTGGTGGTCTTTAACAACTTTGTAACTGAATATTTGAATTGTTTCGACTTACTATAACTTTTTGTATACATATATGACTATGTCCTCCCACCTTGCTATAATTGGTGGACTACAACTTTATAATTGAATATTTGAATTATTTTTAGGAATTTTTGTATATACATATTCCTAGTTTGAACTTACCAGCCTGACATAGAAGAACACAAATTGAAAAGCTTATCACATTTTATAAGTAAACCAACCTAACACCAAAAAAAATGGTTAAAAGACTTCCCTACATAGCAAACTCACTTATTTTTAGCTAACTAATCTTATCCCATAGTTCTGTCACACGTTTTCACAACATTTCACTGCACTGTCTTCTTCCTTTTATATATTCTTCTATTCGCACGGAGCTAAATCCTAATCTTCTACTTTCTTTTTGTTCTCCTCCATTTACTTGGTATTTTCTTAGTTTCAAAATCGGGGTTTTTGCTATAAACCCAAATTTTATATACTTAGAAGAATAGGGAAAGAAAAAGATTGAATTCTACGTGCTTTTCAAAAGCAATCAAAGGAGTGCTGATACTATACAATTTTGCAGGTATATTATTGTACTCTTAACATTTTTAGATTGATTTATTTTAAGGAATCAAATTGGATGTTTAAACTTTATGTATTTAGCCATTATGCATGCAGCGTGTACATATATAAACTTGGGTTTTTGTTGTCCACAAGCCATTGTTTCGTGTTTGTCTACCTAAATAAGTGGCAAAAATTATCGCTAATTTGTAGAAGCATTTATGACTTTTAAAGAGAATTAACAATTATGTACCTACTAATGTAATAAGGGGAAGAGCGAGAGAAGTAAATTCTTCTCAACACTCTATTGGTTTCTTCTTATTGGAATAAGGAAACATTATTCTAGTGCTTTCATTAATAAGACTTTGATTTTATTGGCACAATCAAGGTAGTGGATTAGGTCAGATTACGAAATTAGTAAATCTCATTATGAAGATTTGGTTGAAAACACATGGAGGCATGACAAAAGAAAAGAGAGTTTTGTCATGGTGTGAAGTAAACTATGATAGAAATTAGAAACTTTTCCATTGTTCACTCCATTTGTTTCTGGAAAAGAACCTCTATAAAGAGAAAACATTCAGAGGAAAAGTGGATCTTCTAGATACCATGTCTAAGAAACATATAAATATTATATATATATATGTGTGTGTGTGTGTGTGTGTATGTGTGTGCACATGTGTTGTTTTTTTTTTTAATTTAATTTATTATTATTATATATATAACTTTGCCCTGATTTTTTTTTTTTGTTTGTTTGTTTGTTTGTCGTTGTCGTCTCCACCACTGCATATGCATGCAACAAAGAAATGCACATCAATGAGATATCACTGTTGTTGCATTTTTTATTTTTCAAAAAAAAAAAAAAAACTATTTCCATTTAAATGTAGGTCAACTGACACATAAGAAATGCACATCAATGAGATAACACTGTTGCATTTTTTATTTTTCAAAAAAAAAAAAAAAAAGACATCTATTGCCATTTAAATGTCATGTTAATCATCAAATATCACTATTAATATATTTTAGTGGTCGTGTTTTTTTCTTTTGCTTAGAAAAATTTGGACGTGAAACAAACTAAACTCGACCTCTCTAGACTGATAGAAGGTCTGGAATCTTGGACCTGAGCTCATTCCAAAGCTCAAGTATGTTGACAATATAGAATAAAACAACAAATGTCCTCACGTGCTTTGAATTCAAAGAAAGAGGGTAAGTTACTTATTCTAACTTTAAAGAATTACCCTTCTTAAACATTGGAAAGCATAGAGATAAAAAAGACTTTAACTAAGTTTGCTGCAGAAGCTGGACCAAATATATATGTACTACCGACAGTTCTCCTCGGCGAAAAAGGGGCAAAGATTGTGGAAAAGTTAGAAGATTTTAGTGCTGACTGATGGATGAATGCAATTATGTTGTTCTTCCAAGTCCACTATGATCCTGGCATGCAATCTTTTCATGACATAATATGTTGCAGCACCATCGGGTCCACTTGTTTGCTTTTCAAGAAAAAAGAGCTTGAAGGGCCTGTTGTGTTAACAGCTGCAGGCAATTGCATTCTTGTGTTTATGTTGTGTTGTAAGCATATATGTCATGAAATATATATATGGTTGGACCTGACTCTTGAGATGTGATGAGAATCTTTTTGCTTGATGATGTTTGTAGAAGGGGAAAAAAAGGGATCTGACATTTTAGATGAAGGACTGTCATAGTTTTTTTATGGTGATTGTAGGGGCTTATTAGTCATGACTTTAGGGTTTCTGTGACCTTTCAAACGCAACCTAGGTCAGATGAACAAGTTCAGGCCCTCCAAGACAACCACAAGCATCGCGTCAAAAAATTTAGAATCACAACTTATTCCACATACTTTGCCGTGAACTCTTTTATGTGGCTAGTTTTAAATAGTAAGTTTATGTGAAAGTGATAAATATTAAGATACACAGCACCTAGAAATCCAACCCACATGAAATTCTATTTCAAAAGGGAGTAGGAGTTTGTTGCCTACTGTTGATACTCATATTCCTAATAGAAATAGGTGAAGGGTTTGTAAGTAAAAGAATTCTATTCCTGATATAGGAATAGTGAGGTGGCAGGTTATGAGGGGTGTGCATGTGTTTTCAAGAAATTAGACTAAGAGACACACACAAGAGTGAAGTTGACTGAAAGAAAAAGACTAGTGCTTTGTGTGGCATTAAAAGGAAAAAAATGTGTATTTTCTTTTGTTCAAGACACAATCTATCAAGTAAAATAGTTGCAGCAAAGTATGTGAAATAGTTCATGTTCTAGAATTATTGACATCACCCACCAAATAGGTCACCGGCTGTCAAACTGAACTAGAGTCACCATCTCCAAAGAAGTGCTACCCAGTTAACAAGTCACTCACCTAACATTTGTTGTGCTTCAATAACCTTACATCACATTAAATGTGATGCAACCCATCCCCTTAAGATGAATCACTCAACATTATCCCCAGCTATTTTATTGAGGTGACATGCATCCTATCTTCTAAAAAACTTGAATTCATGGGATGGTTTAGGTGGGAAAAGTCCAAGATCTCAGGGCTATATATATATATAAGGGGGCCACAGTCCCTATCAAAGGTACGATGAGTAAACTTTGAAGATTTTATTTATCATTCTTTAAAATTGAAATCAGAACATTAGCTTAACCATTGGAGTGATTTCGGCCAACCCATTTTGAGAAGGCCCAACTCACGAAGAAGGTTTACTTTGTCTTACAAGAACATACGAATTAAGCAATCTAAGCTGTCAGTTATCCCCTCTCATGTGGATTCCTTAATCTTAAGTGAGAGAATTATTAGATGTATTGGAATTTTAGGATTGTGAGTTTATATGCCTGAGATTTGTGAATTAGTTTGTGATTGTGAGAAATTTTGTTTATTTTTGAAAGGTTTATGAATGTTGTGTGTAAGTATGTGATTTTGGATTGTGAAATTTGATTGGGAGCAATTGTAATTCATTGTGTTGCCCATCGACTTAATCTTGGAGTTGGCCAAACCACATTAACTATTAATGCCGCTTGTGGTTGTTTTATTTTAGTGTTCTTGCAAATGCACTTTTGCTAACTCCAAATCACAATTCTTTTTGAAAACTAAAATGACTTATTTATTTATTTTAAATATCAAGGATTGAAATACAACATGGACCAAATTCGAAGTACCAAATGTGTATTTTGGTAAAAGAAAAGAAAAAAAAAGCCCACTTCTACACTCGGTTAGCCACATGAGAGTCAATGAGAAAAATATCTTACGATAGATGGGGGAAACTGATGTATAGTTACAAAGGGTGAATGGCTTGGATTTGACACATAGTTTACTACAAAAACAATGGTAATTATTAGGTAAAAGAAATGATAATGTTAGTTAGGCATGTTAATCTACTTTCCACAACCAGATATTACTCCCCCAAATTTTTTTTTTTGAGAAAGTACTCCCCCAAATGAAGCCAAAGAGAAATCATGAAAAAAAAAAGAAGGAGAATAGTTAATAGTACTACTTTTGTTAATTTCTTATTAGTCAATAAAACACAACCATTAAAGTGTACTGCCACCGATATTAGGAAAAAAAAATCCCACAAAACAATAATAAATAAACTAAAAATAAAAAAAAAGTAGAATAGAAACTCATCAAAGCAATGACATAATTTGAACATGTCAATGTCAAGACAACTTATCGATGCCACTCTCTCTTTAAGTAAGAAACAAATATGCATGCATTGCATATCCCCAGTCATAGTCAATACGATATATGCATATATGATTATATTCCATATTCTTACACGTTTCTTTTTCACTTCCTTATTTTTTTCTTGAATCTAGGTCAGTCCCTCGTCATATGAAATCCTAGCCATCCATTGTTTCTTGCTATACTCTCTATATATACACATACAACTCACTGCTTTCCATTCATATATAACTCTAATTTGTAGTTCTTTAGCTTCCTCCTTAGGACTATTTACTTGCTCATTAACACTTTCCAATTCTTTCTTTTTGGTTCTCTCTTGGTTTGCAGTTTGAAATTTATATTTCTAGCTAGCGAGGGTGTGCACCAATGGCTTGCAACAAGGTTAGTGACACTTGTCTAGTTTCCATGAAAATGCATATGACATGCATACAAACAAATCTCTTTTCATAAAATATTACTTGCTATTAATTAATGTTTAGATTCAATTACTTGTCGTTCATTGATTAATATTATTGTTCTATTTCTTAGAATATTCACAAGTGAACAGTGTGGTTAGTCAAGTGTTGACATCCCACGTAGAATACTAATGATAAGAATAAATTATTAACCAGCTAATAAACTTGTGTCACTAGCTTCATAGCCCATTCCATGGTCTTCATCTATCACTAACGGGAAAATGGCAAATCTATCATGAAATTGGACATTCCTTTAGAACGAAAGACCTTTTTCCTTTTTTTTTTTTTCCTAAGGGGGGTGGAGGGATATAATATAAAGAGAGGAGAGTAAGACAGTTAGTTTGTAGTTGCACATAAACTAAATAAATTGAATAAGCTAAAAACAAGTTTCTGCATACGTACTTTTATATGTCTTTGCCTAACAGACCGAAGCTTTTTATTTTAATTTAAAATTTTTTAAATGCATTCTCACATATTTTTTTTATCAACAAGGATTGGTGGATCCTAGTATGCAAACATGCAATATATATATATACACACACATATGATATAGTTTTTTCAACTTATGGTATTTACTCTATAAAAATTGTTATTTTTATTTTTATTTATTTATTTATAATCGTAACAAAACATGCATGTTGAATCCGGTTGGTTCTTCCTAGTTTTCAATCCTAGGGAAAAAAAAGTATGACCCACTGAAAACCTGAAATGGTTTTCTCTCCTTTTACTTCTTTATTTCTTTCTATCATTTTTCTATTTACCATTTTAGATTTTTAACTTATTTTTCCTTTTATCACCATAACAAAACATGCATGTCAAATCCGGTTGGTTCTTCCTAGTTTTCAATTCTAGGAAAAGAAAAGAAAAAGGTATGACCCACTAAAAACTGAAATTTGGTTTTCTCTTCTTTTACTTCTTCATCTTTTTCTATTATTTTCTATTTACTTTTTTGGCTATTTAGGGCCGTTTGGTAACGTTGTTCTAGTAACGTTATTTGTATTTTTTGAAAATAAATGTGGATGAAAAAGTGTGTGAAAATACGTGTAATGTTGTTTAAAAACTAAAAATTATTGCTCAAAATCACATACTAAACGACCACTTAACCTTTTTTTTTTTTTTTTTTTCCAATTTAAACGACTATATAGATGTATCTTTGTCTATATAATTGTTACCAGTCACGTGCTTTATTTACAAAACTTAGTTCTTAATAATTATTTAAATAACTTAATAAAAAAAATATGATTAAAATACATATATAATGGAAGATTTCTTCAAACTAATTTGAAGAAATTTTTTGATCAACTAACCCTTACCAACACTAGTGATGATTTTTTAATTATTTCATTTTAAGGACAAAGAATAAAAATAAGATTCCTTCAAAGTTCAAATACTTGTGAAAAAAAAATACTTATTTGATTGTAAATTTGATCTTATGGTTAAATGGATATATAATGAAAACAATGTTATCTTTTCAAAGACAATTAAATTCAACCATCTATAATTTATTGACTAATGAAATCATATGTTCAAATTTAATATATAACCAAAAATAATATAGGTATCAAACTGTATCTAATATTACTATAAGTTTTACCCGTTAGTATGTTCTAGAGTCTTGGACTGAAGAGTGTTCGTGCAAGTCAGAATTTAGGACCACTGCCTTAAATGATTACATTAGACTTGGTTGGAGTATATCTCATAAACTTGGGTTTGAGACTGATCAATTATTATTATTATTTTGGCTCTTATGGGACTCGTGTTAATGCTTTACCTATAAGTTAAATATATATTTTTACATAATTATGATTAATATATAATAAAAGTGATATAAGTAAAATATTAGTAAAAGCTCATGTGAAAGCGAGTTTATAAAACTTATATATCTTTTAACAAGTTGTGAAAAAGTTTGTAAAAAAAATAAGTAAGCTTATAGAATAAATAGCTTACTTCATTCATTTTGGTATGAGGATATAATTCAATGCTCTAGCAAGGGTTTTTCTTTCTGAGTCAATATTATTAAAAGATTTATTTCGCTATAACTTTCAGGTTGAAGTGAATGGAAAGGTGGGAAAAGGGCAAGAAGTTTGTACACTTGATGGAACTGTTGATTATCATGGCCGCCCTGCAATCCGTAAGAGAAGTGGTACTTGGTTTGCTGGAATTTTGCTCTTAGGTAATTTTCTATATTAGAGTTATCACAAATATATATATAGAGTAATTTGGATTTCAAAATATGTACTTTTATATATTAGTTCGTGTTAAAAGGAAGTATCAGTTCATGCAAATTTTAACAAAACTTAGAATCGAAACCATATGAAAAGTGCATGTGTTAAGACTTATCTGATCTCTTGGTAATGTTCAGTTTTATAATGAGTGACAAGAAAAATTCTTTAAAACCTTTCATTTATATGTTTGTTTGTTTTTCTTTTGGAGTGATGCGTTAAAACTTTCAAGAGGCAATAGGAGAAAAATTGTGAAAAGAAATGATGCAAACGTAAGAAAGTAACAGTTTAGGGTAAAAATGAAAGCTAGCTAATTTCTTTTTGCACATCTTCACAGCCACCAAAATAGCCATAGTTTCCAAATTTTCAAAGCAAGCTTATGATAGTTCCTTTAATTATAAATGGCACAAATATCACATCCACCACCAACGCTACAAGTACATAATATATACCTATAATTGCTCTTATTATAGTATATTATGCCATTAAAAACCTTTTTTCTTTAATCAACAAGTACATATATTTGATCATTGTGCTTTGTGTATAAGTACTATAGCCGACCCATCTTTATGAGACATATAAAACTGCACGTTTCCTTAATCAATGTCTAGTATTATTAACAATCATGAAAGATAATAAAGCTAACTTGTCTTTTGTTGTATTGGAAAATAATTATTCAGTGAATCAAGGGCTGGCTACATTGGCATTCTTTGGAGTTGGAGTGAACTTGGTTTTGTTTTTGACAAGGGTGATGGGTCAAGACAATGCTGATGCAGCTAACAATGTCAGCAAATGGACAGGAACGGTCTATATTTTCTCTCTCGTTGGCGCCTTCCTTAGTGATTCTTACTGGGGAAGGTACAAGACTTGTGCCATCTTCCAAGCCATCTTTGTCATTGTAAGTTTCCAGCATTTGATGGATTCAAATGCTATTCCACAGACCCATGGACCCACAAGCAGACAATGTTTTCAGCTGCCAATTAACATATATATAGCCTCTAGAAGTCTAGACATTTCTCAGAAAGTGCAAATCTTGAACTGATCATATGTTTATGTGCATCTAACAGGGTCTGGTATCACTATCTTTATCAACATACATTTTCTTACTCAAGCCTAAAGGCTGTGGTGATGAAACAACTCTTTGTGGATCCCATTCATCCTTCCAGTCAACATTTTTCTACCTCTCCATATACCTAGTTGCCCTAGGAAATGGAGGATACCAACCTAATATAGCTACATTTGGGGCAGATCAGTTTGATGAAGAGGATCCTAATGAAGGGTGCTCAAAAATATCCTTCTTTAGCTACTTTTACCTGGCTTTGAACCTTGGATCTCTCTTTTCGAATTCTTTTTTGAGTTATTTTGAGAATGAAGGAATGTGGGCTCTTGGATTTTGGACTTCAGCTGGCTCTGCTGCTCTAGCATTGGTCTTGTTTCTTTGTGGAACCCCAAGGTACAGGTATTTTGAACCTAAAGGCAACCCTATCTCTCGGTTTTCCCAAGTACTGGTGGCTGCAGCAAGAAAATTGAAGGTTGAGATGGTGCCAAGTGGAGAAGATTTGTTTGAGTTAGAAGCAAAGAAATATGAAAAGAATGGGGATAGAAAGCTACTCCACACTCAAGGATTGAAGTAAGTTCATATCCCTCCTAAACATTTAAATTACTTGTTAGAAAAATACAAGATAATGAAGATATAACTTCAATACCATGTTAGAAGAAGAAAATATTAAGAGAGAGAGAGAGAGAGAATACAATTAGCATATTGAGAGTATGTATAGTAAACAAACCATAGGAATACAATATTGTAGTATAGTTAGGATTACATGTATAACAAGTTACAAGTAGGATTTGTATTTCTAGTACAATGAATTTAACGAACTTGGGCCTTGATTTCTTTAGTAATATAATGAATACTTAGATAAAGAAATGTTAATGTTGCTGATAGTTGTCTCCTAAGTCCTATGCTTACAAATATGGTGAAGACATTTTCGGACAAATGCATAGGTGATAAATTAGCCTTTGCTCAATTAAAAGGAAGAACTAGCACTTCTGATACAAAAATTTACTTTTCACTTTTTTTCCTTTTAGGTTGTATACATACTCTTCGATGAATTAAGGGTACCTAGTTTCACATTCGCCTGGCTATGTACTGATTCATTCATATAGAAAAAGCATGTTAGACTTTATGAACAGTCAAGATAAAATACTAAATGGTGTTTCTATTCACCTCTTTAGATTCTTGGATAGAGCAGCCGTAATCACATCAGAAGAATTCAACCAGATTGACAAGGATACTAATGATCCATGGCACCTTTGCACCGTCACACAAGTCGAAGAAGTGAAATGCATTCTAAGACTTCTTCCAATTTGGCTATGCACAATATTGTATTCAGTAGTATTCACTCAAATGGCATCTCTCTTTGTGGAGCAAGGTGCAGCTATGAAAACCACCATTTCGAGTTTCAACCTTCCTCCTGCAAGCATGTCTTGTTTTGACATTTTCAGTGTAGTAGCATTCATTTTCATTTACAGGCGGATTCTTGACCCTTCTGTTGCCTTGAGAAAGAAAAATGCTAAAGGAATCACCGAACTTCAGAGGATGGGAATTGGTCTTATTATAGCAATATTGGCAATGGTTGCAGCTGGGGTTGTGGAGTCTTTCAGATTAAACTATGCAAAAGAAAGTTGCCCCAATTGTGAAGGCTCAAGTTCCTTGAGCATCTTTTGGCAAATTCCACAGTATGTACTTATAGGAGCATCTGAGGTTTTCATGTATGTTGGTCAACTAGAATTCTTTAATAGCCAGGCTCCTGATGGATTAAAGAGCTTTGGAAGTGCACTATGCATGACATCAATATCACTAGGAAACTATGTGAGTAGTTTGCTAGTGATGATTGTCATGAGTTTCTCTGCTAGAGATGATATGCCTGGTTGGATCCCTGGTAACCTTAACAAAGGTCATCTGGAACGGTTCTACTACCTCTTAGCAGCTTTGACAACAGTTGATCTAATGGTCTACATTGTATGCGCCAGATGGTATAAGTACATCAAGTTTGAAGGAAAGAGTGGAGGTGGAGACAACAATGGCGGCAATGAGCTCTCTGAACTTAGAGTATAAGTACTGTGTAAGCAAATGTATTAGTAGTGGTTAATGTAAATTGCAATGTATGATAATTAAAAACTATAAAGAATAAAAAAATGTGTGAGATTGAGTGTGAATTTTGCGATGAAGTTAGAGAAAACCCTAGCCTTTGCATTTCTCTATTGAGCATAGAGTTGTAATAGGTACAAGATGTAGTGGTGTAAATTCTCGTGTAAGCTTTAATGAAACTTCAAACAATCTTTTTGTAACTTTCTGTCCATTTCTGAAATATCCAAAAGCATATCTTAATATATAGTTGCCCAAGATCAAGAAAGATTACTTTTTTTAGGCCAAGAGGTTGATAGTGAGATCTTGAATCGACTTATTGGACTTATGGTATATCTTAATATAAAAATCTATAGACTTTGGGCATTCTGGATTGCCAATGCATCTTGGACTTCACTCAAGAGGTGCTACTATTTTCATTATTTACACAGTATGAATTTTCTAAACCATTTAACAATTTTACATCATATGAATTTCAAAACCTAGAATTAAGTCCTTCAGGGTGAGAAAGAAAAAAAGAAATGATGGATAAAAGAGTCTCTCTCTCTCTCTCTCTCTCTCTCTCTCTCTATATATATATATATATATGTATGTATGTATATATGCATGCATGTATGTATTAACATTTATGAATAGTTTAGTAATTGACTAATATGATTGGGTTAGGTTTGGGCTCGTAACACAGAAAATCATAACTTATTCAAACCATACAAGATTTTAAAGTTTAAATTAAAATTTACTCTAAATCCATTTTATAAGATATGATTACATTGGAAAGCTCACTTAAATCCATCCTTCCCATTGGCCATTACCATTCTTAATCTTGGTACAAGTGGATTTGTGGCAAAAAAAAAAAAAAAACCCCCACCCTCATTTCATGAAATCCTAAACTTGGTGTGAATAGGTCACACCAAGAACTGTGGGGCCCATTTCAAGAACTCTATGCCCTGCTCAAATTCTATTTGGGCCAAAGAGTCAAGGTGTCCACTTGAGAGATCTTAGGCCCAGAGTAATAGAGTTCCTGTATAAATCCAAATGGGAGTAACAGATATTTATTATGGAAAATTATGAGAACCAAATTCCTTTGTCGGTACTAATCACATTCTTTAATATAATAATATTGATCTCAGATGGGTTTGTTGCTAAACAGTGATTAATTTATATATATAAAAAAGTAATCTTGATTAAGATATAGACCCTAAAACCAAATACAATTAAAAAAGATATAAAATTCCATGCTCTGGAATTGTTAAATTACATAGAGTGGGTGGTAGACATTGGCATGACTTTTTTGAACTTAGAGTGGACAATGTGATGTCCACTTTAGGCCCATCGTAGATTGGCCTATGTGGGATGGTGACTATACACCAGAAAGAAAAAGAAAAAGAAGAACACGTAAGAAATAAACAGAAAGAGACAAACAATGTCACACATGTATTTAATTGAGAGATGCTACGTTTACAACAATTTTACAATATTTTTATAACAAATCACAGGTGGTTAGTTGTTATTGGTTCAAATTTGAAATTAACACTAAGATTACTTTTTTGCCCCAACAATAACAACTAGTAACAATCTGCCACTTAGAAATTGTCGTAAAAATATTGTAGACATATCATTTCTCTATTTAATTAATTTAACATGGTGGGGTACTGATTCTCATTTAATATACCCCAGATCCCACTAAGAAGGAGATTCATGAAACTAAGTGACCAAGTACAGATTTCAAAGGGAATGAAGGTATTAACTACTAAGGTAGTCCTCATGAAAAATGGCATTGCCCCATACCAACTTTCAAATTACACCATAGGCCACAAAATCATTATCATCAAATTTATTATGTTTTGCTTAATAATCTTTTACTTTAAGACCAAGGTCAAAATTAAATTTAATTAGCTCATGAAAATGGAGGATGGACCATTAGACTAAAATCTAAAATACACATTCATTTTAGGCCACAAAAGTGACAAAGCCCCGTCAACAATTAGTTCAATTATTTTGATTGAGAAACATCGGAAGCTAAAGTTGTAAATTAGGTCAAAAAGCTTTGCCAACTTGGACTTTGTATCCATTTCCATTGATAGCGACTCCGAAATTGTAGTTGAGGCCCTATCTAAGCTAGAACCTTGAATTCCATGGAAAATTCCCAGCACCTGCTTAAGTATGTCTTATTTGCCCCTCCCAATCCCCAAACATTCATGTAAACTGAGTTCCTAGAATTTTAAATAATGTTATCCATACCTTGGTCAAATGGTCTCTCAGTTTCATTCTTTTGATATAGATTGCCGCTTTCTTGTTTAGAATTTATTATCAGAGTTGAGATAAGTAGTCCTGCTTCTTTGTAGCTTTTCTTTTTCTTTTTCTTTAATAATTACTCTCTTCCCATAAATGTTTTTTTTTAAAAAGATTTAATTAGTATGGATGCAAAATTTGTGGGCATTATATACCCAAAAATTGCAGACATTCTAAATTCAAATACTAGAATTCAAATACTCCAAAAGAGGGAGGAAAAAATAGCTGTTCTAGATATTTTTGTTGAAAAATCTATAGCCTCCTCTTTAATTAATTAAATTAAATCTGTCAGATCCTCAAAGTCAATAGTAATCACTTATAGCTAGTCGGTCCAGACCAAAGTCACGGGGTGCTTATCTTTGAGACTTTGAATGTGAATCACATGAAATGCGACATGTCTGAAAAATAAAAAATCTTTGAAAATTCTGCAACATGCCGAGACAGCAGGCACAGTTTGATAAGCACGCTTTTCCCAAAAAAATAAGATATTTGGTTCTGCTTATTGGTTTCCGTTTGACGAAGAGAGTAGTGGTTGTTAAAGTAATAAGCAATTGATTGGATATCATTATCAGCCGTGCGTAAATTGAATACGACCTGGTCCTTTTCACCATAAATTATAAGTTTTTCGTGGACAAGTAATGTAGTTTATTATTTCACTAAAAATTATTTATTTATTTAAAATTGTTGAATTAATTTTTTTTAAACAAAAATTAATTACTGAATCAACGATTTTAAATAAATAATTTTTTTTTAATAAAATGATAGACAAATGATATAGTCGATATAATTTCTCATTTTTCACGTTTGATTCTCTCCTTTTTTGAAAGGGACATTAATATGTTAGGACCCTAAAGTCCAACTAGCTCAACCTACCAACTTGGAAGTTAGTAAAACTAAAAGAAATGACAAAATAAATTACACCCACCAAAGTTTTTACTTTAATAATGACATTGACTCTATCCCTCTGTTGTCTCCTATAGATTGAAAATTTTGAAAGGAATTGCATTCAATTGTGTGCTTTCTTCTTTGTTGTGGATTTCTCTAACCAATATGACTTTTCCATCACCACTTTATTCAAAGAAGAAAAAGAGAGGTAATAATGGATATCAAATTTGTCAATACACCTTTATCTATTAGTGGGTTTTATGGTAGTTTTGTTGAATAATAATAGGAAAATGTTGTCAGGTGTGCTCCAGCATTCACATCAATCTATGTACAATAAAGAAAATATAAAATTTACACAGTTTTATCTAAAGGTGTATAATTGTGTAAATTAACAAGTTTGCTACAGTAATAATATAAATTTATATTGATATTATTCATTTTGTATTTAGTTTTTTAGTTTTTCTTTATGTACCTCGAGGATGAAGAAAGTGAGTAGATTGTGGTTGGTGTGTGTGAAGAAAGAGAAATATTTAAAAAGATCAAGAAAATTTGATATTTTAATGAAATATAGTGTAAAATAGATAATTTGATATGAGATGTTTTGAAAAATAAATATATAAAATAGAAAAAGTACATTCTTATATTAAAATAGACAATATTTTTGCACGAACTGATGCAAATTCTCTTAAGGGCATTAGTTAGAAAGTATTTAAAAATTTTTTTTTTTGGGGAAAGAAAAAATTTATTTGATTTTTTAAAAACTTTTTTATTATTTTTTTTTAATAAAAAGTGATATTAAATTAAAAAAAAAAAAAACAGTCTATTAAGAAATGCCATAGAAGCACCAGATAACTGGACCCATTAATAATATGTTTATTACTTAAAATTAATTCCTAACTTTTTTGTCATATTGTATTGATAATGATTCAACATCTTGTTAATTGATCATGTGGTATCTTTGTTAAGTAGGATTAGGATCATTTAGATTTAGTTATTAGGTTAACTCTATTGTATAGTTCCTAATATTGTATTCTTTATCATTAATCTTGATAGTATTAAAAGTTTCTAATCCATATAGCATTATTTGTATCTTTATAATTTAGTTTTTATAAATTTTTAAGAGTAAAATGTACTAAGATTCTTTGAATTTTTATGTTGTTATAGGCTTTTATGTAGTAACATCCTTTTAAATTTTATTTTTTTATTTTGTCAATTTAATACATAAACTCCAGTATTATAGAATATATATATATATATATATATATATAGTGTTAGATTCTTATCCGTAAAGCATTATATTTATCTTTATATTTTAGTTTTTATAATTTTTTTAGGAATAAAAGACACTAAGATTCCTTGAATTTTTATAATGTAATAACAACCTCCCCTTAACTTTTTTATTTTCTTAATTTAGTACACAAACTTTATTACTATACAACAGAACATAAATGTGCAGGAGGTCTTGTAACATGTTTTGCACATTTTTAATTTTCTAAGCTGCATAAGACAACTTATATAGAAAGCCAAGTTTTCTATATTCTTTTATGTAATACAGTTTTTTTCCACTTCTCAACTAGTTCTGCATTTCTGACTCTAAGTCTTGTCATCAATGCGTGGCGGTGGCGTTTGCAAGAACATTAATATTGCTGGTTTTAGAATAGCGTATATGGCTTCTGCCTTCATCCACAAAATGGGTATGTGTTGCTTCGTGTTGCAGAAAAACTACGCAGTTATTATTTTGCTTGACGTGTAAGTTGTACGTAATGCGTTGGAACTTGGAAGTCTAGTTTGTGTTTGACGTTGCATGATTTTGTGGTTCATGTTTTGGGGATATATACGACCATTTCAAAACTTGTCAACAAGGAGGAATTTTCCCGAATTTGCTTGCATGAGTCATTGAGTCTCAATCATCTGAAATGGGCATGGAAAAATATTGTAATATAGCATATGCATTTGACCATTTGAATATGATTTTTTATTTAATTTTTGAGACACGGAAATAGTGAGAGAACGAGAAGTATACGTAGGGTTTGAGCTACATATATAAAACGCTGCAAATATTGCTGTTATTATTTGAACATTTTTGAACTGCGGATACTTTTAGGTCATTTGCTAACAGATTATTTTAAGAAAATTTTGATACAATTTTTATGAGAAATATAAAAAGTTTTCAAAAAAATCATTTTTTTTTCTCATAAAATGTTTCCAAAATATTTCTTAAACCAATGCCCTTAAGGCATCTCTTAATTTTTCTCATTTTGTATTTGATTAAAATGAGTACTTAGCAAAACAACATATTTAATAACAACTTACAAGGCATTAATTAGAGGAGTGCAAGCTGTTAACCTCTAATCAATACCATATTAATTAGGGTCTTCCGATCTTTTGGGGAAATGATTAATTCAACACTTGGGTTTGGATGAATGTAGGGTCCAAGGTACAAATTAATGGTATCGATGTGTGATGTGAACAGAACCTAATAGGATCCTTCTGTCCTCCTCCTCAAAAGTTTTAAAGGTTAAACTATTGAAAACAGCTCAAAAGAACCACATTAGTGGGTGCATATATGCATAATATGATTTGTAAATCATATAATTGTGTTTTGTTAGCCTTTTTGCCCACTTTACACGAATAATATTGTACTAGATCTAGATTATATTAAAGATTTAAAGTTTACTTCTTAATATTATTAAAAAAATAAAAACCGTTTGTTAATTATTTTTTCATCATACTTATTGACTAATACCTAATCCCAATTCCCATTATAGATTGAACCCCAGTTTTTATATTCGAAACAAGGAGAAAGTCGGCACAATGCTCCATTATGAACTCTCCTTGCATATCCCTCAAATATACTAGGCTTTGAATAAATTTTGATAAATTTGTCAGTGATTGTTTTCTCCCCTTACTATGTAATACCATTCTTTATTCAAATACAAAATAACATTTCTTTTCGGTATTATTGCAAATACTTTAATAGATGGGATGAGAGGATTTAAATTCTGAAGGTCTCTGTTGAAAATATAAAGATGTGTCAACTAATTGAACTACAAAACTCTTAGCAATTTGAGATATATTTTTGGTACAAGTATGTCATTTCAATTTTGAGAATGATAATTCTGTACAAAAAAGTCATTTATTATGACTGTGTATCCTTTTTAAAAAAGAAAAAGAAAAAAAAAAGGGTTTTGTGTGTGTGGTCATTGACCCTACTCACTTAAACCCGAATTTCAACATGGCGTGGGGCACCCCTGGGTATGTTAGGGTTATTCACGTCACAACACAACATTTTTTTGCTGAAGCGTATGACTCAAACTAGCACACCCCTGCAAGCATCACGTGATGCCAGTTTGGGACTCCTACTAATGCACTACGCTCCCAAAGGGCATTACGACTGTGTATCTTTGTTCTGCTTGCATTGGTTATACCAAATACCAATATGAAAACTCTAATTACAATTTAAAAGACCAAGATAAAGCTTTTTTTTTTTTCCGGTCTTTTAATTAGAACATCTCCAGCAGATTCTCCAAATTTTTGTACTGTTTGGAGAATGAACAGTAACTTTTACCTTTTAACTACCCACTTTTTCAAATATACTTTCCAACAGATTCTTTATCCCATTCTCTATCTCATTTAAATATTATTTCTTCATTCATTCTTTATTCTTTTTATATTCATTCCCAACAATTATATTTTTCAATGAAAAGTGTTATATTCACAACATTTTTCACAATACTTTCACAAGAATCACATCAAAATCTAATGTGAAAAGTTATTACTAGTTCTAATTTGAACTCACTGGTGAAATTATTTTTTTATTCACTAATATTAGCTAATTACTTAAAATTTATTGTGAAAATATTGTGGTAGTATTTCTAAATGGTCATTTCTTATTCTTTTCCTTTCTTTCATCCATACATTTCCTTTTTTTTTTTCTCTTGTTTTTTCTCCACCACACACGTATACCCATATATCTCCATCCTCTTTTTTTTTATCTCTACTTTCCACTTGATTCCAGAACCTCCCTCTCTCTTTCTCCTCTTCTTTTGTGCTTCCTTTTTGTTTTTATTTTCTTTCCTCTTCGGCTTACTTCACACACACAGCTGGCCATGATCTTTTGACTTCTCCTATATGTTTGCATTTTTGTTTTTTATTTTCTTTCTTCTTCATCTCACTCCACTCACACACACAGCCGGTAGAGAGATTGGCCTTTGTCTACATTTTTTTTTTCTTGTTCTGATTCACTTTCTTGTTACAATGGAGCTTAGATAGGCTTTCATGTTCTTGATCTGTTGATTTTGTTTTGATTTTAGATTTGTTGTTCCAATTAAATTTGTATTTTTCTTTGTTCTTGATCTGTTGTTTCTATTCTGATTTTTGATTGTGTTACCGTTTGAGAGAGAGACAGATGAACAAAGAAGAGAGGAGGAAAGAGAAAGAATATTTTTTTATTTAGCCGGGTATTTTTTTAAGATAAAATAATGGTTTGAAGTTGCTACAGTATTCTCTAGATTAAGAGAACTATTGTAGCAACTTCAAAAAAAATTTGGAAAAGTTTTGTGTTTAGAGTACCAGCTGTTGGAGTGTGAACAGTAAGCCTTTTTGGAGAAAAAATAGAGATAGAGTATCTACTGGAGATGCTCTTAGTAAGAAGAAGAACAAGCATATCTCCATGCAGTCACAAGACTCAACTTATTTGACTCTAATATTGTGTTAGTCCTTTGAGAAGTCTTTTCTCTTAGTCCTTATCTTGGGCATAAACTTATATACTCAAATGACAAAGCAATAAATACACGAGCCCTTGCTTCCGTGTTTGCCTTCCTTAATAAGTGGCGAAAAGTTATCACCATTTGTAGCATTTAAAACACAAAATTATACACGCTGTTTGTGTTGTGATGTTCGTGGAGAGAGATGTAGATGGTTATTAATTTTTTAATTAGAAGCGATAAGGTAAACTAATTGTTTCCTATTTGAATAGTTAAGCCTGATTTGTAAGTGCATTTCACACGTAAATATGCAAAGAAGTTGATTCTGTTGGCATAAGTCAAGAAATTAGATTAGGTCAGATACTGATCAGATTAGTTAATAATTTCATAAAATCTGTAATGTATCTCAGTAAGATTAGTTTATTGGATACACGTAGGGCTTCACATAATTAAAGTGGGTGATACAGTATTATATAGAAAAGAGGTTTTTGTTATATTGTAAATTAACCTATAATAGAAAGTCTTCCTCTATTCATTTCTTATCCTATAGATTTCAATTAGAATGAAAAAGAAATTATATATAAAATATATATTTCTTGAAAAAAAAAAAAGAGTGAGAGAGAAAGACGGATATGGGAAAGGTTGGAAACTGAAGGGATTAGTATATATTTGTGTTAATATAGAAGTAGAAAAGAAATATTAATTAAAAATTACAAGATTCCATAATAAAGAAACTTAAAATGTAATATATATATATATATATGTTATTTATTATTTTTAAAAATCTTTTTATTATAAGAAAAAAGTTTACCTCTAAACTAATTTGGAGAAAACTTCCTCCAACTAATTATGTAACAGTTAAAAAAAATCATTTACGTATACTTTTAGTTACATAACTTCAAAATGAGTCATGTAACTTATTGAAATAATATATATGGATTGTTTTATAAATCGTCATGTAGTAAATTTTTTTCCTAATCATCTTATGAGTTTAGCAAAATCGATATAAGTTATAAACTTGAGACTTATCTAATTACTATAAATTATTACATGAGAATCATAAGTAAAAATTACACTGATTATTCATATATGAAAAGCCTAGAAACAATGAATATACTATCTCTTTATGGAAATCATATATTCTTCTTTTTTTGTTTGATTTTATTGATATTTTTATTTCATATATCAAGCTTCATTAAAAAAAATCTTATAATAATTTTAATGAGTTAGAAAAAAAACCTGATATAATTTGTACATGAGATTTACTTAATTAGTTACTAAAAATGATTAAATAAGAATTATAAGTGAAATTTTGACTATAAAAAATTATAACATGGGTTATATATATAATTAGCAAATAAACACAATATAATGGATATACTATCTTTTTATGGGTTTCTAAAATTAAAATACCTCTTAATGTGTTCCCGAGTGACATTTTATTGTCCAAATTGGTCTCAAGTATCATAAATATGATGCGTGCATATTATGTTCATGCACGATGTTTACAAATTTATGTATATCCGTCGGCATATAGAGACAATGCACGTTAGCTATCAATTTTGTCCTCTAAAGTTAAATCCTGACTCAGCCACTGTGGAGAAGTGAACAAGAAAAAGAGAAGATAATGAGATAATGCAAAGGGAATTTGGATCTTTCAGATATATACCATGTAGATTGTGTTCTTGCATAATGTTTACAAATCAATATATAGCCGTCGGTATATAGAGACAATGCACGTTAGCTATAAATTTTGTCCTCTAAAATTAAATCCTGACACAATTACTGTGGAGGAACAAGAAAAGGGAAGACCGTGCAAAGGGAATTTGGATCTTCTAGACTACAAGACTATCAGCTTGCTCACCTAAGGCCCACTCAATTCAAAGAAGCCATGGATGGCCGTTGGGTCCCACCTACGTTTCCCTGGTACAAAGTTAACGTAGATGCTGCTGTCTTCTCCCAGCTTGGCATGATCGGCGTAGGTGTGATCATCCGGGACCACGTTGGGTCAGTCATAGCAGCCCTAAGCAAACGCCTCCCTCTTCTGTTGGATCCCTTGGAAGCAGAAGCTAAGGCAATGGATGAAGCCACTATTTTTGCATGGTACATTGGTGCCAGAGATGTCATTTTGGAGTCAGATTCCACTACGGCCTGCCATGCTATGGAGAACCCCACTGATGCCCCCGTCTCCATCTCTACTGTGGTCTCGGGTTTTTGCTCTAGACTTCATGCATTTCGTACCTTTCAATCAGCACACGTGGGGAGATAGGGAAATAGACCAGCTCATATTTTAGCTGCTTTTGCAAAGAATATTGAATCTTTTGTAACTTGGATGGAAGAGTGTCCACCTTTCCTTGTATCTTCGGTTTTTCAAGATGCTATGTATTTCTTTGAAGCTTAATTAAAAGCAAGTATTTCTTATCAAAAAAAAAAAAATCCGAGGGGAGCTAAAGTGCATCTTTATTTGTTATTTATCTTTTGGTCCAGATAGTGGAGTTCGCCTTGGTACCTTGCATGTAAAAATCCTAATATGAGTTTGAAAATCATTGATGTTTACATGAAACTAGCCCAATTAATTAAGAAGCTGTATATACAAGTATTGTGGTTGTTAAGGAATAAGCAAAATATATGGTCTAGGTGTATGAGTCCATATTATTATAGGCTATCCACCAATTATTCTCCTATAAAGATAGAGGAAATGAGTCCTGGCCAATCCATACACATGAGCAACTAAAATGTAAAAAAGAAAAGGAAGATTGTATATATGCTATATGATGATGCTAGGATTGTCAGTAGAGATGTTCGTCCAAACCGGGATCGTCCACAATCGTTCCAGACCCTGAAACACCTCAAACTACAAAGAATGTGGTCACCGGTGTGGCACCAGCCACAGAGCCTCCGATGCCAAAGTTAGAAACAGTCTTGAAACAAAGGAAGATGATATAGCTTTAGTAAGTAAAATCTCTAGTAAGTGTTTTTCGTACCTTTCTGGGCTCTTGTTTATGAATATATATAGGTGATTTCCTTTCTCTTCTAGCCGTTGGTTCTATAATAATGATGGCGTTATTGCAGAATCTGTAACGCTTGTGCTAGGTGTTAAGTTGATAGATACACCTTCAACGGCATCGATATTCATTGCTATTTTTGTAACGGCTTGTCTTGATTGGAGGATGATGGCCGGGTCATTGTCAGGCAATCCCCTTAGACTGCGTCGACATTGGGGTCGTGCTTACAGATCGTCCTTATCATGTGGACGATTATATTTTTGGGACTATCAGCTGCCCCCCCATTCCAAGGTCGTCCATGATTCGGACGGTCTTAGGAATGTGAGAAGTTTTTTTTTTTTTTGGATGCTTGGGGATGTGTTCTTCGCATTAATTTCCTTATGGCGGCGTGGCACGCGTTGTGTCTAGTTCTGATCGGTGAGGAGGTTTTGCTCCCGGTGAATACCTTTTCAGTTTCCCGCAATTTCCAAGGCATTCTTCAATATTTTGTTTTTCTTTTCCCTTTATCTCTTTGCCTTCCTCTCATATTTGGCTTCTCTGTGTTTCAGCTTTTCCTTTTGTTTTCTATGTTGTTTGATTTTTTTGAGTTCACCGCTGCTGTTGCCTAGCTATTTACGATTTTCTTGCTCTTTTCGGGTGCGTATCCCTTCCTTTACGCTTTCTTTCCTTTTTTTTCTTTGCTGCTTTGCATTTTTTTGCTTTGTACTTCCCTTCTTCAAAATACTGTTCTTATTTTGTTTTTTCGAAACACATATCTTTTCTTAATGGTGGATTACACTGAGTTTAGACATATTTCTCCCTCCATCGCCTTTCTCTTTGCCCACTTAGGAGGATTGTTAGATTCTTCCGGTGACCAGTATCCACAAATTGGGGATTTTGTGGTGGGGGGTAGTGGTTTGGAATTAGTGTTGGGTGATTTGCATCCACTGTTGGTACAATCCTTTTCTTGGTTCAAATCTATCCGTGGGGTCCTTAGGAGGGAAAATATGGGCTCCGTTGTGAGATCGAGCAGTTAGGAGAGGGGTTCGTCTTCTGACGTGGCTGTGGACGAGGCTGTAGTGGACACAGCTACCTCCGTGCCTCCTCCTTTGTCTGTTCTTCCTTCTACTTTTGCTTCCATTCCTTGTCCATTTCATGCCCTCAAGGAAAAATGTGATTTGAAGGTAGATGTCTTTAGCAAGTTTAGGGATAGATTTCAATTCCCTGAGGAAACTAGGGTTCGTCTTCCCAAGAAGGGCGAAAAGGCTTGTGCATTCGCCCATGGTGAGGTTTGCTTTTATGAGGCAGCCTTCTTATGTGGTTTAAGATTTCCCGTCCATCCATTTATTATGGAGCTTCTAGATCATCTGCAGATTACCCCCGGGAAACTTATGCCTAACTCTTGGAGAATTGTCATAAGCTGTATGGTGATCTGGACAACAATAGCAGATGGAGAGATGGTTACTGTGAACGAGCTTACCCATCTTTATCGCCTAAAAGAGTCCAGGGAATTTGGATATTATGAACTTGTTCCCTGGGATAGGAGATCTCGTCTTGTAGGTGACCTTCCTTCTTCCTTCCGTTACTAGAAGTCAAGATATTTCTTCGTGTTAGGCGATGGTTGGGAGACTTTGTCAGACGACTTTTGGGGAAATGGCCCTAGGTTGCTGCATCGGTGGGAGATCCCTCGTCTTGGTGTGTTTGCCTTTTATGTCTCTTTTTTCTAGTGTCGTGATTGTTCTTGGTCGTCCTTCTGACCTCGCGCGATTTTTGCTCTGTTGTGCAGTGAAGGAACGTCGTGAACTTGATAGCCAATTTGAGGGAAGGGTTCAGGAAGTAATTAAATACGCCAAGACGATCGACGACTTCGACGAGCTTGTTGATCCGCGCACTTTGGCTCGTCACTGTTTGGGGCCTGAGCCTTCACTCTACGTCCTTCAAGTGATTGATCGAGAATAGCGAAAACGTAAGTAGCTTTGATATGCATGATTGTTCTCCTTCACTTTCCTATTTTAACTCTTGGCCCTTCTTTGTTTCTTGCTGTAGAAATGACAAACAAATTTAATAAGGATATGTATGCGAAAATCAGGAGGAAGAAGAACGAACCCCTTTCAAGCATTGGCCAGAAAACTTTGAAGTTTACTGATAGAGAGAGAGAGAAAGAGAGAGAGAAAGAGACGACAGAGAAGGGCTCGTCTACCCCCACTTTGGACGAAGCAAGGACAACTTCTCTTGCGGTTTCGATTGAAGAGGTCCCTGCCCCTAAAAGACAAAAGACAGGGTACAAGGGTAAGGAGAAGACGGGTTCCAGTATTTGGGATGATGTGGATGCCGCCGTGGCTCAGGCAAAGGATTTTTTAACTCCTGAAGAGAGGAAAGAGATTTCTCTTGTGCCTTCCCATGAGATGGTGAACCAGCATGTCCATAAGCTCGTGCAAGTACCCTTTTCTTGCCTGATCATCATCATTATCTTTTTTTTTTTTTTTTTTTTTAAATTTTTTAAATTCAAGTTTTTATTCTTAGGTGTTAGGGGAGACAATGCATCTTACTTCACAATTTTTGGTGAGAGAGGAGAAGGCTGTCATGGCCACTTCGATGGTAGAGGCTTTAGAGCCTGAAGCTTCGGGCTTGCGGAAGGACTTGATTGCAGCGACGGACGCCCATAATACCTCCAAGGAGCAAGTCAAGGCTTTGACCGAGCAACTTGAAGCTGAAAAATCGCAGATAAAACAAAAGGACGAGCTTCTTGCATCCGCGGGTCAAAGGATGAAAGATGCTGTGGCCAAGGCCGTCCTCGCCTTCCAGATAACCGATGAATACAACACTATCTTGTTCCAGTGGTACTTCAAGGGGTTCAAATTATTGAGAAGATATTTGATCAAGCATGGTCAAGGAGTTAATTTGGACGATCTGGATTTTGAAGCTGTAGATAAAGAAATTGAGGCGGACGAGGCTGCCCTGGCGGCTCAGGCTTCTGGCGAGGACGCTCCTGTAGCTAATGAGGGTGGTGATGATGCCCCTCCTGCATAATCACTTAGTACTTTTGTATATTTTTTATGTGCCCTGCGTGTTCTGGGCTTTTCGGATGAACACTCTTTTTGGTCCCCGTATGTTTTGGGTTTTTTTTTTTTTTTTTTTTTTTTTTGAACAATTTGCATCTTCGAGCATATATATATATATATTATATGCGTTGCTACTTTTCGTACTTGTTTCAACGTTTTCCTCCGTAGACTTATAAAAATTTGGCTGAAATTACCTCCTCGTCCCTTGAAGGATTTTTCTTCGTCTGTCTGTGGACATAGATGATTTTTGTTGGAGTGTTCTTGGACGATGTATGGACTTTCGCCATCTTTTTATCTGGGAGATGTGTATCCTTTGGGGGAATTTCATCATCTTTTTGATCTGGACAATGGGCAACCTTTGAAGGAATTTTATCATCTTTTTGATCTAGACGATGTGCCTTCTTCGAAGGTATTTTGGTGTCTTTTCGATTTGGACGATGTGTACCCTTTGAAGGGATTTTATTGTCTTTTTGATCTGGACGAATAGCCATTTTAGGTTTTGAAAAGATAATTAGGACACGAGAATTACTGAACGATACTATTAAAATGCTGGACGATCACTTATAAAGTCCTAAATGATTACTTATACAATTTTGCTTAAATACATAACTTGTAGTAGAAATAATTGGATCGAATTATGTTAATAGAAAGCATGGAATTAAAGTATCAAAAAAATTGCTTACAATCAGACCTTGGATTTTTCTTTGTAATACCTCTTTAGATGCTCGACATTCCAGGGACGAGGTAGCTTCTTTCCTTCTAGGTCCTCTAAGTGGTAACTCCCTCGTCTTAAATAATGGACGATTCGGTAGGGTCCTTCCCATGTTGGACCTAGTTTGCCTTTTGCAAGATCTTTTGTTGCAGGAGTTACTTTTCGGAGGACGAGGTCACCGATGCTGAATCTTTTCAATTTCACTCTTTGATTGTAGTATCTTGCCATCTTCTGCTGGTACTTGGCCATTCTTTGGGAGGCTTGGTCCCTGACTTCGTCCAGGCAATCCAGGTTTAACCTTAGTTGGTCATCATTGCTTTTTTCGTAAAAAAACTCCCTTCTTATGCTAATGAGCCCTGCTTTGACTGGGATGACTGCTTTTGTGCCGTATGTCAGGTTGAAAGGAGTTTCACCTGTTGGTGTTCTTGCCGTCGTCCTGTAAGCCCATAGGCCGCCTGGCAGTTCCTCGGGCCATGCTCCTTTTGCCTCTACTAACCGAGACTTGATAATCGTGAGCAAGGTTCGGTTAGTTACTTCTGTCTGTCCGTTGGCCTGAGGATGTCCTGGTGAAGAATACTTGTTTTTGATACCTAGGTTCGAGCAAAATGACCTGAACCATTGACAATCGAACTGACGACCATTGTCTGAGATGATCGTCCTCGGGATCCCGAACCTGCAAACAATATTTTTCCATACAAAATTTTGTACCTTAGCTTCTGTGATTGTTGCAAGAGCTTCTGCTTCGACTCACTTTGTGAAATAATCAATTGCGACGAGTAGAAATTTCGTTTGTCTCTTTCCTTGTGGTAGGGGGCCCATGATATCGATCCCCTATTGTGCGAATGGCCAGGGTGAGGAAATGCTCGTCATTCTTTCTCCTGGGACTCATTGAACATTCTCATATCTTTGACAACTGTCACATTTCTTCACAAAGTCTGCTGCATCTTGCTGCATCGTGGGCTAGAAGTAACCTGCCTTCATGATCTTTCTGACGAGGGACTTCGACCCCATATGATCTCCACAAACTCCTCCGTGTACCTCCTCGAGGACATATCTGGCTTCTTCTTCTTTTATGCATCTCAAGTAGGGTTGAGAAAAGCCTCTTTTATAAAGTTGATCATTCAATATTGTGAATCGGGCAGCTCGTTTTCAGATTTTCTTGGCTTCTTCAATGTTTGATGGTAGTCATCCATCCTTAAGGAAAGACAAAATTGGACTTGTCCATCCCTGGCGGGTTTGCACAGAGAAGGTTTGCAACTCTTTGATGCTGGGAAGGTTTTGTTCTTCTAGTTTCCAATCATTTGTCTTGTCCTGGACATCTGCTGATGCACTCCGTGCTACTTCGTCGGCTTCTGCATTCTATTCCCATGGAATCTGTATAAACTCCACACGACTAAAGTTGCTTACCAGCTGATTCGTCAGTTTGAGATATTTTTGCATCCTCATCTCTTTTGCTTCAAAATTCCCTCTGGCTTGTCCCATGACGAGCTGTGAGTCGCTCTTGATCACAATATTTTCAGCTCCCAGTGCCTGAGCTAGTCTGAGGCCTGTTAGCAGAGCTTCATACTCTGCTTCGTTATTAGTTACGGGGAATTTCAGCTGGACCCCATATTTGAGAACATCTTCTTGGGGGGAGACAATAATGATGCCTGCCCCACCTCCTTTTTGTGTGGACGATCCATCTGTGTTGATCGTTCAAACTTCTTCCCGATCTTCTTCCTGCTCGTTGATGGTGAATTCTGCTATAAAATTCGCCAATGCTTGAGCTTTTATGGCTGTTCGCGAGCGGTATTCGATATCGAACTGGTTAAGTTCGATTGCCCATTGCACCATTCGTCCAGCTGCCTCGGGTTTGTTCATTGCTTTCTTGATGGACTAGTCCGTCATTACTTTGATTGGGTTAGCCTGGAAGTAGGGACGAAGTTTTCTTAAGGCCACTATTAGGGCGAAGGTGATCTTTTCTATTCGTGGATATCGAGCCTCAGCTCCCTGAAAGGCCTGGCTGACATAATACAGAGGAAGTTGTATCTTGTTTTCTTCCCTGATTAAGGCTGCACTTACTGCCGTGACAGACACTGCCAAGTATAAGAACAAATCTTCGCCTTCTTTGACGAACTCAAGAGTGGGGGATTGCTCAAGTATCGCTTCAACTCTTGGAATGCTGTCTAGCATTCCTCCATCCAGGCAAACACCTTCTTCAAGGTCTTGAAGAAAGGGAGGCACTTGTCCGTTGCCCTCGAGATGAACTTGTTGAGGGCTGCTACTCTTCCTGTGAGCGATTGTACTTCTTTGGTCATCTTTGGCGAAGACATCTCAAGGATGACCCTTACTTTTTCAGGATTTGCTTCAATTCCCCTTCGTGAGACCATAAACCAGAGGAACTTCCCTGAGGAAACTCCGAAAGCACATTTAGAGGGGTTTAACTTCATGCTGTACTGTCTGAGCGTGTTGAATGTCTCCTTAAGGTCGTCCAGGTGATCCTCTTCCTCTTTGCTCTTGACGAGCATATCGTCGACGTACACCTC
Organism: Quercus ilex subsp. ballota; assembly: GCA_032727855.1. Lineage (NCBI taxonomy): Eukaryota > Viridiplantae > Streptophyta > Magnoliopsida > Fagales > Fagaceae > Quercus > Quercus ilex. The sequence goes on along the minus strand of CM064911.1, from coordinate 25,532,390 downwards.
CACATTTCTCCCGATTTGTTTGCTGAACATCTGATTTACCAATCTTTGGTATGTGGCCCCTGCGTTCTTCAAACCAAAAGGCATGACCCTGTAGCAATAAAGCCCTTGGCTAGTGATAAAGGCAGTTTTTTCTTGATCTTCTTCGGCCATCTGTATCTGGTTATACCCCGAAAATGCGTCCATGAAAGCGAGAAGCTTGTGCCCGACGGTAGAGTCTACTAGTTGGTCAATTCTAGGCAAGGGGAAGCTATCTTTCGGGCAGGCTTGGTTTAGATCCGTGAAGTCAACGCATATCCTCCATTTTCCATTTGCCTTCCTGACCATGACGACATTGGCCAACCACTCCGGATAGTAAACTTCTCGAATAAAGTTTGCAGCAAGTAGTTTGCTCACTTCGTCCATCACCGCTTTGTTTCGTTCAGGGGCAAAGACCCTTCTTTTCTGCTGGATGGGCTTCTTTTCTGGGTCTACATTTAGGCAGTGTTGGATGATGTTTGCTAGGATCCTTGGCATATCTTCATAACTCCAAGCAAATACATCGAGATTATTTTTCAGGAAATTGACGATTCCTTCCTTCGTCCTCGGGTTTAGATCCGTCCCTACTTGAGTCGTCTTTGATGGATCCCCTTCGACCAGCTCTACTGTTTCTAGCTTCTCCACGATCTCAGGTGTCTTATCTTCGATTACCCATATATGGTTTTCTTTTGAGGCTAGGACGGCCTGGTAACACTCTCTCGCCCACACTTGATCTCCTCTTATTTCTCCGACCCCTTGTTCTGTTGGAAACTTTACCTTCAGGCAGTATGTGGAAGTAGCAACTTTCCAGCGGTTAAGGGTAGGTCGTCCTATGATCACATTGTAAGACAAAGGTGAATCTACAACAAAAAAATTGTGTTTGTTGGTTACCTGGAAGGGATATGAGCCGGTTGTGACCGTCAACGTCACTATTCCACGGGGGTAGACCTTGTCTCTACTGAAGTTGACGAGAGGTGATTCAAAAGGACGAAGTCTTTTTGGGTCTACCTTCAATTGCTGGAAGGCAGACAGGTAAATAATGTCCGCTGAGCTCCCATTATCTACCAGAACTCTCCTTGTGTTGAAACCTTCGATCATGATCATGATGACCAATGGGTCATCATGAGATTGCTTTACTCCCTCGGCATCTTCCTCTGAGAAGTACATGTCTTGGTTCGTTCGTCGTTACTTTGAGGGTGGTAAGCTATGAACACTGTTTATTTGCCTTTGGTGTGATTTTTTGAGGGATCTGAATGACCTTCCTGTGGATGGTCCTCCCGTGATGGTTTTTATCTCTCCTTTTGCATTCTGTGGACGAGATGGTTGATCTTCACTTCTTTGGAAACCTCCGTACTGATCCTTCTTACCATATCTGCTAGCTTCTCCCCTTTTCACATATCTTTGAAGTTTCCTTTTCTGGATAAGTTCTTCTATCTACTCCTTCAGGTCTCGGCAATCCTCTGTGTAATGCCCGTGGTCTTTATGAAAACGGCAATATTTCCTCTTATCACGCACACTAGGTGGTGATTGGAGTGGCCTGGGCCATTTAAGACATTGTTCGTCTTTAATCTCCGTCAAAATCTGATCGATGGGCATCATTAGCGGTGTGAACTTCGTTTGTTGAGGATTTTTATCATCTCTTCGTCTATTCCCGTCGTCATTACGTCGGTTAGCTCGATCTCTCTTCTGCCCCCTTCGATCGTCTTCTTTTTCCTTCTTCTTCTCCTTTGTCTTTTTTGCCCCATCTATGGTTGCCAGGGCGTTTTCAGCGTTCATATATTTCTGCGCCTTCAAAAGTGCTTCTACCATCGTCTTGGGAGGATTCTTCACCAAAGAAACCACAAAGTCTCTAGACTTCAATCCAGCTTTAAAGGTTGTAAGCTGTACCTTATCGTCTGACTCATCCACTTCCAGCATTCCTCGTGTGAAGTGCGTCACATAGGAAAGTTTCTTTTTCTCCTTGTTTGATTGTGAGCAAGTGATCAGCTGTCCTTTTTGGATGTTGTCCTGCAACAAAGTGACGAACAAATGAACTGCTTAGCTGCTCGAAATTATCAATGGACGATGTAGGCAATTTGGTGAACCATTCCCGGGCTGCCCCTTTTAGGGTAGTGGGGAAGGATCGACATAGAATCTCGTCAGGGGGCTGTTGAAGACCCAAAGTCTTCTTGAAAGTATTCAGATGATCCAACAGATCTTTTAATCCGTCAAAGGGTTTGAGCTAGGGTAGGTGGAACTTGGAGGGCACCGAGCATTCTTGGATGGCTGTAGTGAAAGAAGGGTCAGTCTTCCTGACGATTCTGTCCAACCCTTGATCCGTCTTCCCCTAATAGCGTTTCTCAGCTCGTCCATCTCTTTCCTCATTTCCTTGAGGAAATTTGAGTTTGGTTCTTCTGGAGTGCTGGTTCGTCTCCTATGACTATCTCCGTCCTCATCTCTGTTGATTTCTGTGTGGTTATCTCCCTATTACAGTCGTTGTCTCATCTCTTGATTTTGCTTGGTGAGTTCTTCCACCGTGGCTGCGAGTGCTTGAATTTGTAGGGCCAATGCAGCAGGATCTGGGTTAGAGCTGGACTCCATCTCGTTAGAATAGAACAATGTCCTTGAACTGAACGCTCAAGAATAATGTTCCCACAGATGGCGTCAAACTGATGATGCTAGGATCGTCAGTAGAGATGTTCGTCCAGACCGGGATCGTCCACAATCGTTCCAGACCCTGAAACACCTCAAACTACAAAGAATATGGTCACCGGTGTGGCATCAGCCACAGAGCCTCCAATGCCAAAGTCAGAAAAAGCTTCGTAACAAAGGAAGATGATATAGCTTTAGTAAGTAAAATCTCTAGTAAGTGTTTTTCGTACCTTTCTGGGCTCTTGTTTATGAATATATATAGGTGATTTCCTTTCTCTTCTAGTCGTTGGTTCTATAATAATGATGGCGTTATTGTAGAATCAGTAACGCTTGTGCCAGGTGTTAAGTTGACAGATACACCTTCAACGGCATTGGTATTCATTGCTATTTTTGTAACGGCTTGTCTTGATTGGAGGACGATGGCCAGGTCATTGTCAGGCAATCCCCTTAGACTGCGTCGACATTGGGGTCGTGCTTACAGATCATCCTTATCGTGTGGATGATTATATTTTTGGGACTATCACTATATATATACCAACTTATCCACTGCTAGTGCTAGGTAGATCCTCACTTCTCTCCTCCTCCTCGATTCACATGCTATGCAACCAAAGTCCTCAAATCACTTTTATATATTTCTCAACCAAACAAACTTCTCATTTTTGTTAATTTCAACCGTGCATGCCTGCCTTTTGCAATCATTGTTAATTTGTTCACTGTGAAATTGTTGCTCCGAGGTAGCTTTGAGGCAACGTCTCGCTCTTGCCTTAAGACGACTTTTAAATAGGACGTTATTGGATTTCGTGTTTAATGTGATAATGTCACAAAGAAGAGGAGACAGGTTATGGCATATTGGCATAGGAATGTAGTGTAGGTTCGAGGATCATGATATGAATACTCAAAGATATTCTAAGAGCTTAACTAAATGATTCTTAAGGTCTTATGATATTCATGATTTTGGGTTCCTTGTCATAATCTGGTGTGTGTGGGACAAGGGAACTGAATACATCCGAGGAAATAGTCAGATATTCGAAGATGTCTAAACACTTTCATTTGTCAAATAAGAAAAGTTATATTAGAACTGACTACAACTACATGCATATATATAATTAATGTAAAATACGAATACTCAAAGCTAAATTATTCCAACTACGTTACCTTTAGGTAACCATAAACATTCACTTACTAACATTAATGTAACTAGATACTCACAATCAAGGCTAAGTTTGATTAGTTGTGTATTTTTGTGTTAAAACCCCTTTCTCTCTCCTTGTGTGTGTTCATTTCTTAAAAAAAAAAGGGCTAAGTTTGATTTAAAAGGGAAACTATAAGAGAAAATAAGCAGAATATATATGGATGTTACTTGTTAGATATGTCTTTTTCTAAAATGTTAAACCTTATTTGTATTTGAGGTTTGAAGGTTATTAGCGGTTATTGTAAGTCATAAATGTTACATTTGCCCCGATCTTATGGGACACCTATCTTGATTTGTTGTTCACACATTCCTTGATTTTTGAGATAGTTATTCAATTGGGCTCTAACTCTCTTCCTTAAAATTTCTAATTCCTTGTAATTGCTTGACTAGTCAATGAATAGTTGCCATGTAATTAGCAAACATATGACTAATATTTCAATTAAGTGATGTTATAAACAAAACAATTTTCACAATAGTATTTTTTTTTTTTTTTTTGTGTGGAAAAACACGACGAGATATTATTAAGGAAGATTGGTTAAATCAGCCTGAGAACATAAACAAATTATGGTGAAATATCCTCCATCCACACATTAAAATCCCAAAAATGTAAAGCATGTTTAGATAAGTTATGAACAACTTTATTGCCTTCTTTTTTAACATGAGAGTAATATAACTGAAGAAAACTACATAAACGAGCTTTTACATTAGCAATGAGGAGGCCACGAGATGGCAAAGGAACACCCTCCTCCGCTAAAGCACCCATGAGAACTTGAGAATCACCTTCCAGAATTGTACTGACCACGCCTAGTTCAAAGGCGAATTCTACAACAATTTTCACAATAGTTGAGTAAATAAGTTTCAATTAATTTTCACTTAGACCTATTAGTGACATTACAATTCTTAATTTACTAATAACCACTTGTCACATCGGTTGAAATTTTTTGTATGGTGTCTTAGTCTACTTGATCAATGTGTGTCACCCTCTCCTCACACCACGTGTCTTTCAGCAACCAGCCAATTTATTAGGTATAACCAAAAACACCATTTATCAACAAAAGCACTTGTTATTTGTGCACCTACAATGGCTGGTAATTAACAATGACCTCCTTTGTCTTTGTTAGTCTAGTCCCTTCCCATTGATATTCATTACTATGAGTGAATAATAATACTAATAATATAATAATAATCTTTCATTCCCTTTAAATTAGGCCACAAAAGTCTGCTTCCCACATTCAGTTGAAACTCCCCCAAATAAATCCAAAAAGAATTCAATGAAAACAAAATAAAGAATCTTTAGCATGTATCTTTGATAATTTTGAGGTTGTTTGTTACTGTTGTTTAAACAACTGTTTTTAGTATTTAAACAACATTACACGTATTTTTACACATTTTTTCATTTACATATAATTCGACAAAATAACAATAACGTTATTAGAAATTTCTTACTAAATAGGTCTTTTATTACGGTGATATACATAGCCATGGCCATCAAAGTGATATAACAGTTAAAAAAATAAACTAAAAAAAATTAAAGTCCCACAAAAAGTTTATAAAAAAGATTGATTAAAAAAAGAAGAGAAGCCATGAAAGCAAAGCATGTTTCAAACATGTCGATATCAAAGACAGCTAAATTACGTTCACTATTATTAATTGTTTAGTGAAAGAGAAAACTAGCCTAGTCAGAATCATGATGATATCTTCATGATTATTATAATTCAACCTCGTCACGTTTCCTTCTCATCATTTTTCCTCTTCTTCTCCTCCAAATCTGGCTTTTCTCTCACATGAAATCCTAGCCCTTCATTCCCTCTCGCTACCCTCTATATATACATATACCCCCCACACTCTCCCACCATAACTCTAATAGTTTCAAGCTATTCTATCTTCCCCTCCTTAAACTCTCTCTCTCTCTCTCTCTATAACTCTTTCTTTTGGTTTTCATTTTATAGACGAAAGGTCTAGTTCTGAGAGCCTGAGAGTACTGCACCAATGGCTTGCTTAAATGTCTGCAGCAACAAGGTTAGTGAAACTTCATTATATTTCCATGAAACTGTGTGATAAAAATGCATACTTTCTGTTACTACATTTCTTTGGATTAATTTACAAGCTGCTCTTCATCATATTTGTTACTAATCAATATCATATCCAAATATTTTGTGTTATTGTTGATTCATTTTGGTATTTAGTTTTGTCATCAAAGCTCAAGATCTTCCATGTATTGCATGGGATCCTCATGTAACATGTTGCACTTTTGGGAAAGTGTTGGCATGTATATTTCGACTCTGGACATAGTAACGTACCCCTAAAATGTTGCAGAAACCTCTCTATCTTTTGGTTTCCTTCTTTTTTTTCATGGTTAAACAGGCAAGAACTACTTTTTTTTTTTCCTTTCTTTTTGATAAACAGACAAGAACTACTTCTTCTATCTATAGAGCTAGAATATATGATGCTACATATAATTCTGGACTTAACCTAATAGATCAAAAACAAGGAATATACCTAAACTTAACCTAATAGATCAAAAACAAGGAATATACCTAAACTTGTTTATAATTAAAAAAAAAAAATTCTGTTAAATCTTTAAAAAAATGACTAGCCACACATTATGTTTTATTTATTTATTTATTTTATATATATAAACACATTATGTTTTATCAACGTGGGTTGATGGATCCAACACCAACATACTTTGAATCCGGTTGGGGCTTGTAATTCTGGATCCTAACAAAATGAAGTGGCTCTGGCTCTGGCTCTTATCATTGGAACCTAGGTCCATATCCAATGAACTTATTTATATTCTCTTATTTTGTTGGGTAAAAAAAATTTGAGTTAGTGCAAAAATATAATTATACTTAAAGAATAAAATTATAATTATGATAATTATAAATTGATATTTTAAGTGAAACTTATTGAAGATCTCCCACATGGCAAGCAATAAGAAAAACCACGTACCTTGATTATTATTTTTTCTGAAATGATTCTTCAAAAGATTTAGAGCTCAAACTTTCATGTCTAAATAAGAAGTATTGAGCTCAAACTTTCACGTGGTGCCCAGCTGACGTGTGGAGATATCTTGGTTGTCTGACGCTATATAAAGTGAATCTCACGTGAGTCAAGCTGTCTCTTCATTAAGTTGATTTGTTATTTTTGTTTTTTGTTATTATTAATTTTTTCCAAAAAGTAAAGATACAGGGCCTGTTTGGTTTGGCATTTCAAACAACATTTTTTAGTTTTTAAACAGCATTTTACGCATTTCAATACACTTTTTCACCCACACGTATTTCAAAAAACTACAAACAACAATTTTCAAACTATTCTACCAAACACCCCCACAAAATATGTGTGGACGTCGAAATCGACGTCCTGCATAAATTTTTTTTTTTACTGTTTAGATATTATTTATTATTAAAAATTAAAAATTATAAACTAAAAATAATGTAATAAAATAATTTTTAAATATGTGAATAGTGTTATGAGACCTATTTTTATTGAAAATTTTACTGAATTAGACAACTTGTGAGTCCTGTGAGTAGTGCATAAGACCCACTGATAAAAACATAATTGCGCTGAAATTTCATTTCAGCACAGTCCAAACTAACACTAAGTTAATTGGAAGATTACTTTTTTTTTTGGAAAAAAATTATAGAATTTACTTTTTTGTAAAAATAAAATAAAATATAATTTATTATAGAAATAAAAACAATAATCTACATAAAAAAAAATAAATTTTAAAAGTTTAAAAGTAAATAGTATAAAATATTTGCTACATATAGAATTATGTAAAAGTAAAAAGAAAGCAACATTTGTTTGAGGGTCATGTTATTTTCTTTTTACTACCACGTAACCTTTTATTATGCAACAAAACTTTTCTCAAAATATAAATTTGTTTTAGCTAAAAGACATTATAAGAATAGCATTGCCATGAGTTTTAATTATGAAAGCATGAATTCAATTAAATGGAAGTTAATTGATTATTAAATTGTATTGGCTTTATTTATGTACTTTTGATATGGAGAAGAGAGTTCCTCATAATTGATTTGACATATTATGACAACTAGAGTTAACAATTTTTATTTTTAATATATAAGATGTCAATTAAACTAGGGGTTTATATTGAAGAAATAATTTATTTGTTTACAAAATCTCTAACAAAAGGTTTTTATTTTTTATAATTTTAAATTGAGCTCAAATGTCTTAATCAATCCTATATTTAGATCTAGATCCTACCTTAATTCTACTAATTAATTAAAAAATTTAATGAGATTCATATCATTTAACAATTCTAAAATCTTAAAACTTTAAGATCCTATTGATTTGAATTGGGATTTTAACAACCACATATCGAGATCAAACCCATGCTCTCCAAGATGTAAGAGTTTGGAGATACCTATCAATTTAGCCAAAAGCTTGGTCATATCTAAAGTTTTTTTTTTTTAAAAAAAAAAAGTAAGAGAAGCGATTTGAATCAATATTCTCCTCACTTGGAGAATCAGCCCATGTCACTAAGTTACAAGATCTTTGAGAATTTGTTGGTCTTTCTTGAAACTATACTTATAACAACATAAAATTGTTAAATATTAATTACTATTTCTGTCTTTTTCTTCCTTTAATGGATTTTTTTTGTGGTTTTAGCTTATATCTAATTCTCTTAGGAAAAAAGTGTTAGGTGGTTTTGACTTTTGAAACTTCATATTGTTAACTACTTACAATTCTCTGCGTATGCTCGTTAATTAAGTTAATGGATTATGATTCCAAAAAAAAAAAAAAAATCATGGATTATGTGTGTTCTGATTCTTTTATGGTTTAAGAAAAAAAAAAAAAAAAAGGAAAAAGAAAAACTGTTAGCCATAAATCAGATTTTAAAAATGATGTAGTAGTTTAATGGTACGTTCTATATATCAAAGCTTTTATTTCTTCTAATTAAAGCTTGTACTTGACCTAAGCGACGTATCTGAATCAGTTACAAACCATGCATCAAGCATGCTTCGTAAAGCAAAGGTTATTATGTGGAATGATCTCTGGGAATTGAAAAAGTCCAAACATCAGAAAACAGTTTAGCTTTTCCTTCAATTATATTTTCCAACTTCACTAAAAATAAAAGAGAACAGAAACAATTTTTGCTCATTTCTTACACACAGCAAACCTGTCAATCCAAATCCATGTCTCCAATTTCCAAAATACCCTTTATCACAGATACAAATAGTCAAAATATAAGCCCAATTAATGGTTAAAAACATCAATCAAAGAACACACAGGTTGTTATCACTGACTATCAGATTCGACATGGAGTGGTTTTCTACAGTTCATTTAATGTGACACTTGTGGGTGTGGTATTTGCACGCCAAACTTGTCACGTCCATCACACTCTTCATGGCCGTCTACATTTTATCTCTAAATCAAATTTGGTCCTACAATCTTTTACAAAAATAGGCTAACATCTTGGCGTTTGTGGCATTAAAATTGAGTAAGCTTACGCAGCTTGAAATCTTCTTTCTCACAATATGTGTGGTTGATATGACCATACGTAAAGAACTGATAATTATATATTATGAGAATGACAACGCACATATCACATGTATAAAATAATTAATGACGGAGCCTAAATGGATAAACCACACAAGCATAGAACTTAATTAATGATACTTCATAATATTTACTTGTTTCATTTTGGTACGAGGACATTAAATGCTCTATCACTAGCTTCTGATCGAGATTTAAAGTAGTGTTTGAGATCATGTATATGTTCTTCATTTAATTGTTTGGTTGGATTGTTAGTTGAGAATCAATATGAGTGAGACATTTCTATTTCCACGTGAACTTTCAGGGTGCCGTGGATGGGAAGATCAAACAGGGGCAAGAGACTTGTACACTTGATGGAACTGTAGATTGGCATGGCCGCCCTGCAATTAGAGAGAGATCTGGAACTTGGGTTGCTGGAATTTTGATCCTAGGTGATTTTGGCATTCTACACTGCTTGTGTTTTATATATTTATTAATAAACCATTTTAAGAAAGTTTTAATACAATTTATATGACAAATATATAAAAAATGTAAAAAAAAAAAAGTTATTTTTTTTATTTTTTCATAAATAATTTCTAAAAATAGTTATTAAATTAATACTCTTAAGACATCTGTTAACTTTTCTTATAAAAGGTTTATAAAAATTGCTCATAAACTAATGCTCTTTTTTTATTAAAAATATCTTAAGATGCAAACATGAAAATCATCTCCTATTTTTTTGTTTTCAAAATATTCTCAGTTACCAAGAAAAGCTTTAAGTACATATTATATATATATATATATATATATTTATCATTATGCAATTTTTTAGCAAATAAGATTCCTCTTCTTGAATCACCGCTGTGTTCTAATAATCAGCAAAGACAGCAAAGCTGCATGGAGTTTTCCTAAAAGTGCTACTAATTATGTTTTATATTTCTTTATTTCTAGATATCAATGCCTCATGTGGAAACAAAAAGTACGAATATTATTGGCAGTCGTTATGACGTTATGTAGCAAATAAGATACCCTTTTTTTGAATTATTGCTTAGTATAACTAAACAATCAATAATTTAAAGATAGCAAAACTCACGATATTTTTTGTTTGTGTTGGAAAATAATTATCACAGTGAATCAAGGGCTGGCTACATTGGCATTCTTCGGAGTAGGAGTGAACTTGGTTTTGTTTTTGACAAGAGTGTTGGGTCAAGACAATGCTGATGCAGCTAACAATGTTAGCAAATGGACAGGAACGGTCTACCTTTTCTCTTTACTTGGTGCCTTCCTTAGTGAGTCCTACTGGGGGAGGTACAAGACTTGTGCCATCTTTCAAGTCATCTTTGTCATTGTAAGTTGGCATCATTTGATATATTCTCATTTTACTACATAGATATTACAAACTAATTTATCACCTATCAATAAGTTAATTCAAACACTTATTTATTACGTTGATAAAGTTTACTAACCACTTTCATTATCATGTAAATTTGTAAAACTTTGTAATAACATTAGTATTGGTACTTTTAAGTTTTAACATTTGTCTTCTACTAGGCCAGTTAATTATTTCTCAAAAGTGTAAATCTTACTGTTCATATGCTTATGTGAATCTCGTGGTATTTATGACAGGGCCTGTTATCATTATCGCTATCATCATACATGTTCTTACTCAAGCCTAAAGGCTGTGGTAGTGACCAATCTCATTGTGGATCCCATTCAGCCTTTGAGATAGCACTGTTCTACTTTTCCACTTACCTGATTGCCCTAGGGAATGGAGGGTACCAACCAAATATAGCTACATTTGGGGCAGACCAGTTTGATGAAGAGGATCCTAAGGAGGGGCACTCAAAAATAGCCTTCTTTAGCTACTTTTATCTGGCTTTAAACCTTGGGTCTCTCTTTTCAAACACTATTTTGGGCTATTTTGAGAATGAAGGTATGTGGGCTATAGGATTTTGGGCTTCAGCTGGCTCTGCCGCTCTAGCATTGGTCTTGTTTCTTTGTGGAACCCCAAGGTATAGGCATTTTGAACCTAAAGGCAACCCTCTCTCTCGGTTTAGCCAAGTGTTGGTGGCTGCAACAAGAAAATGGAAAGTTGAGATGATGCCAAGTGGAGAAGATCTGTTTGAGTTAGACGAAAAGGAAATTTCTAATAATGGGGATAGAAAGATGATCCATACTCAAGGATTCAAGTAAGTTCATATCCTTCTACCTTTAAATTACTTATGAATACTTTAGGTAATTAAGGAAATGTAACACGTAGTCAATTATGATTATTCTGTTGAGAATTTATCACTTAATTTAAAATTTTAGGATTAAGGCTTGGTCATTAGATCGATGAAGGTTACATTGTTATGAATTAAGGGGAGAGTTAGCACTATTGATACAAAAATTCAGTTTCACAATTTATGGTCTTCAGCTGTATATGCATATTTTTCTAGGTAAAATTGGTACTCAGTACGTAATAAGCTATTCTTTATAACTCACTGCTAGGCAAAGCACATAATCATAAGTGTCTTGACCAAATATGATGTTGAAGTTGATTCATTCTAGATTTTTGACTGACAACTTAAGCCTCTACTATTTTTAGGCTTTGGCTTGAATATTTTGAAAAATAGCATATATGCTAAATGGTTTTCATATTCACCTCATCAGATTCTTCGATAGAGCTGCCGTTATCACCTCAAAGGAATTCAACCAGATTGACAAGGATGCTCGTGATCCATGGCACCTTTGCACTGTGACACAAGTTGAAGAAGTGAAATGCATTTTAAGACTTCTTCCAATTTGGGTATGTACAATAATGTATTCAGTAGTATTCACTCAGATGGCATCTCTCTTTGTGGAACAAGGTGCTGCCATGAAAACCACCATTTCAACCTTCCACATTCCTCCGGCAAGCATGACTAGCTTCGACATTCTCAGCGTAGCGGCTTTCATTTTCATTTACAGGCGGGTTCTTGACCCTCTTTTTGTCATTATCACAAAAAAAGCTAAAGGACTCACAGAGCTTCAGAGAATGGGAATTGGTCTTGTTATAGCAATATTGGCAATGATGGCAGCTGGGGTTGTAGAGTATTTCAGATTAAAATATGCAACAACAGAATGCGCCCAATGTGAAGGGTCTAGTTCCTTGAGCATCTTTTGGCAAATTCCACAGTATGTACTTATAGGAGCATCTGAGGTTTTCATGTATGTTGGTCAACTAGAATTCTTCAATAACCAAGCTCCTGATGGATTAAAGAGCTTCGGAAGTGCACTTTACACGACATCAATGTCACTAGGAAACTATGTGAGCAGTTTGCTAGTGACAATTGTGATGAGAATTTCTACTAGAGGTGGAATGGCTGGTTGGATCCCTAGTAACCTTAACAAAGGTCATCTAGACCGGTTCTACTTCCTCCTAGCAGCTTTGACAATGGCGGATCTAATAGTCTACATTGCATGTGCCAAGTCGTATAAGTATATCAAGTTTGAAGGAAAGAGTGGAATCAAAGAAGGCAATGAACTTGAGCTTAAAGTATAAGCTGTGGTAGTATATTAGTTTGGCCATATTTTGATGAAGGCTACGTGTGATAAATAAAGTAAGAAGCATTACTGTAGAAGAGAGTGATTTTTGCCATGATACTCTGAGAAATGCTTACCCTTTTCATTTCTCTAAGTTGAGCATATATATATAGGGTGTTTTAGGATGGAGATGTACTGATGTAATCATGATTTGTAACGAAAGCTTTAATGTAACTTACTTTATATACGCGTAAGGAGTATTACACTTACTTCCACGATCTCATTGTGTACATATAACATTGTCCATTACATGTTATAACATCAAGTGCCAATACTATCAATAACAATAATTGCCCAAAGTCCTTCGTAATTTCATTGGCATGATCTCTTGGATTGGATTTTCTAAAATTTATTCAAGGAAAATATTAGTTTATATTATACACTTTTATACAAACTAGCATGTAATGTAATTCATGCAAACGCATAGATGTGTTTAAAATTAAACATAATTTTTATTATAAAATATAAATAATTAGTCATATTATTTTAAAAAATAGCATGTAACACATTAAAATCTCCAAAGACATTTTTTACCATTCCCCATTTAAAAAATAAAAAAAAAGGGTATGTAAGTCAATTAATCTACCTGTCAAACGAATGTTCTAAAAGCATTAGTTAACAAATGCCTATATGACCAAAATAAGCTGGATATAATTATTGCAATGATACCTTCATTGTAATAGATAATTACTTTATTTTGTCATTGCGATAGGTTATGAAATAATTGATATCAGGTTATTGCAGTGACATATTTGTTACAGTTTTATATTTGTTATTGCAATAGATTGTAGAAGAATTAATATCTAATTATTGCAATGATAACTTCATTGCAATAAGCTATTAGTTCAAAATTTTCGTTGCAATAAATTTCAAAAATTATTTATATCAATTTATTGCAACTATTTCTTCATTTTAATTTATTGTAACAATTTTTTCTAATATATTAAAACTTCTATTGCAACCGAAAATTGTAAATTATTGCAACTTATTATTGTTGATGCAATAATTTAAAACTTTGAAATTACCATTGCAATAATTTTAATTTGTAGATACAATATTTTTTCTAATACTATACTATACATATTTTGTTGTATTATCTACATATTTTTTATGGGAAATGAAAAAAGAGTAATTAATATTTTGACAGTTTTTTTCATTTTCCAAAAAAGTGGTATCAAAACTTTTTTAAAATAGATTATTAACTAGTGTCCTAAGGGCACTCGTTAGCATTTCCCATATTAATATTGAAGACAACGTTTCAACCAATAACAATACACAATACCATTCTTAGAGGAAAATATTAACATAAAGCAAATGCGCAGGATTCAATTTTTTACAATGGCCAACAATTAAGGTATCAATATAAAGAGGTATCTACTTCTTGATTATAGTGTCGAAGTCATGGCCATTTCATAAATTATAATACAATCTTGCTCTATATTATGGCCATAAGAAAATATTAAAACAACCTGTAATACTGCTTTAAACCAAATCTCCATTGCAACTACCCGATTCAAACCCAAATGTTAAAATTCGAATGGAGATGAGGAAATACAAAACAATAACTCCAATAACCAAATATGCTTAAATAAATAATTAAAGCTATTAAGCCAAAAAAAATGCGAATTTAAACTGATTTTACAAAGTCAAACGGTGCACAAATAACAATATGTTGTGTAACTTTGGCACACACAATAAGGCAAAAAGTATGTAACCGAATAGTATAACACCATCTTCTCAAAAAAAAGAATAGTATAACACCATGATCAATACTTAGAGCAATTTTTCAATCACGGTTGACCGAATTATTTTCTAACCTTTTCATCAAGGGAATATAGCGCCAATAATGTTGTTTTCTTATTTCTGTACTCCTCTGGCAGAAAGGAAACCAGGAGAAATAAGAAGTGAATGTAAATACATAAAGAGAGAGTTAAAAGATATAGTAACGGTAGTAAAATTGTATTGAAACAGTTTCTTTAATCCACCAAATGAAAAGACACAATTTTTCAGTGTTTTAAAATGTAAACATGTCACAAATTTATATAGCCATGTGGCGCAATAAGGAGTGGTCAACAAAAAGTTAAACGTTTCAACTATTAGTTATTATATAGATATATAAAATAATAATTGTTATTATTGGTTATATCATTTATTTTTTGGATAATAAAGATATATCATTTTTAAAGACTCTTAAAAGCCTTACAAATTATATAATAGTTCAAAAAAAAAAAAAAAACTTTATACCAACCTATTGTTATAAATAAACCCGAAATGGTATTTGATTGATACCCAAACACATTGTTCCCTTAACCAAACCAAAACGATCACCGTATGAAATTGACTCATTTTTTTGTTTTTAATCTCAATCGAGAGCTCTCTACCCTCTCTCAACTCTCATTCATTCTCCTAACTGAATGAGTGATATTAGGAATAATATAGATTTTACTACATAAGTCTTATAAATTGATGTGTCATCAATTACAAAAATTAATACAAATACAAATTTATTATTTGTTAAAATGACACTAATTACATTAATTACCACATCAATTTGCAGACTTTTTGTTAAAAATTTTCTAATAGTTTTAGCATTTTTCTAATTGCATATTAGCACATGGATAGTTTGTTAGTGCCAAATGGATAGTAATTTGCATTTTCACTAAAAAAAATATATATTCATATTCTGGCCTCCCTCTCAATCAAAATCCTGGTTCCGTCCTTGCATGCAAGACATCATCGCACACCACCACCTTCAGATGGAGCTTGAGGAAGGCACTCTCTTCCAAGCCCAACTGCCTAGTGCTTAGTAGTTAGCACCTCTTCTTGTGGAAAAATATAAAACTATAATGTGAATGATATTTTAGAGTGATTATGTAGAAAATATTAATAAAAATAATTATCAATTAGATCTAAGTATATTAATAAAGAC
Organism: Quercus ilex subsp. ballota; assembly: GCA_032727855.1. NCBI lineage: Eukaryota > Viridiplantae > Streptophyta > Magnoliopsida > Fagales > Fagaceae > Quercus > Quercus ilex. The sequence goes on along the minus strand of CM064911.1, from coordinate 25,516,560 downwards.
ATTGGTTTCTACTTTCTATTTTGTATTTTTGAATTTGTTGGGCTTAGTATATTTGAATTTATTGGACTTTCAAGGCCAAAAAACCCATGTTGATGGCCCAAAAAAGCTCGAGAAAAAATAATTTAGTTCATACCTCTTGGGTTATAAGATTAATTGGGTTCACACTCAAGTGGGTTAGGCCCACAAGTGCTTAGAAAAAATATCCATTGATTTCTTAATTATGTGGCTAACCCAAAATAAAAGAGAAAGAAAGCATCATTTGGGACACTCTCTCCACATCAGCACACATTTTTGGTGAGACTATCCAATAAAATTAAGACACATGAACCAAATAAAAGAGCTCTATTCTTTTTGAATTCTCGATGTTCCAGACATTTAAGCCATATTCCAAAAAAGAAAAAGAATAAGAGGACAAGGCATGTTCAGCCACCGCCTGCCATCGATGGAACTGCCCCTCACCGCACCCAGCCGCCTGCCTCAGAGCTCCACCGCAGGTGTCCGGCACGGTGGTTAGCAGCATTTTCTGAGTACCGAAGCCACTAGGTGCGGTGAGAGGTGGTGGGTTTTGCCCATTGATGAAAACAACACCGCATCGTCTATATATATGTATCTGTGTGTGCACATGCATTAGTGGCATAGAGAAAGGTCAGAGAGAGAGAGAGAGATATGAAGGAAGAAGAAAAATAAATTGAAGTTAGGGTTGAAGTTGTTTTACACATTATAATACGAAGTTGTTTTTGAGTTTTATTTTTTAAATTTCTAATACTAAAACGACGTTGTTTTGGACTTTAAAAAAATAGAATTAAAAACTATGGAACGACATCATTTTATGTTAGGTTAAATTTCATAATTTCACCCATTTATATCAAACAGCCTCTCATTCTCTCTCTCCTCACAGCCTCTCATTCACTCATTCGCTCTCTCAATCTCTCTCTCTCTCTTTCCCCCCTTAGCCTTTGCCACTCGTAGTCACCATCCTCTATTGCTCAATGCCTCCATTCGGTCCATTCTCCAAGCATCTTCGTCTCCTCTCTCCTATTTCTCATAGCTATTCTTTGGAAGTTTTAAGAGAAGGTTTTGGTGGTCAATACCTAGGCTACTATGCTTCTCCTTGCTATTAGGTATTTGAATTTATTTGATGCTCAAGACCTAAGATACTAACTATGCTTTGCCTTACTATGCTTTTTAGAAAGATTGTGAATTTATTTGAGATATTTTATGTGGGTATTTGAGAAATATTGTGAATATGTTTGTTTGTTTTTTATTTTTAATGAATATTTGGATTGTTTGATAATTCTATATGGGTTGTTTGATGTGGATTGAGAATTTATTTTAATATTTGGGTTGCTTTTTAACCGAACTAACTGCATCGAATCGAAATGGTGCACCGCACCTTGGGTAGACTAGTTTCCACCTCCCCACAAGTGAGGTGCGGTCAGGGTTAAGGGGAAATCGTGCCCTTTAGATGCAATGCAAAAAAGTCCCCAAAAACCGGCCGCACCGCATTGTATACAACCCTAAAGAGGACACTCCTTTAGTGGTGGGGTACTGAAGTTCTTGCAATTTTTCTCAAACAAGATGCATAATAGTTGTCTCACTTAGCCCTTCTTTGTCATTAATCCTAATTTTTAGTAGTTTAATAATACGTCCACATCTGACTAAAGTATTAGAAGTTGCATGATATATCATAAATACTTCCATAATATATCACCATATTTGACTTGGTTTCGTCAACAAATGCTTGGAAAGAAAGCAATAAAATAAAAAGAGAATTGGTCTGGCTTGCATGAGCTCAAGAGAATGTCATGAACCTTGCCTACCAATGGTGGGAACAATCTTGAACCTTCCAAGCCATACTTTTAGGAAAGTTTTCTTAACTTGTTATTAAAAAGTATTGCTATTTTCCTATTAGGCCTTGATGGTCCATATATATATATATATATATATGAGAAAACATTAGGTCAGGCTGTGGTGTAAAATACTGGTTTTACGCCATCCAATAGCCCTTCGCCATGTCACCATCGCTTAGGGTCCGTTTGGATACAGCTGAAAACTGAAAATACTGTAGCAAAATAATTTTTAAATGTGTGAATAGTACCGTGGAATCCATTTTTAATGAAAAAGTTGCTAAAAAGTGAAAATTGTGGGTCCGTGAACAGTGCACAGATGCACTATTCATTGACAAAAGTCAACAAGTGCGGCTACTGTTCATTGAACAGTAGCCACACAGTAACCATGAACAGTGCACATCGTAAATGTGCCAGCCAAACGATATCTAAATCTCCCGAAGGAGGAGAAATAGAACGATTTCTCGAGTCTTTTGGCTAAATATTGCTAAAATTAAAATATATTTGCGTTATAAGTACTGTTTGAAGTTATTTGTGGAAATGAGGAGAGAGATTGAATTTCGGCAACAGTGTTGCCGAAATTCAACAAAAAGTAGGAGAGAGAATGAGAAGAAGGAGGAAAGAGAAAAGCCCAATGTCAGGAACAGTAAATCTTGAATTTCGGCAACAATGTTGCCGAAATTTATTTGCCCAAATTTCCTACGCTGCCCGGATGTGTGAGAAGTGCAATAATGAGTGGGTGCCAAAAAAAAAAAAGTAATTGTGGCAATGGTATTGCCGAAAATGGTAGGGGAAAAAAAAGTGAATGCGGAAGAATTAAAGAAAAATATATAAAGTGTTATGTACACAATATTTTCACAACAAATCACAGGTAACTGGTTATTATTAATTCAAATTTAAATTTAACATTGAGATTACTATTTTAATCCAATAATAACAATAAGTAACAACCTGATACTTAGAATTTGTTGTAAAAATATTGTAAAAATTGTGTGCACTTCATTTCTAAAAAAAAAAAAAATTCAATTGCGGCAATGGTATTGCTGAAATACCATTGCCACATTTTTGGGAAAAAAAAATCCCAATTGTGGCAATGGTATTTCCGAAATACCATTGCCACAATTGAAAAAAAAAAAAAAAATTCCCACAATTTCGGCAATGGTATTGCCGAAATTGTGGGATTTTTTTTTTTTTCAAAAATGTGGCAATGGTATTTCGGCAATACATTGCCACAATTGGGATTTTTTTTTTCCAAAAATGTGGCAATGGTATTTCGGCAATACCATTGCCACAATTGAAATTTTGTTTTTTTAGAAATGAAGGGTACACAATTTTTATAATATTTTTATAACAAATTCTAAGTGTCAGGTTATTACTTATTGTTATTGTTGGATTAAAATAGTAATCTCAATGTTAAATTTAAATTTGAATTAATAATAACCAGTTACCTGTGATTTTGTTGTGAAAATATTGTAAAAATATTGTGTACGTAACACTTTATATATTTTTCTTTAATTTTTCCGCATTCACTTTTTTTTTCCCCCTACCATTTTCGGCAATACCATTACCACAATTACCATTTTTTTTTTTTGGCATCCACTCATTATTGCACTTCTCACACGTCCGGGTAGCATAAGAAATTTGGGCAGATGAATTTCGGCAACACTGTTGCCGAAATTCAAGATTTACTGTTCCTGACATTAGGCTTTTCTCTTTCCTCCTTTTTCTCATTCTCTCTTCTACTTTTTGTTGAATTTCGGCAATACTGTTGCCGAAATTTAATCTCTCTCCTCATTTTCATAAATAACTTCAAACAGTACCTATAACGCAAATATGTTTTAATTTTAGCAATATTTATCCAAAAGACTCACGATTTCTCTGCTTCAAACAAAAAAAAAAAAAAAATCACGCTGTTTTCCTCTGCTTCACCGCATCTTGTCCTCTACTTCATCTCTGCTTCCTCCCTGGGAGATTGTGGGTGAGGAGGACACTAATCAACAAGGAGACAACCTTATTAATAAAAATAATCCTTCTGATTTTGGGGTTCAAGAAGCTTCTTTCGGAGAAAATGTTTTGGACTTTGAAGCTAGAGAGAGGTGGGTCTTTCTTCTTCTTCTTCATCTTTTCGCTTTTTATTTAAATCTCCGTTGTTTGTGCTGAGGAAACCAGCGAAAAATTTGTAAAATTGGATTATTCAATCATAGGTTTTTTTTTTTTTTTTTTCCTTATATTATAAAATTGGGTTTATTCGCAGGGGAGGGAATTTCTAGATTATGTTCCCATCTCTTCTTCTTTTTCATTTTCGTTTTTGTTTTTTCGGTTAATCTGATACCTCTTCTCTGTTTTTGGTTTTTTTTTTTTTTTTTAAATGTCCATTATCTTCTAAGCTAAGAAAACGAGGGAAAATCTAGGAAAATTGATTTTGAAACATGGGGTTCCATCTTTTCTCCTCATAGCACCGGACCTCCACCCCGCCGCTGAAGTTGCCGCACATGTCGGTCAGTAGCTGGCGCTGCTGCACCGAAGCTCCACGCCATTGTTCAAGGTTTACTCCTTTTTCTTGATTCTTCTCTGTTTCTTACTTAATGGGTCTTCGTTCTTTTGATTCTTTTGGCTTTATACTTGTTGTTAACATTATGGGTTTGTCTTTTTCTCATCTGGGTATTGATTTGTTATTGATTTTCTCTTCTAAACGTTGATTTCTTATGTGGGTGTATATTTGTTATCAATTTGTGATTGTTCTTTTTGTTTACTTCAGGGCTTGTTTCTCTACCTACGATGCTGGTTTGGCAATATGGTTCTTGATTTTGAGCGATTCTTAGTCATATATTGACTACTTGTTCTTGTTTTGACGTGAATGTATTATATGAGTGTGTTATCTAGAATAGAAGTGGGAAATTTTGAGTATTTCTTTCCTAGTCTGTGGCTATTCAGTTTTCTGTTGAGGGTGTTTTATTTGCTTTATGTTGCTTGGTATATAGCCCACAAAGCAAATATAAGATTGTGAGGAGAGGAGAGAAGAGGAGAGGAGGAGATGAAATGGGTTTAGGCGTTGGAGTTGTTTAGTTCTTCAGGTCTGATATGTGTTTTGAGAATTTTTAGTTTAATTGAGTTATAATTATGTGCGCTGAGTTGCATTGGGTTTTCAATAGAAATATGATGTGGCGTTTATTCATTGGTGGCGTAAAGAAGGCTCTTTACGCCAGCTCCTGATCGAAGGTTCTATATATATATATATATATGAAAGGGGAATATTCATCACAAATTCATTTCATTTTTCAAAAGCTTTTGAGCCACATTCTAATATTAACTCTTTGAACATGTTTCGACAATCAGATCTAATTGCCTTAATATAGATTACGTTTTGCCTCTAGATTGACATATTTGTAAATTTTTGGTTTGGTGCTTATTTCCTTTACTAACCAAGTTGACACATTTTATCTCTCTTGCTAAATTGGGCACCAAATCAAAGCTTGAAGCTATATCCTATGACAGTTTGGACATGAACTTTATTCCATATGTTTCTTGGAAAAATTCTATATAACTGTGAATAAATTTAAGCAAGTATAGTGGAAGCACAACCATACAAGAATACAAAAAATTATATGAAAAACCTTTCTCCTTGAAGGGAAAGACTATGAGACAAACTTCGAATAATTTCACTATATTAAATAGAGATTACAACATTTAAAAATACAACTTGAACAAAAAAAACTCTTTTTCTTATTTTCACTCACTGCTCTCTTTCTTACTATGTATCTTTCACAATTTTCTCTTCTCTTTTGCTTGCTCGCTCACTCATGCAGTTCTTCAAGAATGCACTTAGTCCTCAGTTTCTCTTGGACTTCACTTCTTTCACTTCCTCAAATGGCCGAATGGCTTTTCCCTTTTATTTCTTTCACCTTTTCTTCTTTTTCTTCCCTCCACACCCTTCACATCAAATCACAATAAATACAAGCCACTTACTTTGACTTTTGCTTCAACCAAAATCTCTTTCTTTAGCTCTCATTGGCCGAATGGCCTTAAGAGCATCCACATCCGGATGCTATATCTCATCTTATTTTACCATCCTAAAAAGTTACTTTATCAATTATACCATACTATTTTACAAAACACCCAACATCTCAAAACTCTATATTTCATCATTTTATTAAAATATTATTTTTTAATCTTTCTTTATTATTACTTTTCCAACCGTCATTTTTTTGTTTCAAATTCAACTATTCTGGAGTCTTTTGGTTAAATATTACTAAAATTAAAATATATTTGCGTTATAAGTATTGTTTGAAGTTATTTGTGGAAATGAGGAGAGAGATTGAATTTCAGCAATAGTGTTGTCGAAATTCAACAAAAAGTATGAGAGAGAATGAGAAAAAGGAGGAAAGAGAAAAGCCTAATGTCAGGAACAGTAAATCTTGAATTTCAGCAACAGTGTTGCCAAAATTCATTTGCCCAAATTTCCTACGCTGCCCGGATGTGTGAGAAGTGCAATAATGAGTGGGTGCCAAAAAAAAAAAGTAATTGTGGCAATGGTATTGCCGGAAATGGTAGGGGGAAAAAAAAGTAAATGCGGAAGAATTAAAGAAAAATATATAAAGTGTTACGTACACAATATTTTTACAATATTTTCATAACAAATCACAGGTAACTGATTATTATTAATTCAAATTTAAATTTAACATTGAGATTACTATTTTAATCCAACAATAATAATAAGTAACAACCTGACACTTAGAATTTGTTGTAAAAATATTGTAAAAATTGTTTGCACTTCATTTCTAAAAAAACAAAAAAACAAAAAAAATTTCAATTGTGGCAATGGTATTGCCGAAATACCATTGCCACATTTTTGGGGAAAAAAAAAAATCCCAATTGTGGCAATGGTATTGCCGAAATACCATTGCCACAATTGAAAAAAAAAAAAAATTCTCACAATTTCGGCAATGGTATTGCCGAAATTGTGGGAATATTTTTTTTTTTCAAAAATGTGGCAATGGTATTTCGGCAATACCATTGCCACAATTGGGATTTTTTTTTTCCCCAAAAATGTGGCAATGGTATTTCAGCAATACCATTGCCACAATTGATTTTTTTTTTTTTTTAATTAGAAATGAAGTGCACACAACTTTTACAATATTTTTACAACAAATTCTAAGTGTCAGGTTATTACTTATTGTTATTGTTGGATTAAAATAGTAATCTCAATGTTAAATTTAAATTTGAATTAATAATAACTAGTTACCTGTAATTTGTTATGAAAATATTGTAAAAATATTGTGTACGTAACACTTTATATATTTTTCTTTAATTCTTCTGCATTCACTTTTTTCCCCCCTACCATTTTCGGCAATACCATTGCCACAATTACCATTTTTTTTTTGGCACCCACTCATTATTGCACTTCTCACACGTCCGGGCAGCATAGGAAATTTGGGCAGATGAATTTCGGCAACACTGTTGCCGAAATTCAAGATTTACTGTTCCTGACATTATGCTTTTCTCTTTTCTCCTTTTTCTCATTCTCTCTCCTATTTTTTGTTGAATTTCGGCAACACTGTTGCCGAAATTCAATCTCTCTTCTCATTTCCACAAATAACTTCAAACAGTACCTATAACGCAAATATGTTTTAATTTTAGCAATATTTAGCCAAAAGACTCAACTATTCTGGCCTTTTCAAATCCATCTATTCCAACAGTCATACTCCCGCCAGTTTTTTTTCTTTTCAATTTCTTTCCAATGATTTCAACAACCTGTCAATTTTTTTTTTTTTTAGAAAGAACCTGCAAAATATCTGTGGACGACTAAATTTCTCGGTTCGATATAAAGTCAAACAAGTAAAATAATTTCACAAATGCGAATTTGTATTAATGATTGTGTGGTACGATTCTCTGTGATTACAAAAGAGTGATCCTCTAATTCGATCTCCTTGAAAGATTTGTTAATTTGGAATTGTGGTAATATGATTTAGATTCGAACAAGAAGTATATTTCAATTTGGCTGAAGAATGGATCGAAGATCTTTGAAACAGAATTACAATAAATCTCTGACTATGAGCTTGTTAGAAATCCTTTGTTCTTCGTGTTCTTCATGTGTTCTTCGTGTTCTTCATGTGTTCTTCGTCTTCAAAGATTTGTGGTGGAAGTTCTTCGGGGCTTTGGAGGCTTGAATCCGTAGAGCTTCACTGATTTGTGGTTTGTTGGGTTTCTGGAGGCTTTTGAGCTTGATTCCAATGGACTTTGAGATCTAGGCAGGTAATTTGGATGATTCTGCTTCGAATGTTCTTCGTATTTGAAGGTTGAAGTTCTTGAAGTTGCTGGAGGCTTTGGGGCTTGATTCCAGCAGAGCTTCTGGACTTCTGAACTCAAGATGTCTTCTCTGATGCTGCTTGTGCTTCAGATGACTTGGTGTCCTCCTAAATGTCTTACGAAGTCTTCTATTTATAGGAGTTTGGAGGTGGGTGAGCGACACGTGGTGAAGTCTGATTGGTGACACATGTCACAGCCTGATTGGTCCGCTTATGTCATCGCTTACACGTGCGAGGCTGATTATGTCATCGCTTACACATGCGAGGTTGCTTATGTCATCGCTTACACATGCTGATGTGTGGTTGGTCTTTGCATGACACTTGACAAATTTCTGTTAGTCTCTGAATAGTGATAGCAAAACCTAGCAGCAATACGTGGCGCTTTGTAATTGGCTGTATTTTGTGGATTTGGTAGTGTGACGTGTCAGCTTGTAATAGGTCAGGAATTTTCCTTCTCTACAATATCAATGCACTCAAATTTGCCAACTTTAAAAATCCACATGCATATATATTTCATCAAACCTGTCAAATATTAATGTAAAATCTACATATATATATTTATAGATGCATCCTGTCAAATATTAATGTATTCAACCTACCAATTTTAATGATCCACACACACACATATATAGAACCTGCCAATTTTTCATTTTTTTTTTAGAAAGAACTTGCCAAATATTATAAGAAAATATGAACATGACAATAAGACAAAAGAGAAGCGTAATTCCCATTAAAGAGAACAAAGGCTCCGCAAACATTAATCAAGTGAGCCATTACACTAATAAGAATGCATACAAAGTCACAAATGGAAAATCATAAAACAGTATAGAAATAAAGGAAGAAATATGGGTATTAAACATGAAACTAGTCCACCAAATAAAAGAGTGTAAACATTAAGCCCTTGTCTCAAAAATTCCTTAAGAAATAGTGTAATGACAACTGCTACACTTATCACCATACCCGCTCCAGTTTCCCACAGCAGCCCCTCCTCCAAGTTCAAGTCCTTCCCAAATTAACTGCAAGCACCAATTCATCAAAATTTTAGTAAAAAGAAAAAACCGAAACACTATTATATCACTTCTTATAGCCTATTACCATAATGCAGAATGAAAAGATTTAAAAGTGGTGCCAAAAAATCATCATCCATTTGTGAGATATTAGCCCATCGTGTTATCTCTTCTTGTGTACTCATCCCTTTTAAATAAGGAACTTAAAATAGTTAGTGTATGAAGTCAATTAGAGCCAACTCACAAAGTCCAAGAGTTCAAGTATTTGTGATACGTAATTACTACAATTAGAAATACAAACTTAACCAAATCTACAAGAGTTCATAGCCTTCACATATTATGATTATGCTGAAAACTCAAAGCAATTCTTATTTGTATATTTACAATCAGTATAAGCTAATCATAATATTTTCTTCAACAAGTGTAAGCATAAGCAGAACAAGAAAGTACAGACTATATCACTCAAAGGACTAAGCAGAAAATTATTATAGAAGCAAAAAAATTTGGAAAGAGGCCAGTCATGTAATTAAGAATTGTTGATAAGGTTTATAGTGTTATACTAGATCGAAACCTAGATGCAATTTTAATTATGAACCCAACTAGGGAACTACCCACTATTCTAAAAAATGTCCACTTCCCTCTACTTTTGGAAGGCTGAACTTAGACAACCTAGTGGTAATGCATAGCCAGTATGGAGAGGATATCGTGGATTCAAAATCCTAAAGTTTGTAGCAAAAATCTTAGACTACAAATTTCTACTATGACATATATTTATTTTAAAAATACATTTATGGTTCCATAAATTGAATAAGATGTATGAAATATTTACAACCTATTGCCTAGGGAAAAATCATAGAATGTTTGAAACCATCCTCATAACTTTTAAGCTGATCAAGTTCACATAACCAGCTATGGATGCTCTTAATCATCTACTGTTACAAGAGTCCATCCTAGGCAAACTTCCTCCTCACCTACTAAACGGGCTTTCAAGAGGAGAAACACCTCATATTCTCATCATTTAAATGGCTATCTGCAGATAGAACCTGAACCCAATCCAAGATCTTTATCCAAACAATATAAAATTTTGTCTATAAAATTCAACTTAGACATAGAGTAAAGCATGTGGAGTTCACTTTAAAAGAACAGATAAATAACACCAAGAAAAGAAATGACCTCAGCTAATGGCACAACAATGATGGAGATCATAGTATCATACTCATGAAAAACAAAAGAGAGGCACACCCCCAAGAATTGATATTTCCTTTTTTTAAGTTTTGAGAGAAAAAATAACATAGTAATCCACAGCTGCAAACCAAAACTATAGTTCATAGTATCACTAATCAAACATGCATGTTGGAGAAAACCCAATGTTAAAAACATTCTTAAACCCCAAAAGGTATATACCCTTTTTGTCGAATGTTGAATGCAGATTTTTCTAACCACATAAATTTTCTCGGTTCCATTAATGCAAACATTCATTATCAGCAGCTATTTACAAAAAAACACAGATTAAAAACGTACCAGGCTTTAGAGGCCAAGACTTGAGGCGGCAGAGATTATGAACAGAGAGAGATGCAGAGAAGAGGTGAAGCAAGACTCCAAATGGTCTTCAAGAAAGATTCTAAAATCTTCCCTATCAAGTTCACATAGCCAATTATCAATGGAGCAAAAGAATACACATGCAAACCCACTTTTATGTAAATCCCATTACGAGCTACAAAAAAATAATGCATAAATCAACAAGCATTTTACAAAATCCGAATTGTACAACAAAATTTTCACGTTCACAATAGGAATTTAGAACAAAGACATGGATGATATCAAAATGTGGAAGAAAGAAAGGATCTGAGATGAGAAGGGATTTGGGTTTGAGTTCCGTACCTTTCTTTTGAGGACCCAAATTTCAAGCAAAGCAAAGTGAGAGAGAGAGAGAGAGAAAAGAAGCTGAATCCCACCTCTGCAAACATCAACAGCAATTATTTGATCAAAACCAAAACACAAACACAAGCTGAATCCCCATTTTTCTTGCAGAAAGAGAAAAGAAATATAAACAAAAAAACTCAAATACATTGATCAAAACCCACCTAGTAAATTGCTTTGATTTTGATTTTGATTTGAGAGACCGACGGAGCTTCGTGAAGAGATTTTGCAAACAAAATCTTAATCCAAACCCACAAACACTTGAGATGAGTGAATCGGTAAAGGGATGAGTGAATTGGTAAAAAGGGATGAGTGAATCGGTGAATCCAAACCCACAAATCTTAATGGAGTGGAAAGTTAAATGGGTATCAGAGCACGGATTTCTTATTGTTCATGGGTATCACTCATCGGTAATGGGTATCACTCATCTTAATCGGTTGGATTTATGAGATAAGTGAATCGATAAAGGGATCGGAGCATGGATGCCTCGTCGGAATCACTATCGGAGAGAGAGAAGCATCTAATCGGAGAGAGAGAGGGGCTTCGGAGAGAGTATTGGGTCTGAAGAGAGCACATAGCAGAGGAGAAAGAGAGAACGAAGAGAGAGAAAAGATGAGAAAGAATGAGAGAGGAGAGAGAAATTTTCGGGTTAAAAATCACCTTAAGCATTAAAATTTTTTTTTTTTTTTATCCCATTCAACTACAGTATCATCTTACATTTGAGATGGTACTGTAGCTGAATCTAAAAAAAATTTAGCCTTTTATGATATGGCCTTCCCGTTGTTGGTGAATTTTGGCCTTTAATGGTATATCATCTTAAGATTTAGGATATGCAATGTGGACTGCGAATGCTCTAATGCATCAACCCCTTAATTTCTTTTCTCTTCTTCTTTTCGGCGTCATGGTTTTGAAACCCGGACCGACCGTACGGTCTGACCGAAAAAATCTTGAACCGTTCATTTTTGCAGTTCTTTTAGCCTCAAGAACCGTTCTATGTGAGTAAAGCAGAGACCTGTGTGAACCGCGGTCGGACCTCACGGTTTTGAGAACCGTGATCAGACCGCTTCTCACGGTTCCCTCCTTCCCTTTGAATCTGAACATTAAAAAAAAAAAAAAAAAAAAAAAAACCGATCCTCACCGACCAAACCGTACCGAGCTTTGGGCCGACTGAACGAGTCGATGCCAGCTAACGGAACTTGATGACCTTTCCGACGCCGGTGCAGTGACACAGTCGGAGCTGATTTTCAAAACCGACTGGCGACCCATATATAGAAATAAAATTAAGGAAAAAAAGAGAAAAACATTCTTAGTAAATTACTAGAAAGAAATCCTACTTATGGCCTAACACAGAAGGCAATATTTTTTTTTGGTAGATTACATCTTGCGTCGCCATTGATGCAGAAGAGAGAGTAGAGTTAAACTTCCGTATCTGCAGAAGAGAGAGTAGAGTTAAAAACTGACGAAGAGAAAAGAAAAGACTGAAATGTAGAGAACAATGAGATAAACGGATAAGATGAAAAGAAAGTGGAGGTCGGTGGGGGTATTAAATGAAAATGCCACGGGTTAGAACTAAGTGGAGTCCGATGTTGTAGAACTAAGCAGACAATGCCACGTGTTAGGTAGAGGTAGAGTATATAACTAAGCAGAGTCTGAAGTTGTAGAGCCACCCACCACCCACGTGCTTTGATTGGACAATCCTACTTTAATTCAAAATTTTGTACTACAACCAGACTTGTCAACATGGAATGGAAAAAAGAGCTTTTTATATTATTATTATTATTATTATACTTCAATTTTTGTTCAAAATATCTAAGTGCATCACCCATCTATTGTTTTGTGTTTGTTAATAAAATGGCACGTTAAATAAATTATGAAATTTTTATGAAGAATATATTCAATTTGATTGTTTTATTTTATTTTTTTATTTGTATTAATTTAATTTATTAATTTATATTTTAAATCATTATTAAATTAATTATGACGTCATCACAGTTCGACCTCAAAAATCTTGAACCTCTCCCTTTTACGGTTCAATGAACGGTCCGGGTTTGAAAACCATATCCGAACCTTCTTCAGCTTCAAAGGTCTTGTCAGCAAGTTCTTCTCTCTAAGGCAAGACAATGTGTTCTCATCATCAACATATGATGCATCATCAACAAATGCTCAACATCGTTATGCAACATCATCACAACGTTATTTGAAGAATGAACAACTCCAAGAGCTGCTGAATGTTGTTGTCCTGCAATTCCATTCCCTCATCAACTTCTTCAGCAGCTTCAACCCTGATTCATCAATCTCAATTTTTTGACATTTAAAATTGCAAGTAACTTTTTTGTCTTCTCTTCCTCCTGCTCCTTTGATGGTTTTCCAATCTCTAGCTTGAGAGAATGGTTCTCTTCAAGGGCTTGTTGCTTTTCAAGTTGGAAGTCTTTCTATTTGGATTAAGAGGTTATTTTCCTTCTCTTTCCACGCATCTTCTGCAGTTTTCCTGGCCTCAAGATAAACTTTTTGCAGGCTTTTAGACTTCGATTGGAAATTAGGGTAGAGCTTGCTGCAGAATATATATTCTAACTGAGAAATCCTGTCTTTTGCTTCTTGAATAGTAGCAACCAGAATGGTACTAAGGCTAGAGACGAACTTTTCCATCATCACTGTCGACAGGATATCTTAGTTTAGGAGGGTACAGAAGGTGCCCTGCCATCTTTGGAAAACATAGTACGTACCCAAGAGAGATTTACCATAACATTAGTATCGGACTTCAACAAAACAATAAGCAATAGCCAATAGGTAGTCTCTAATATAAGAAGTTATTAATATGCCAGGTATTACCCCAAACAACTGAGGGCTTGTTTGGTTTATAAATTGTCATCACTCAATTTTCAATTTTCAATTTTCATCACTCATCACTTAAAATACCCCAATTTTTCAAACCCTCTCATCACTCAGTTCCGTTACTTTGTTTCAAAAAAAAAAAAAAAAACCCAAAAGTCAAACATTGCAGCTGATAATTATGAAAATGCCATTGAAAACTGAGTTTTGGAAATTGAAAACACCTAAAATATGTTTTCAGTTTTCATAACTCATCACTCAAACATCAGAGAATTGAGTGATGAAAACAAAGGTTGAAAACTAAGCCAAACAAAAAAAATTTTGTGGGACCCACACAATTTGGATGATGAAAACAAAAAACTGAGTGATATCACTGAAAACTCATCCTATCCAAACAAGCTCTGATTCTCTAAGAGAGAGTTTAGTTCACTGAGACTATCAGATTTCTAGTGTGGCAAAAAAACATAAGTTTTCAATATTTTCCAACACTTCAAAATTCTACTTAGCTATTGTGTTTCGCATTAGCTGAAAAAGACAGTTTTTTTTTATTATTTAGTTTATTTTTGTTACTATTCATGAGTCTCATTACATTTTTTTGGTACTATTAATGAGTTTCACTATATTATTCCAATTAGGTTTTAGTTTTATTTACAGTAATTTCAATAAAAAGTTTTCAGTTTCAGTTAAATAAATTGTTCCTAAATGAACACGAGTGGGAAAAAAAAATTTATATAATTTTTTCTTATCAGATACTTGTGAACCCATTTGAAAGTTTACCCCCATTGCTCAATTAGAAATGGACTTTAATCATATAGTTCAATAGATATAAGCTAAAGTGTCGATATGCAAAAGTATTATGGCATTTCAGTAATTAAAGGAAAAATACTAGCTGATGGACTCTTTACTGTTTGGACCGAAAGTTCATTAAAGTCTGAGATGGGCTTATGAACTTTTATTTTAAAATACGAACCTAGGCTACGTGCTGTAAACGGTTGAGCCTAAAAACTAAAAGAGCTGATGGGCTGGTAGGACTAAGCCCAGAAAAGCCACTTAATGGCTGGGTTGGTTAATTAGTGAGATGGCCTTAGGCCTCTCACGGATTGGGCCAGACCTATGGGGCTTGGGCTAAGCCCAACATGAACCAAACCCATGACCTAATCTGGTAGGGTTCCAAAAAATTGGATCGGGTCAACCTGACCCAACTTATAACAGCTACCAGTTCTCCCCCCCCCCCCCCCCCCCCCCCCCCCTCTCTCTCTCCCCTTGAGCTACTCACATTTTGTGAACCAGAGCCCCGACTCCGTGGGTATTTAGTTTGAAGGTTGCCCAAATAATCTTGAATAAATAAATATAATGTGGTTCATACTAAAGGCTTGTGTACCCTCCTAAACAAATAAAAAATAAAATTCTGGGGGGCCAAAGCCAACACTAAAATAACTAAAAACAAAGTTTTTTTTTTTTTTTTTTTTTTTTTTTTTAAATTAAAAAAAAAACATATAAACCTCCATTTAATGATGGTAGAGGTTTTTTTTTTTTTTTTTTTTTTTTTTTTAATAGAGAAAATACCAAGAAACTTAATTGAAAAAGTTGCTGGAAAATCAACTGACACAAATTGAAATACATTGGAAGGAACTCTTTCCATCCAAACTATGATATTTGCAATCACATTACCTTACCTATAAGTACGAGAGAAAGTGAAACTCTAAGAAGAGTTTACATAAGATAGGACATTCTTTTTTTTTTCTTTTTTTTTTCTTTTTGGGTATAAACGAGGCTGAACTTCATTAGAAAAAAAAAAAAAAAAAAAAAAAACATACATACAAACGTTTAAGACCGGTCTTGCAAAACGACACCTTGACATACATGCATGGGCATTATAAATTGTATATAGTCTCAAAACAGAGAGATTATATATATATATATATATATATATATATATATATATATATATATGTATGTATGTATGTATGTAAATTGTTGTAAATGGCTTTCTTTGGGAAGCATTGCTGGCTTGATAGATTTTGAGAACTAAGGTGAAACTAAATTGAAGCCTTTAACATTTCATTGTTAAAATATTATTTATTTAATTTTTTTAGAAAATTGTATTTATAAATATAAATTTACAGTTTGAAGCCCAAAATCCCCTTTATAGTTCTATCGGTCCATTTTCCTTTGAAATGGAGAGGCTCCAGTATATGGTGAGGATTTGGAATGGAGAGCATCAATGGTCAAAAACGTGCCACGTCATTTAAAATATTAACACACACTTAACTCAACAAATTCAACTCTGGTTAAACAAAGGTTAATAGCCAGACCCCTTTTCTCTCACCAGCCGTTCAAACTCTCTCTCAAATTTCAAAGTTCAAATTCTCTCAACCTCCACTTCTAGCATTCTCAACTCAAACCCATCAGCAAAAACAAAGAAAAAGACCTTAGCTCACCAGAGATCCCGACACCCATACATGCATCCTTTTTAGACCCAGATCAGAGAGAGAGTAAGGGTTGGGGTTTGGAGAGAATCGGGTGTAGAGAGAGACATTGATGCTTTTTAGACCCAAATCAGAGAAGGTTAGGATTTGGGTTTGGAGAAAATCGGGAAAAAGAGAAGTTGATGATCTTTCAGGTTTGATCTATGGAGGGAAATGAGATTGAAAGACAGAGAAAGAGATTTTGGTTGAAGGAGAGAAGAAGCCACCATCGGAGATGGTGGTTGCGGTGAGTCAGCCTTGCCGATTTGGTTCAGACCCAAATCAGGGAAGGTTAGGGTTTGGGTTTGGAGAAAATCGGGAAAGAAAGAAGTTGATGCTCAACCTCCATGGCTACTACTAGCAGCCACCGTGTTCTGCTCCACCAATTCCGGCCATGGTTCTGGTAAAGTTCGTCTGTCTCTCTCTTTGATTTTTCCTTCTTTTAATTTTCTCATCAAAAAAAAAAAAAAAAAAAAAAAATAGTTCTTGGCTGAGCTTCTTCTTGCAACCACACTACAGCCAGTGGCAGTGCATATAGACGGTTTTTACACCATTGGTGGCCGCTGGTACCCCTCTTTTTCTCTTTATTGTCTCTTCTCTTTTTATTTGCTTTGTAGATATGACCGAAAACCCCATTTTGTTTCAGTTTTTATCAGTGACTAGGTTTCCTTTTGCATAAAACAATGGAGGTTTTTGGGTACAGCCAAATGTGCTGTGATTGAAGGGAAAGTGGCCTGCTTGTAGTTGTTGTGTGTTGTTATCTTTGACATCAGTAAAGTAATTGTGTTGCTTGGTCTATGCTAAAAAAATCATTATGAAATTTCTCTTTTTGTCCTAATTTTTCTTAGGTACCTGTTATTTTCCTAAATTGCAAATGAGTATTTTGCGTGTTGTAGTTCATTTTAAAGGTATAAACTGTGGCTCTTGATAGGCTAACTTGAGGGGAAAATTTTTGCTTGCTTGAATTGTTACCAATCATACTTAACAAGTTTAGCCCAAATTTGAAGTAGTTAATTTAGATTTTTATATGTTCAGGCCTCCCTCAAATATTCTGGGTTTTTGGTTCAAAAGAATGTTTGAAAATTTGGTGATGTGTTTTTTCTTTTAATAAATCTTCAAATATTTCTAGATGAACTTTAATTCTTGGGCATTTCAATGTTATACAAATATGTTACTGATTTATGAACTCTAATTCTAATTGGGCATTTCTAAGTTATACAAATATGGTACTGATATATACAATAAAGTAGAAATTGCATTTAAATTTAGGCACAATTGAGCTTATGAACAAGAGTTTGTCTTATAAATTTTTCCCCATTTATTGTGGCCAAAGCTTAGATGGATTAATAGCTATATATATGTCTCTTGTTTTCTTGTTAATAGGATAAAATGTTTTGAAGCATTTCATGATTTAAGACACATTCAGAAAAGAGCACAGTAGCTAAGACACATTACATGACAGTGTTGCATAAAGAAAAGCTTGACATAAAAATTGCTAAGAATATGAAGTGTTGGTACTCTGGCAGGAAAATAGTAGCTCTATCAAATATGGCCTTCGGTTGTAACTTGTAACTGAATTTTTTCGAAGTAGAATGTGATGTCTGAAGAAAGAAGTGCACTGCTGAAAGGGAGAAGATTACGTGGAAGACTTGGCATTGTGGATAGCTATTGCCGTGGGTGGATAGCTATTGCATTTGAAATTCATATTTGGATTACTAAGGAGTTGCTGTTGCATTCATATATGAATTATGTTATTTAGAATACAAGTACCAAATCAAGTATAACTTTATCTAAAAAACATAATTCAAATATGAATGCAACAACAACTCCTTATTAATCCAAATATGAATTTCAAATGCAATAGCTATCCACCCACGACAATAGCTATCCACAATGCCAAGTCTTCCACATAATCTTCTCCCTTTCAGCAGTGCACTTCTTTCTTCAGACATCACATTCTACTTCGAAAAAATTCAGTTACAAGTTACAACTGAAGGCCATCTTTGATAGAGCTACTATTTCCTTGGCAAAGTACCAACACTTCATATTCTTAGCAATTTTTATGTCAAGCTTTTCTTTATGTAGCACTGTCATGTAATGTGTCTTAGCTGCTATGCTCTTTTCTGAATGTGTCTTAGATCATGGAATGCTTCAAAACATTTTATCCTGTTAACAAGAAAACAAGAGACATATATATAGCTATTAATCCATCTAAGCTTTGGCCACAATAAATGGGGAAAAATTCATAAAACAAACTCTTCTTCATAAGCTCAATTGTGCCTAAATTTAAATGCAATTTCTGCTTTATTGTATAGATCAGTACCATATTTGTATAACTTAGAAATGCCGCCCAATTAGAATTAGAGTTCATAAATCAGTAACATATTTGTATAACATTGAAATGCCCAAGAATTAAAGTTCATCTAGAAATATTTGAAGATTTATTAACAGAAAAAACACATCACCAAATTTTCAAACATTCTTTTGAACCAAAAACCCAGAATATTTGATGGAGGCCTTAACATATAAAAATCTAAATTAACTACTTCAAATTTGGGCTAAACTTGTTAAGTATGATTGGTAACAATTCAAGCAAGCAAAAATTTTCCCCTCAAGTTAGCCTATCAAGAGCCACAGTTTATACCTTTAAAATGAACTACAACACGCAAAATACCCATCTGCAATTTAGGAAAATAACGAGTACCTAAGAAAAATTTGGACAAAAAGAGAAATTTCATAATGATTTTTTTAGCATAGACCAAGCAACACAATTACTTTACTGATGTCAAAGACAACAACACACAACAACTACAAGCAAGCCACTTTCCCTTCAATCACAGTACATTTGGCTGTACCCAAAAACCTCCATTGTTTTATGCAAAAGGAAACCTAGTCACTAATAAAAACTGAAACAAAATGGGGGTTTCGGTCATATCTAAAAAGCAAATAAAAAGAGAAGAGACAATAAAGAGAAAAAGAGGGGTACCAGCGGCCACCAATGGTGTAAACACCATCTATATGCACCGTCGTCGGTAGTAGTGTGGTTGCAAGAAGAAGCTTGGCCAAGAACAATTTTTTTTTTTTTTTTTTTTGGCGTAAATGCAATTTTCATCCCTACATTTTGGGGTCATTTCTATTTTGGTCCCTACATTTCTATTTTACCACTTTTAGTCTCTAATCCAATTAATGCTTGTTATTTTAGTCCTTACCGTCAGCCAACTAACAGGAAAAGCTGACATGGCAGACGGAAGATTCTATTAGCTGACGTGACACTGATGTGGCACTGATGAGGCGATTAAAATATTATTAAAAAAATATTATTTGGCATTTTTATATGCCACGTCAGCATTTTAATTTTTTTTATATATAAAAAGCCATGTCAAAAAATTTAAACCAAAAAAAAATAAATAAAAAAACAAAACTTAAATTTTTTTTTTTTTTTTTTTCACTTTCAATTATTTTTTCCTAAGAACTGAAGATGCTCTTCGTGTTCTTCCTAAATCCATGAAATAAACCAATCTCCAACAAACCCCAAATCCAAATCCAGCAACCAAATCTACTCCATCAAATCCAGAAAAACAAGAAATAAATCTAGGAAACCAAACCAAACCATAAATAAATCGAAGAAATAAACCCATAAACCCAAATCTGAACAAACTTTGTCACACAAGTCTCAAACAAACCCAGATACCCACTCGTCCAAGTTTCAAACAAACCCAGATACCCACTCGTGCAACAATGGATTCTTTTCTTGATGCATGCCACGACCACCACCTCCAAACCCCATCCTCTACCGAAACCTCCATCCAAACACTATCCTCCATTGAAACCTCCAACAAATCAAACCCATAAACCCAGAAAAATCATCAAACCCACAAAAAAACAAACCTAGAAATTTAAAACAAAACCAACACCCAAATGGACTGGCATGTGGATGTCGAAGAGGAGACCAGTGGCGATGTTGTAGAGGGAGGTGAAGATGAGAGTTGTGCCAAGGTCAAGGTGGGAGACGAGGGTGAGGGTTAGGACGATAGGGATGTAGGTGCCGAGGTCACCCACGGCACCTGAGAGCTCAGAGGAGAGGGAGGTTTTGAGGTGGAGACGGTGGCGCCATGGGGTTGAGAGGAGAGGTGTGGTGGTGGTGGTGGATTGGTCCATGGTGGTGAGAGGTGCTCTGAGAATCGGATCTGCCTTTTATTCTTGTGTTTGTGTTTTTTGGGTTGTTCTGGGGATTGTGCCGTGGACCTCTTTGGATTTGTGTTTGTGTTTTTTGGGTTGTTGCTGGTTTTGCTGAAGAAGGATTGATGGATTTGTGTTTGTATTCTTGCTGGATTTGTGTTTATGTTCTTGCTGGATTTGTCAGCATTTGTGTTTGTGTTTATGTTTGTGCTCTTACTGGATTTGTGTTTGTGTTGTTGCTTAATCTTGTGTTTGTTTTCTAAGGAAAAAAGAAAAAAAAAGAGAAAATGTCAAATAAAGGAAAATGTTCTTGTTCTTAAATCTGTATTTGTGTTCTTATTGTTCTTGTTCAAGGCGTTTTTAGATCTCAATTTATGTGTTTTTTTGTTTTTAATTTTTTTAATTTAAATGCTGATGTGGCATTTTTTAATGCCAAAATAGATTTTTTAATTATTATTTTAATGTGCCGTTAGCCACCTCAGCTTTTCCCGTTAGTTGGCTAACGGTAAGGACTAAAATAATAAGCGTTAATTGGATTAGGGACTAAAAGTGGTAAAATAGAAATGTAGGGATGAAAATTGAATTTACGCCTTTTTTTTTTTTTTTTTTTTTTTTTTGAGAAAATTAAAAGAAGGAAAAATCAAAGAGAGAGACAGAGGAACTTTACCAGAACCACGGCCAAAATTGGTGGAGCGGAACACAGTGGCTGCTAGCAGTAGCCATGGAGATTGAGCATCAACTTCTCTCTTTCCCGATTTTCTCCAAACCCAAACCCTAACCTTCTCTGATTTGGGTCAGAACCAAATCGGCAAGGCTGACTCACCGCAACCACCACCTTCGATGGTGGCTTCTTCTCTCCTTCGACCAAAATCTCTTTCTCTGTCTCTTAATCTCATTTCCCTCCATAGATCAAACCTGAAAGATCATCAACTTCTCTCTTTCCCGATTTTCTCCAAACCCAAACCCTAACCTTCTCTGATTTGGGTCTAAAAAGCATTAATGTCTCTCTCTACACCCGATTCTCTCCAAATCCCAACCCTTACTCTCTCTCTCTGGTCTGGGTCTAAAAAGGATGCGTGTATGGGTGTCGGGATCTCTGGTGAGCTAAGGTTTTTTCTTTGTTTTTGCTAATGGGTTTGAGTTGAGAATGCTAGAAGTGGAGGTTGAGAGAGTTTGAACTTTGAAATTTGAGAGAGAGAGTTTGAACGGCTGGTGAGAGAAAAGGGGTTCGGCTATTAACCTTTGTTTAACCAGAGTTGAATTTGTTGAGTTAAGTGTGTGTTAACATTTTAAATGACGTGGCACGTTTTTGACCATTGATGCTCTCCATTCCAAATCCTCACCGTGTACTAGAGCCTCTCCATTTCAAAGGAAAATGGAGAGGATCCAGATCCCTAAATCTAGTAGCGAAGTTACTATCCAAACAATTAGATTTTTTTTTTAAAATAAAATAAACAATTAAAAATAAAATTAAAAATTTACTTCCAAATGCCAATAAAAGGACCAAAACTACTGTTTTTTTTTTTTTTTTTGGGTGAATTGCAGTACTGCTCAGGGGTTAAAAAAAAAAAAGGATATTCTACAACTCGATCTACTTTACTGATTATGTACAATAAATATATTGCCATTTTTTTTTAATATATAAAACAAAAAAAAAATTTATTCTTAAAAAGAAAAACCCAATGAAAGATACCACCATTTTGTATAGCAATTGTTCCGTGCAATTCACCCCTGCACTCTCAATATTTTTTTACTTTTTTTTATTTATTCAATTTTTATATTCAATACCACCTGATCTCAATCATTGAGATTAGGAATTGCACATAATCATAGTTGAGATCAGGTAGTGGTATTGCAATTGATGTAATTGGTATGCAATGGCCAATGGCGAAGCTGGCCACCCTGAGTTTGAAAAAATCTCCGAATAGTAGTACTTAAAAAAAAATTTTAATTACTAGCCCCCCATGTTTTTGAGCCCAAAAAAAAAAAAAAAAAAAAAAAAAAAAAAAAAAAAAAACATATAAGAATTTCCTAAAACCCTAGTCCACCCATAAAATACTATTGCTAAATTAAAAAAAATAAAAAAAAAATCCCAAATCCTTGTTAGTCAGATTTCAAAATCTACTCCAAAATTTTAATTTTTAATTTTATGGAAGAAGTAAAAACTGTAAAGGTTGTATCTATAAAGTGTTTTTTTTTGCAAAAGAAATGTTATGTTCAAAATATTTTCACAATAAATCTTATGTGGCAAGTTGATACATGTTATTATTAGTAAGGTAAAAAAGTAATTTTAATAGTAGATTCAAATTTTTTTAAGAATATAATTACAACTTGTAACAACTAATCATCCATGATTTCTTATGAAAATGAGTCAAATCCCACCAAAAGAAAAAAAACAAAACAAAACAAATTTTATTGTAGTTTTCTATTGTAAAATTTTATTGTAATTAGTATTCTCTCAAAATAGAAGTTAAATTTTTCTATAAATTTGAAATTATGTGTTTTTTTAGCAATTATGCCACGTACTTGAAGTATTAATTATACTAGTCGCTAACTCATGCGATGTACGGAAAACTTTTAGTCAAATGTTAATATATTTAGCTTAAAAGATTTCGCTAATTTCAACTATTTAAAAGCTAAATTGACTCCAATATAAGATTTAAAAATAAAAAGAAATTTGAATATTGCACATAAGATTCTTTTTAGAAGAACTTACAAATATTATTGAATCAATCCATTACGTTAATCATATCTCCAAAGTTTAGATTACATGAATGCAATACATATTTAGTTAAAATTTTTAGATTACATGAATGCAATTCTCAATATATATATATATATATATATATATATATATATATATATATGTAGGGTCAAAATTTGTGACCCAAGCCCAAAAGGTAAGGAAGTGGAGCCCAATAAGCCCACTACAATGAATTTGTAGAATGTGGGTGAAAGAACTGGGTTGTCCGTGAAGTAAACAACAGTTAATTAAGATATTAAGTGATGAACTAACGTAAAAACACACTTGAAAGCTAAACAAATTGATGTCCGAAGATGTATATTATTGATTGAAAGGTGAATACAGTTCTTAGAGCTACAGTAAAATCGTTCTCCTCTTCTTCTTCTCTTTTTTCCGATCCCCTTTCATCAGAAGCCTCTTCCATTTATATAGCCTTCTTCTAAACCATCTTGATCGTACACTTGTTCTTCATCTAAGCATTCACTTGAGCACATGTCACATTACGTATCTTCTTTAGTTCTTCATGAGTGGTGGTAGCTGAGGTTGCGCTGTTCAAGGGTTTTCTCCACATAAATGCGGCAAAAAAAGTTGCTGTAGTGCATTAAACACGGTGGTAGCAGCTTTTTCTCTAGATATTTTTCTATTTCTATTATCTTCATACATGCAAGCAGGTCATCCTTATCGCTGGATCCTCCTGGAAGTTCACCTAAACTGCCCAGGTATTTACTTGACCGATATTCTTCAAGTCCGAGGAAAGTATACTCCTCGGACTATACTCCCTCACCCTTTCTTTGCTTGATTCTCCATTATGGGGCCTTTCTCCATCCTTTACCCCTCCTCGGACGTACTCATATCTTCAAATGGGGCCTAAGTCCCAACATACGTGCTTGGGCTTTCATCCCCCACAATATATATATATATATATATATATATAGTTAAAAATTTTACTATAAAAGTGTTCTTACATTTTTTATTTGATATGCATTAATAATTATAGGAGACAAAAAAATTACAGATAAATATACAATTACTCTTACATTTTCAAGCTTTGTCCAATGTTTTTCAAGAATCTATTTCCTCCCTTTCTCAAGCTCCTCTTTCCTCGACTTCTTCTAGCTACTACATTCTTCACCAAATTCGTATAAGACCAAATTAAACCAATTCATCCATAAGATTACAATGTAAAACTAAACACCCTTAGAGCATTCCCATCAAACATCTTAAAAATTTTAGCATTTAGCATCTAAAACACCAACTTTATTGCAAATAACACATCACTTTACAATATACCTTACATCAAAACTTCTATTTTTTTAACACTTCATTTAAATATTCTTTCTTTATCATTTTTTATTAATTTTTTATTCTTCCTCTCTCTCTGTCTCTCTCTTTCTCAACCTAGCATCGTCGGCCACCACATCCACCCACTATCACCACCACCAACCACCAGCCAGATCCACCGCAACCACAAACAATAGTAGAGAAAAAAAAAAGAAAAAACCACAACATCCACCCACACCCACCATATCCACATCCACATCCACCCATACCACAACCACCACATTCACCCACCATCGTCGCCACCAGCCACCAGCTAGATCTATCGCAATCACAAAAAAAAAAAAAAAAAAAAAAAACCTCCACATCCACCCACCAACCACTAGCCAGATCCACCCGCATGACTCAAGAACACAACCAGGAACAGCGACCTAGTAATTGCAACCCACGACCATGACCATCAGACCACGACCCACAACCCATTGACAGCCCACAATCGCTGGACCACAACCCATCGACGACCCACGATCACGGCCCACGACGACAACCCACGACCCATCGGCGGCCCACAATCGCCGGACCATAACCATTAGCGGACCAAATTGCCGAACCACGGGAGAGAGAAGAGGAAGAGAGAAGTGAGAAGTGAGAGAGGAAAGAGAAGACAGAGTGAGAAAAAGGAGACGTTGGTAGAATAAAAAACTTTTTTTTTTTTTTGCAATCCAGCTATAGTGAGCTATTATAAAAAACAACTCACTGTAGCTCAATGCTAAAATTTTTAGCATTTAGCACCTTTGATGTATGTGTGTTTTTATGATTTGAAGTGTTAAAAATGCTAAATGCTAGATGTTAAAAATGCTAAAAAATAGCATTTAGCATTTTTAACGCGTTTGATGAGAATGCTCTTAATATCGATATATATGGTAAAGCTTCATATAAATATATGTATGTTTGAATTCTTATTTTTTTAACAATAAAGAGAAATACTTTGATATCACTGACTTTGTAAACAAACCAAAAAGATAGAAACAAACAAATTAATCATAGAAACCAAAAGTTACAAATTGAAAGCTTAAGGAGAGAGTGAGAAAGAGCAAGAGAGTGACAAACCCATTGACTGATAAAGGTTAATGATGAACTCATAGAAGGTGACGTGCAGACTGCAGCATTGATGTGCTGTCCTGATGAAGGAAACAATTTGGATCTACTTTATTATAAATAAGAATAACACCACCATTTTTATACCAAAAATCAAGTATTACACAAACTGAACTGACTAATGATGAGGATGGGAGATTACATCCAAATATTTTTTAATTTTCTTTTGCAAACACTCAAAATTAGCAATGCATCCAAGCCAAATCATCACAACGATGATAGCACGGCCAAAATGGGCATTTGCCCTTTTTTTTTTTTTTTTTTAAATATCCAGCAAAATGCCTCATGTCTGAAACAAATTAGGGAAATGCCTCTGTTTTGAAACTTGATTTTCTAAAAATCGCGTTTCAAATGTATAACTCGATTTTTGGAACATCGAGTTATAACGAACATGGACTTAGAATTTTTTTTTGGAACTCGAGTTCCATGTAAAGTACTCGAGTTCCACTTGAATTTTTTTTTCAAGGAACTTGAGTACTTCATATAGAACTCGAGTTCCAGAAATTTTTTTTTTTAATTTAATTTCCAGTTTGCTATAACTCGATTGTTCAAAAATTGAGTTTTAAATTGAAACTCGATTTTTGGAAAATTAAGTTTCAAAACAGAGGCATTTTCCTAAATAGTTTCAGATATGAGGCATTTTGTTGGATATTTTTTTTTTTAAAAAGGGCGAAAGCCAATTTTCTCTATGTTAGCACTCCTAGAAACTTCACATCAGTATTGTTATAAACCACATGTTAACCTCACAACTTAGAAACTTCACTTCAGTATTGTTATACATATCTTTTAATTTAATTTTTAATTTTTAATTTTTAGAGTTATAACGAGTGCTAAATGCGGTTATATATAAATGGAAGCGAATTGCAATCCACCATTCCCTTGGAATAAAACAACTCAAAACTAAAAAAATTGAGTAAATTACATTTAATCTTTTCTACACATTTTAATTAGATTATATCTTATATTTTTTAGAAATTATTTTAAATTGACTTTTTATTTAGTAATCCATCGCTGCTCCCATCTTCTGAATTTAAAAAAGTGGCATCAACCTGTACACACTAATCAAAATTCACACAGACCACACCTCAAATTTTCAGTAAGTCTAGAGCCGGACCAAAATTGATAATAAAAAATTTACATCAGTGGCAAATTGTTAACGGTGAATAAAAAAGTAAAATTTGTTATTAAAATATAACTTATAAATTCAACGTGTAAAATCTATTATTAAATTGTTGTGTGTAGAGTTTTATTAAACTTCAGCAACAAACCAATCAAAACTTTCAAACTCAATCAGCTTTACAGTCAGGAACGGAACCAGAGCTTTGAGTTAAGTGGGGCAGTTTTATTGGTGGCTGTGTATAGTGATTACAACCTTTGACTCTACCATTACTTAGCTGCAGAGTTTTTTTTTTTTTTTTTTTTGGGGGAGGGGGGGAGTGGGGGTGGGGGAGGGGGCACTACAACAAATCTGACTTTTTTCAAGGGTCAAAACTCTTAAAAAAAGTATTAAAAAACCTTGAAAAAAATTATTTTAAGAGTCCAATTGACTCTTGATAACTTTCGAAACATATACCGTTGAAAAAGAAATTTTAAAAGCCTTCGTGACCCTTAAAACAAGTGTTCTAATCTTATTTTGAGGGTCAAGAGACCCTTAAATAACCTTTTACCAAGGTTTAAAAGATTTATATTTACAACCCTTGATAAATAAGGTTATTTAAGGGATCTCTTGACCCTTAAAATAAGATTTTATTTTATTTAAAAAAAAAAAAAAACCAAAATCATGCACAAGAAAAATATATATATATATATATATATATTATATACACACACAAAAATTCACAATTGTTGAGATGATATGCTATGATATTGATGTATAGCAAAAGTGGTATATTGCTACAATTACACTTTCTTTGATCTCTAAACTCAAACCTACAAATTAACAGATTAGGGGCTGCATACAAACTGCTGATATGTCAATTATTATTTAAGAGAAAATATATCAACAACCACACTTTGTACAAAGACCAAATCTATCCAAAAGTTAAAAGTTTTGATACATTTTATTTTTCATCATCATCTCCAAAGCAAGAAGTTATCAGCTAGTACAATTGAACATTTCAGCCATTATGGGTGCCCTCAAGTTTATGAAAAAGAGAGAATGATACCAAAAGTTTGTTAATTTCCCAACAAATATATCTACACACCTTTCCACAATATCAAATTTAAGATACCCACAATTTCAAGAATGCTGATTAAAGTAACGTCATTCACCAAAAAGAAGAAAACTTGAAAGAGAAGAATACCAATACTCCATGGAAAAGGATATTCCAATCCCACACCCAATAGAAACCCAACTTTCTTGTTTGCGGTTTGGTCACAGTGTTACTAAAAAAACCACATGCTCTCCTATTGAATTTTTAATCCTCAGTTACTAAAAACCTTGTCCTGTTGTTGACAATGACAAAATTGAGTAGCATTTCGGGCAGCAGTTAGATTTTTCTCATAACTTTGAGAAAAGGGAAAAAGTAAAAGAATCTGCAAAAAAGCTTGCAATTTAGATTTTTCTCATAACTTCGAGAAAAGGGAAAAAGTAAAAGAATCTGCAAAAAAGCTTGCAATAGAAGCAGGGTAACATGCCTACACCAAAGTAATTATGTACTATGTAGTAACTAACTCAACTGCTAAATGCTAGTAATTAGGACAAGGGCATGGCATGGCCTCATGGGTCCCCTCCTTAATTTCAGACAGAAAAAAGGTGTCTGTTTTCGCATCTAGAAAAGAAAATTGCCACCCTTTTGACTTAGACTCCAATGCTAATGTGTTCTTGTAGAAAAGATTAATAGGTGCCTCCCTCGGTAGACATTGTCATGAAATGCACATGCAGTGTGCACTATATGCATCATCATAGTGTATATAGTGCACCATGATGATGCAACTAAAATGTGATACACACAATCAAAATGACGTACAGCACAATCAAAATGAACACACCAAAATTCCAAACACACTCGTAAGATCTCATGTCATTTAGTCGGTTAACCCCATGACCATGAAAACTTTGAACTCCCATTTTGAAGAAAGATGATATAGCATCAGAAATAGGCCAACGAATACAGGAAGGTAAGAGATGGGATACCATTTTAATAAAGTCATAAAATGGAGTAAGAGTTGATGTGCTGAGTCAATAGCCTTTTTAACAATAATCACAAGAATAACTCTCCTTATAATTTCTTCTCTTTCCAAGCATGCCACATGTATTAGATGTCATTATGTTGACAATCCAAGACAAGGCAACCATATAATGCTAGATGAGCTTAGTAGGAGAAAATTTTCAGGGGTGATTTAAATGGACAGTACAAAGAAAGTAAGAAACTCATATGACAAATGACATTTACTGCAAAAGATACAAAGGCATTATCAAAGAAACCTCATAAAAAAGATCAAGAGGAACTAGCTCTAATAATAATGCATCATCATGATTGGTGTGAAAAAAAATATGGAATCCCAATTAACTCCATCATGGGCCAGATGACAAATCATCAAAAAAATAGTGTTAAGAAAGCAACTGAAAATCTCAACCCCAAGAGAGGAATGAACCAACCAAACAATAACAAAAATTGGAAAAGTGATCCCAAGAAAATCTGAAAATAGGCAAGGAAAACAAGACATCCCAAAAGCATATTGCAACGCTTCAAGTGGAAACTACAAGTAAGGAGGTTTAGACCATCGCAGAGTGCTTATAAATATAAAGCAATAGATAATTCATAAATTAACTAGAGCATGAAGCATCATATAGTCTCCTACAGACCAATGCTTGCACTCAATTTTTGACAATATCAAATAATTATATAAACACACCAAAATGAACACACAATCAAAATGAACACACCAAAATTCCAAACACACTCATAGTGATTTAGGAGAGGTATTTTAGTTACATAAACTCCGATTTTGAACTTTGAACTCCCAAAATGTAGTATCAAAATGAACACACCAAAATTCCAAACACACCAAAATACCTCAGTCAACCGACTGCAACAATCACACACACCACACATTAAACACAAAAACTGCACACATATAGACATGACAACTAAAAAATACAAGAAGCTTACTAAATTTCTCTGATATACACTGCCTCTGATGTAACTAATATTGAATATAGCATTTTGGAGCAGATTCCTCGTCTGTTTCAAATTTCAATTAGCATAACACAACCGTTAAATTTCTCGATCTTAAATCTCTAAGATCTAGCAAAAAATTAAATGAGAAATAATTTCCATTTGTCTGAACCAAATTTTACATGGAGTACTCGAAACAGAGTATGAAGTAACGAAAAATAATTCTATGGATTTTCTAAAAGTAAATTGAATCTGATCACATAAACAAGGAAAATATGCTCAGATGTAAATTTCTGCTAAAGAAATTCAAATGCGATTGTCCGTAATTGAAGTTGCAAGACAGAAAATCGGAATAATGATCATGATTACCAGAAGGAGCGAGTCCTGCTCAGTGATTTCAGCTTCTACAACCTAAGGAAAACGATTACGTTACAGTAAGTTCAGCTCAGTTTTCTGAGAAATCTGAAATAAAAATCATGGGGAAATCGATTAAAAGTTATTAAGAGCTGAGAAATTAGGGTTTGTGATTTGTACCTAACCGGAGCTGAGAAACACAATGCCAATCGGAGCTGTGTGATTACGTACCTAATCGATGATCGTCGAGCTCTATGAGATCTCCATGATCGTCAAGCTCTATGAAATTTCCATGCGCTTAATCACTAAGCAAATAAAATGATTGATATGAGATTATTTCTAAAAGCAGGTTCAAATTTTATTTTCCTTCAAATTCTAGCTAAGCAAAAAAGGGGAAATAACTATACAAGACCAAAATACTCAGCGTAGAACACGTAGAGTCTACAATTTATGAGAAATCAAAGCCATGATAGGGAAGGGAACGGTAGAAGCCTATAAAAACTAACCATTTGTTTGGATTCCGAGAAAATTCAGTAAAAATGAAAAAATGAAATAAAGGCAAACTGGCTCGGTCAAGTGGCCAATTTCCTTTTCTTAAGCACCAAATTGAAACAAACTCTGAGTTTTCCGAACCAATTTTCCCGTATTTTCTCGGCAACCAAACGGCGAAAGAAAGTTCCGTAATCCATAAGCATAACATTGCATAAAAAAAATAAGAAATGGTAAACGACGACGTGCAGAGACTACAAAACCCTAAAAATATGAAGATCGAAATGTGTGTGAGAGAGAGAGAGAGAGAGAGAGAGAGATTACCCCAAAACTCCATGAGAGAGAAGCAAAAGAGCAGAGAGAGAGAGAGGAGTGTGGGTTTTTCTTTCTATGAGATTTCTATGCTCTCCGTTTGCTTTCAGCGAAAGAGTGATAAGAGCTCTGTGTTTGTTGGTTACGTTTGGGCTTTATTTTTAAATTTTGTTGGGCTTTTTTCAAGGGATGAAAATTTGGTTGTGGGCTTTTTTCAGGGGCTGAAAAATTTGTAAAATTTTATCAAAGGTTGTGGGCTGAAAAAATTGGTGCGTTTTTTTTTTTCACATTTATTTTAAGTTTTTTTTTTTTTTTAACTTATTTTGACTCTCAAAATAAAGCTAATCAAACTTAACCACCCGCCCCAATTTTTAGTGATGGTTTCGACACTTTTTAGTCAACCCTTGAGAAAAGTGGGTTGAAACCTATGTTTTAAAAACCGGACCGGACCGGCTGGTCTGACTGGTTCAACCGGGAACCGGGAGCCAATCTGATCCGGTTAAAAGCCTCAAAACTAGTCAATAACCGGAAAACCGGCCAAAAACCGATCAAAAACCGGGGTTGAACCAGAAATTAGAAAAAAAACGGTTCGATGACCGGTTCGGTTTTTAAAACCATGGTTGAAACAAGTCAAGTTTGTTGTAGTGGGGGGTGTGTTGGTATAGTGCGTGGTAGTGTAGTGGACTTCTTTGAATGTTCAAAGTTTGTGCTTTTCTTAGGGGGGGTTGTGGCAAAAGCAGGAAAAAAAACACTTATATGTTTTTCTTTGGTAGTTTTTTAAAGAAAACTGCTGGTATATAGTAGGGTGGGCCAATGGCAATGTTTTCTCTTAGTTTGACTTTGTTATAATTATATCAAAGAGACAACAAAACATTACCAGGCATAAATGACTAATCTTAGCAATAATCTTACTAACAAATTAGTATTTTAGTTTAGCATTTTTTTGGTTTGATTACTTGTGATTTGTCCTCATATGTTTGCTTTAATAAATAATTGCATTGTAATATATTAAAAAACTGTTATTTTGTGTCTCTTCATTTGTTGATAGCTTGTTAATACTAAATGTATACTAATTTACATTTTCATTAATTTTTTTAGCCCCCATCCCTCAATAGTCTAACTCGGTCTCTACCTACAAATTATCTTACTTTTTTTTTTTTTTACAAACTATTGATGTAAACTTTACATTGTAGACTAGATAAATGTTTACAATTGTGTACACCATACATAAAGAGTATAACGTAAACTATAATTGTCCAAAATAAAAATTTCCAAAGATAGTGGTGGAGGGAGGAGGGATATCATTCTTCTTGCCCAATTGCACTGCTGTTGAGATTCAAGTCTTAACAGGCAGTGCCATGCCAAGTAAGTCTTTTTGTTTGTGTGTGTGTGTTTTTTCCCTTCTTTCTTTTTTTAATTTTCTAGAATTTCCCAATAATAGAGTGAGCAACAACTTGAAAAGTAAATTCTTTTAGTAATATGCACTAATTCACCGTCAGAAAATTGGTAAGTCATGGCTTCAAGACAAAGAAGAAGCTATAGAATGGCACAGATTTTGATTAAGCCTTCAAACATCGCATATTAATATTGAATCCATTAGTCAAAAGTAGACATTAGAGTTTGAGTAGAGATTTAGTGAAGCATAGTGTCAAAAGGAGTGCATATTTATTAGTTACTTTTATAATTGTGGCTGGTGCGGATAATGTATCAATAATATGATATTGAGTGCACAAATTCTTCTTTCATGACATGCCTTGGTTTCTTATTTAATCCCTACCTTTTTTAAAGGATGTATTATCTATTCAACAATTTTATTAAGAACACAAATTAAGGTAGATTTAATATACTCTTATTTCATAGTACCCATTAATGAGACTTTAAGAAAAAAAAATCGATCATTCTTAATTGGAGTGAGCACCCTAAACAAGCACCAATCACAAGAATCTTGACTTGTATATATTTTTTCTTTTGGGAAAAAAAAGAAGAGAATCAAATTTAAAACATCTTTGCTAGAAAGGAAATTAGGCAATTGTTCTGGTAATCCTTGTAGAAAAAGTCTTGGCATAAAGTCTTAGCTTAAAAGTTTTAGCTAAAGCTTAGAGAACAGCAGCCAGAAACTATGTCAAACTAGCTCAATTAACAAATTTGACCGCCGTTTAGTACATATCATTGGACATTTTCGAACCAAAAAGACTTTCATTTGCACAATATCTCCAAAAAGATGGAAAGTTCATGGTAGAGTGGTTAGTTGGCGTATAATGCAACAAAGTAATGGACAATTCACACTGAAATTTTCTTCCACCATGCACATTATGCTACCAGTTTCCTAGTCTTATGGCCCAGATCCAGCACACCATTTCATCTCAACTTACATGTAATGTACGGTATTATTTATAATTAATGCTGGTTTTCTCAGGCCACTTATAGAAAATTATGTCTTTTTTGGTGACATAAATTCAGGTAGTCGAACTGCTAGAACATTTGAGTTTGGAAGGACCTACGTAGTGTGGCCCAGAGGAAAACATCAGGCCACTATAGTTTGGCGTCATGGCCTCGGCGACAATGGCTCAAGGTGATGTTGATAGTTACCTATTCCTTTCTTACATTCATTGTTTGTGTTTTTCTATGCATTGTTGTGACAGTCTCCAAGGATCATTGTTGTAGATTTTAGAACTCTTTTACTTTTGGAAGCAATGGAAATCTGCATTCCTTCATACATTATTATGTGTTATTTATGAGAGGAGCTTGATAATTGTGAGGGAGGTTTAACAGTTAACATTGAAATGTAAATGATTATACTTTTAATAGAAAATTCCTCATGAAATTAATTAAGCATACTCATCCATGATACAATCTGGCTTTGGATCATTAATTGTTTTCGTAAACTCATTTAAATAATAGTGTGACAGCCAGGTTAGAAATTAAAAAAAAAAAAAAAATTGTCTTTATTTGATTTTTATTCCCTGTCTTTTCGTCAAGGGTTGATGCTTTTCTTTCCTTTTATATTTAAGGACATACTCTTTATTAGAAAGATGGGCTTTTGGTTCCAAGGGCACCTAAAAAGGAGTCCAAGGATGTCAACATACTGACATGCTCTCTAATGTTAAAATTCTTTGATGCTTTCCCTTTTCTTTTCATTTCTTTTTTTCTTTTGAGATTCTCATGAATAAATTTGATGGGAGAGAGCAGTGACACTGTCAATTACTAGAATCTGTTTATTTGTCCCTTTCATCACTTATCTGATTTGATGTAAGCTTAACTTGAGAAGCCTTAATTTGGAAAGAGTATATGCCAAATTCATGAATAGGACCAATATTTCATTTGGTTCTTCTCCCACCTAAGCAACTAGAGATGACCTTGACAAAGGATATTCATATGTATATATGGAAATACTGTCATGCAAATTTTCTAGTGCACTTGATTAAATCCCATTGTATAGTGTGAAGAAGATTAAATCCCTATTCAACATTAAACTCTTTCATTGTTTAGTACTGTGTACAATGATACCAGCACAATCCTGTTTTTCTGCTTTATGGTTGCTGTTTGATCAGTTCTTTTTGTTCTCAATGTTAATTCAATATATAAATTTATATTAAGCAGTTGTGTTCACGTGCACATAAGGTCCGTCTTGTATATGTGCTTCTACCCTAATGAAAATAAAAAAAAAGTTGAATAAAGACAAGTTTTCTCATCTCATGCTCCATTTTCTTGCAGCTCTTCCTAGCTCTTAGAATCCCTTCCTCTTGCAAATGTAAGGATATACATCTTTCATTATTTATGAACTTATTCAGCTTGTACATATTCTTGTCCATGCATATATATAACATCTCCTTTATCTTAATTAACTGTTCTTCTCAAAAGTATCTTAGGTTTCTAATAAAATTCTGTGACACAGATTAAGTGGATCTGCCCAACTGCTCCTACACGTCCAGTGACCCTACTTTGGGGTTTTCCTTGCACTGCATGTAAGAAACAATCTCCTTTTTTCTCTCTTTCAAAATGATAAAATGAGTATCATTTGTAATATCTCCTATCTCAAGTATAAATGAAACCAAATATCTTTTAAGTACTTTAATCATCTGACTTGTTTATGCAATTCGTATCAGGGTTTGATGTGGGAGAGCTCTTAGAAGATGGTTCAAATGATTGGGAGGCTTTAGATGCTTCAGCAGCACATATTGCAAACTTGCTGTCAACTGAGCCAGCTGATGGTACTTTTAAGCCTACATAATTTGCAAAATATTACCTTCAATTTGGTTGTTAGATTAGATGTTGTTCTAACATGAATTGCTTGAGCTATGGCTTTTTAATCTTGGATTCCATGATAATTTAATTTGAGGTGCTGAAGAAATGTTTGACTTTAAAAATTTCTAGCTGATTGATTAAGAGGGTACCTCTATTCTGTGTTGGATTTCTGGATATAAAAACAAGTCCAGTTTTTTACTTAAGAGCGTGCTTATGATGGGGAAATCACCACACCTCCACATCAAGTGAGCTAATGGACATTTGCTAAATTAGAAGTTCTGGGATTGCACAGGGCACTTTACTCTTTAAGGGATGACATGCTGCTTACTGGATTGTCTAATTATGTGGTGAATAACTGTTGGTTCACTTGTCGTAGAGTTGTGGTGGCTTCTCCACTGAAGTGCTGCTCCTTTTTTTTTTTGGTTTGGGGGGAATTGAGTGGTTTCTCCTTGCTTAGGGTCCGTTTGGATAGAACTTATTTTGCTGAAACTGAAAATACTGTAGCAAAATAATTTTTAAATGTGTGAATAATGCCGTGGGATCCATTTTTAATAAAAAAAGTGGCTGAAAAGTGGAATTTATGGGACCCGTGAACAGTATACGGGGCTCGATGATGTGATAAAAGTGACAAAAAAGCAGGAAAAGTGCGGCTACTGTTCATGAACAGTAGCCGTTATCCCCTGCTGCAATTGACAAAAAAGAAAAAAAAAAGAAAAAGAAAGAAGAGAAAACGCAACACAAAACGCAGACGTGAGATTCATTGCTATCTAATCGTTCACTTAGTATCTGATGTAAATCAGCTGATGGATGTGACATCATGCGAGAGTGGCTTTTCTCGTACCCCTTTTCTTTGGGAAATTCTTAAACTTTATAGTCTTTACTACTACACTCAAAGGGTAGCAAAGCTTTATTTATGCTCTGTTTGGATGGAGAAAGAGTAGAGGGGAGTAGAGTAGAGGGGGGGAGAGTAAGTTAAATTATCTTGTTTGGATGTTTTTTAAAGGAGGAGGTGGAGGGATTTGGAGGGGTTTGGATCAAATAACTATGTTCTTATAATTGTGATTTTATTGGGTAATTTCTTATTAATTGTGATTTTATTGGGGTAATACATGTTATTTGTGAGTGAGTTTTGGATTTGAGGGCTTTTTTTTACTTGAATTTTAAAGTTTCAAAGTATTGCTCATTAGGTGTTTGATAAAGTGCTTGAGTGAGTCTAGATTGTGAACTTGCATAAATTTTTATCTAAATGGTGATTGTAGCTATATATGGATCTGTGTTTCTTGTTTACTTTTCTCTAAACACTTGCAATCCTATTAGTTCATGATATATGGATGAACTATGGTTAATCCTAGGCTTTGTGATTGTGTATACTGTGTAAGTTTGATTTTATGGTCAGGTCTTTGATTGTCAGTTTGTGTTTGTGATTTTTATTGGGTAATATCATGTTTTCTGTGAATGGTTTTTTTTTTTTTTTTTAAACTAGAATTTTAAAGCTTCAAAGAGTTGCTCACAATGTGTTTGATAAATTTCTTGTTTGATTGTGTATAATCAAACTCACATTAGTTTGTGTAGCGATTGGTTTCTGAAAGTGTGTTTAGAGATTATGGAGTTTTGTAGAGCTATAGAGATTTTGCTTCAATAGTTAATTAGCAAAGCTTTTCTTTTTTGCTTAGAATTGGCCTTAGATCAATAGATGTTTACTGTTAGTTTTGGAAAATTCAAATCGTAGTAATGATGTTTACCTTACTTTTTCTACATCTGAAATGAGCTAAAAGGTGTTCTGCATGTTCTATCCCATTAAAAAGATTTGTGTAACTTGTGTGCAGACTGAATTCCTCTGTAATGTTGTCACTTGCACTGGATTAATTGGAAAAATAATGGAACCTTTAATAAATAAATAAATTAGAGCATAAAAATTATATCAATGTTATCCTCTCCTTGCTGCTAGTTTCTTTGATTGTGTGCATATTATAGAATGTGCGCACACACATGCATTTAACATGTCTCTGTGTTTGCATGTTGTTCATTGCTATGAAGTTGGTTCTTTCAGTTGATTTTAGTTTCAGTCATTACTGTCAAAAAAATCTGTAAATAGACCAATATTTTTGACAAAACACACTGAATTGTAATAGCTTAGTGTGTTTATGCATATCATAAATTGTAATAGCTTTGCTGTCATGGGCTAATTTTATTAGATGGATAGACGAGAAAAAAAGGAGACGTGTATTGCAAATTTGGGAATGGAGTTGCTTATGTAGTTTGTCTTGTAGCCTATTGGTTAGTACTTTGAAGGAGGCCTCAAAGGAGACAAGTAACTTGGGTGTTGTGCGCAGGTGAGAGTAACTTATATTCTGTGTGCACAAAGTTTAAGACCTCTGATATGAAGAATTTTCCCCATTAATCTCCTCAATTTCTAACTGTAATCAATTACTTATATTCTGTTAGCTAAAAGCCAGCAGTTTAGCGTCTTAGTCTGTTTTTCACTACTAGTGATTACTATTATTAGATTACTTCATACTCCAAGTCCATGTATGAAGAACGAATGCCCTTTCTTTTATAAGATGGTCTGCCTGCCTTGGTTATATACATTATCTTGTTATTTTATAAGAAGTAACAACCATGGATAATGTGTAAATATGGCATTCTACAGGGGGACCGCACTTGGAAAGTGGGAGTTGTTGATAGTGTATACATTGTTCATAAGGGCATACAAACTTTGGGTGGGAGTGGACTGCCTACAAAAACGGTCTTGCTTTGCCTTTTCTCCCATTTTCTTGTTGCTAGTTCTTTACTCTTGAAACATAAAAATTAAAGTATTTCTGTTTCCAAAACAGTTTGTCTTAAATTTCGCTAGTTTGTTTGTTAAGTTTTTTCATTCAATGGGCTGGCACATGACAACAGCTAAATCTGATGGTTTGTTAAATATATTTATTTGCTAAAATATATTTTTATAGGTTCAAATATGTCAGAAAAAAGAATTATTGATGATGTGGTCTCAAATATATTTTTATAGGTTCAAATATGTCCAAAAAAAAAAAAAAAAAAGGATTATTGATGATGTGGTTAAGAAAGATAGAGAATATTGGACAGCTATTATGGATGATGTGCTTATTGATGCAATCTTGCATTAATATCATCTAGGTAATAGAAATGATTCAATCTTCACCACATATGCCTATGACAATATTGTGAAGGATTTGCAAGAAAAATTTGAAAAACCAATAGACAAGCAAAAGGTGAAAAATCGCATTAAAACCATCAAGTATTATTGGTTAGAATGCTATGATGTGGTTTAAGAATGGATTGAGTGGTTTTGCTTGGAATCCAATCACCAAAATGTGGAGTGCTGAACCAGAAGTTTGGAAAGTCTATTGTACTTATTGTAACTTATGATTATATTATGTACTACTTATTCTAGACTTTGCCTATATATTGGCCTATTCTGTACATTGTATATTTGATGTAGCACTGGATAAACCTTTTGATTTGTAATATCTAATCTGAACAATGAAATGAATCCATTTCAAATAGTTCTTAGGATTGATCATTAGGCCTTATTATTAATTCTCAAAAGAATTCAAAAACTACTCACATTTAAAGCAAGAATCCCTAAGAATTTAGACTCCAATCTTATACTCCAATTTTGTAAAACTGTATACACAGTCAACGTGTTTAAAAATAACAGAAAATAACGAATCAAACTGTATCAAATTTTCTAACCTATATATTACTCCTTATGCTTTTTTGCTTTAATGTTTATATATATATATATATATATATATATGAGATGAGTTCAAGTTATACCTAGTGTAACTTAAAGTAATATTACACCACCCAATAACTTGTTATTGAATTAATATTTTGAAAATCCAATCGTTGAATTACATGTTCTATATGTTCTTAACATGCATGCCAATTTTCATATTAATTGGATGCTATTTACTATTTGATTTATAAACTCATCTTTTATGCATTATTTTAAACTACAAAAATTTGAATTTTAACAATTGATTGATGACATGACTATTAATCTTTGATCACCTTGAAATTTTGCAAGTACGAAGAATATACGAAAATAATGTAATCTAACGGCAGATTTGTTAATATTCACATCTAATAAAAAAATATTGAGTGGTGTAACATTACTTAAAGTTATATATATATTCAAGTTACACCTAGTGTAACTCTAAAGAGTTATACTTTTTTTAAACCATTAGATTTAAGTAGATCCAACAGTTAAAAAAATACTATAATTATTACAAATATTTTGATTGGAATCTAATTAATTACTCTCATTTATTACCTTCTAAACCTATCTCTAAACCCAAAAAAAGTTTGACTTTTAACTCTCTCACTTACGTTTCTCTCTCTTGATATAATAAGAAGATTTTCTTGGAAAATCTACCTAAATGGTTTCGATTAAATGTATACCTGGCAAGTGGCTATGCAGTTGCAGGTCTATTTACATAGATAAATATAATATACAAAAACACAATTGAATCTGCTTATTATTTATTAGCAATATAAGTTAAAATTTATTGTGAAAACAATAGAATGAAATGCTTTGGGGTTTGTTACCTTCAAACTGGACAAACTTCTCTCTATTCTTACTTGTTCTGGGAAAAATATAAAGGAAAGAGAAGAGAAAATCAACTAAACCATTTTTAGGTGGCCAGATAGTTAGGGTTCTCTCACTGATGTGGAGCTCATGCTATATATGATGAATGACAATGTAAAAGTCAAAAATTATAACTGAAATTCATGGAAATTGGTTGTGCCATGTGAACTACTGAGTCGTAGCAGTACACTCACTCTCACCTAGACAATTCCTTCTTTATTATAGTTATAATTATAATAATCTTTTTATTTTTACTTTATTATTATATATTATAAATGAATCAATATTAAAGGGTTAAGTAATATCCTTTTTGTGTCCAAAATCCAAATGGAACCAAGCGAGCCACACCAATTGCTAAAAGCCGGTGAAAGGATATAATATTAATTATCTTATCATGGAGGTGGTGGAGGAGAAAAAAGGAGAGAAACGTAGAGAGAGAAACACAGAGAGAGAGAGAGAGAGAGAGTTAGAAGTCAAGCTTTTTTTGGGTTTAGATATAGGTTTTGTTAGGACATATGTGTTTTCACTTGTTAAGAACATATGTCATTTGTTTATGTAAATTGGCTAATCCTTTGACAAAACGCACTTTACTTGTAATTGGGTAGTTCTAGGTGTTTTTAATACTTCAAGAAACAAGGTTTCAAGATCAAGTATTGAAGTCATCAAGTCTATCCAAGAAAAACAAGTTGAAGTGCAAATTCATTAAAGCTCGACACCTGCTCGATAGCTCCTTGACACCTTGCTATCTATCGAGATTTATAAAATCAGATTTTCTGATATAATTTCTTGGGATCCGTGAACATGTCTTTGGACCTTCTTTTCTCCTAACCCTAGACATATAAAAGGATTATTTTAAGAGCCGTCAAATTGAACACAAGTTGAAAAAGTATTGAGCAAACTCTGTTCAAGAAATTTGTAATCAAAGACGAAGTTCTTGACCTAGTTCATCTCTTCTGAAGAAGTTGCTGTGTATTTGCACCAAAGGGTTTTGTGACCAAGCATCTTCCTGATCTTCATCGTGTAGGATGAACTGAAGAACTTTGCAGCCAACCTTTCCTTCTAAGTTGGTGTTGAAGTCGCGTACTGGGATCTGCGCATTGGTTAGTCACGTACTTGAGAGCCGTGCATCAAAGGTGGGAACTGTCACTACAGATCAAGTCCAATTAGGTATTGGGTATTGGGGTAAGGGTTCAACTGTAGGTTGGTAAGGTACTTGAGATTCCTTTACTTGTAACTGCTTGATTTGATAATAGTGGAGTTTCGGAAGTGGTGACCTGAAAATCACCCGGTGGGGTTTTTGCCGCAAGGGTTTTCCCTATTCGTAAACAAATCACCGTGTTATTTATTTTTCGCTGCATATTTAGTTATTTGATGATTTTTTTGTGCTTTCACGTATTTGCATGTTAAATTGATTAATTAATAACTTGGTTAATTAATTAATTGGTTTGATCACAAGGAGTCATTCAGTTTGTGGCCTATCAGGTTTAGAAGGTAATAAATGAGGGTAATTAATTAGATGCTAATAAGAATATTTGTAATAATTATAGTCATTTTTTAATCGTTGAATTAAATTAAATCCAATGGTTTAAAAAAGATGTAACTTGAACCTATCTCATATATATATATTTCTTTGACTTGTTACATAGTGATATATTAGATGGTTCCTATTCATTTTTCTCATATTATTCACTGCATTATTTAAATAAATGATATGACTATTAAATAATTTGTGATTAAAGTTGGATACTATATTTAAAACCCATAAGTGAGAATCAAGGAATCCATAAATGATCTGCTTAAAACTAAATTTATTGAGTCTCATTTATACCCATCATAGATCAAGAGTAAATACTATTAAATTTAAGTATTTTTTTTTCTTAAATCTCAGTTTGTAAAGTGTCCTAGGTTGACAATTCAATTTCGACCCAACTAGGGGTGTGTCGGTTCAGTTTCGGTCGGTTTTCTAAACGTTGTCCAACTGAAACCGAAATTTTCAGTTTGTGAAATTCTTAACCAAAACCAAATGAAATAATTGGAAAACCATCGGTTTCGGTGGTATTTCGGTTTCCGTCGGTTTCGGTCGGTTTTCGGTTAAGCACATAGGGCCATCTATTTTTCCAAAACTCTAAGCCAACATCACAGTCACAAAAAGAAAATAACAACTCAACATCACATTTTTTCAATAAGAAAATAACATCTCAACATCAGATTCACAAAAAAATAGCATTGATTTAGTATTAAACAAAACCCAAAATACAAAAAAGAGAGAGGGTTATCAAGAAATTAAAAAGAGACTAGAGAAGGTCACTGTGAGAATGAAAAGATCAAGCCACATGGGGAGGCCAGCATGTGAAGGCATGTGGAGGCGACAGCAGAGGCGTGAGGTGTGAGGTCGATGGAGGTGTGAGGGAGATGAGGGAGATGAAGGCGTGAGGCGTGAGGGCGATGAGGGAGATGGGGGCTGGCACGCGTGAGGGAGGGCGATGAGGGAGATGAAGGCCAGCTTGCGTGAGGGAAGGCGATGAGGGAGACGGAGGTTGGCGTGTGTGAGGGAGATGAGGGAGATGGAGGCGTGAGGCGTGAGGGAGATGGAGCTCGGCGTGCATGAGGGAGGGCGATGAAGGAGATGGAGGCGTGAGGGAGACGAGGGAGATGACTCAGATGAGGGTGTGTAAATGAAAGTGGGGTAGGTAGGGTAAGGGTAGGGTTTTTATTTTCTTTATTTTCAATTAGTTTCTGTTTAACTTATTTAATTTAAGTTAATTAGTTTAATTTTAGTTAATTAATCTAGATTAACTAATGGGCAGTGGGCAGTGGGCTTCTTTCAAAAAAAAAAAAAAAGGGCAGTGGGCTTGAGTTATTTTGGCAAGGCCAAGCCCACGTTTACACACCTTATATTATATATATTTAATATAAAATATAATATAATAATATATTTCGGTTCGGTTTGGTCGGTTTGGTGCATTCAAATCTACAACCGAAAACCGAACCGAAATTTTCAGTTTTTTATATAATAAAACTGAAACCGAACTGAACCGAAATTTTTGCAACGGTTCGGTCGGTTTGAAGCGGTTTTTTCAGTTCGTTGGTTTTTTGCACACCCCTAGGTGGCTCCAGTTTTATACAATGATTCTTCTTCTTATTCCTTTGCAGTTTGGACTTTGGATGGTAAGTGTTTTTCTTTTTTCTTTTTATTTTTTTTTTCTTTTTTTTGAGTAAGTGGACGGTAAGTTCTTGATACTTCTGTTGTTATACATTTTATAGTTTATTTATTTATTTATTAAAAATGTTGAAGGTTTCTCATTTATATAGTTGTTTATATCTATTTTTAAATTTTTTTTGCTAGTCATATATTTGCGTTCCTGTGGGCTGGTGTTTATTGAATTTTTGTATTTGTGCTTTTTTTCGTTTTATCTTGTTTCTTTTTATAATATATATATATATATATATATATATATATATATTTCCCTTTAAAATTAGTTATGATTGTGCCACATCTATGTAAGAGATTTGGGTTGGACCTCTTAAATAATAACTAGCGTATGTCTCGAATGACGTGTAAGAA
This sequence comes from Quercus ilex subsp. ballota, assembly GCA_032727855.1. NCBI lineage: Eukaryota > Viridiplantae > Streptophyta > Magnoliopsida > Fagales > Fagaceae > Quercus > Quercus ilex. Next base: position 25,473,122 of record CM064911.1, on the reverse strand, counting down.
CATTATAATTTCTTATGAAAATATTTTGTAAAAATTGAGCTTTATAGTTGGTGTATAATACTAAGTAGGTCATTTTATTTTCGATAATTAATTATATTACATGTTATTAAAAGAGAAAAATGTAAATATTTATATTTAATATAAATTAGTATATGACATAATGTTTAATTTAAATGAACTCACAAATATTTAATTATTTTTACCAACTTAATTGTATAGTTTTTTTTTTTTTTGAGAATCAACTTAATTGTATAGTTATTTTCTATATTTTGTATTGTGTGTATTATTAAATTTCTTATATTTTTTGCTAAATTTTATTTCAATTAACGCTAAAGAAATTAAACTTGAACATAAGTGCCATTTTCTTCTCAATTGTTTTTTTAATATAAATTATAGGAAAGAAATCATATAAATTACTAATAATGAGAAGATAATTTAAATCCTCCCTCTCTACTTATTGTGACGGAAATAAAAATATCAAATAATTTTCCTTTTATATTAATAATTAGTGCACGACTTACAATACATAGAAACAAATGCATATATACCACATTAAATTCATGACAATAAATTAATTTTTTTTACCAAAAGGAAACCTTTTTTTTTTTTTTTTTTTGGGAATAGAAAAGAACACTAAAAATAATTAAACATATTTTTAAAAGTTTTGTCGCAGTTGAATGTTGAATGAGGTGGAAGACTATATGAAATAATTCTAAAAAAGTTATATACTACATGGCAGAAACAAGGGCTTGTATTGCAAATTATACTAGAAATATTTTTATCCAAACCTTGTCATCCAACTAAGTAAATTTAGTTGGGTTTAAAAGATGCAACAGTGTGCAAAATGGCCAGATGGGTTGAAATCAATATTGTAAAGTCTATTGTTCTTTGGAATAATAATAATAATAATAATAATAATAAAAAGATGTGATCCTTTCCCATCATTTCAAACTTTTTTTTCTTATTGCAAACGGCTATCAATCCCAAGTTTTTTTTTGTATCATTATCAAATATTTTATCAATTAAGCTAGGTTAAAACCCACAACATTAAAGTAGTTGTTTTTTCAATTTATAAAGTAGTTGCTAATTAAGTTCTTCTCAAAAAAAAAAAAAAAAAAAAAAAAGAGTTTTATAGTACTTCTGTACTATACCTATGGTGTTCGCACGCGCGCGTATATATATAGGGTTGGGTTCAAGTTACACTTAGTGTAATTCTAAGTAATGTTACACCATTCAATATTTTTTAATTGAATGCGAATATTGACAAATTCACCGTTAGATTACATTATCTTTGTATATTCTTTATGCTTGTAAAATTTTAAGGTGATCAAAAATTAATATCCATGTCATCATCAATCAATTGTTAAAATTCAAATTTTTGTAGTTTAAAATAATGCATAAAATATGAGTTTATGGATCAAATCATAAATAGCATCCGATTGATATGAAAATTGGCATGCATGTTAAGAACATATAGAACATGTAATTCAACAGTTGGATTTTCTAAATATTAATTCAATAACAAGTTATTAGTTGGTGTAACATTACTTAGAGTTACACCAAGTGTAACTTGAACCCAACCCATATATATATATTGTAGGGACACGTTTTGTAGCCCAAGCGCAATAGGTATGGGATCCTGTCCCAGTGAGCCCAGTACAAGAAATTTGTAGAGAGTGACTTGGAGAACTAGGCCCTAATGAATTTGACAACGGCTAGTATCGATTTAAAAGATGATCAAGCAAGAATGAGGAAAATAGAGATGAATCTATTCACTGTCTGAGGAGATATTTTTTATATAAATCAATAACAATGGGCACAAATACAATTTTGATTGCTACAGTACTCTCTCTTTATTTTTGCTACAGTCCCTCCCACACACACACACACACACACACATATATATATTGTAGAAAGGGAAAATTCCCGACCTATCACAAGCTGACACATCATACTACCAAATCTACAAAATACAACCAATTACAAAGCTCCATGTATTGTTGCTAGGTTTTGCTATCACTACTTAGAAACCAACAAAAATTTGCCAAGCGTCATGCAAAAACCAATCACACATTAGCGCGTGTAAGCGATGACATAAGTAGTCCAGCACGTGTAAGCGATGTCATATGCAATCCATCGCATGTAAGCGATGACATAAGCAGACCAATCAGGCTGTGACATGTGTCACCAATCAGACTCGGCCACGTGTCACTCACCCACCCCCAAACTCCTATAAATAGAAGTCTTCCTAAGACATTAAAAGAGACACCAAGCCATCTGAAGCATAAGCAGCATTAGAGAAGATTCAGAAGCATTCAGAAGTGCAGAAACTCTGCAGGAATCAAGCCTCAAAGCCTTCAAGAACTTCAAGAACTTCAAACTCAAAATCAAAGAACATTCGAAGCAGAATCATCTAAACTATCTGCCTAGATCTCAAAGTTCACCGGAATCAAGCTCAAAAGCCTCCAGAAACCTCAACAAACCATAAATCAATGAAGCTCTATTGATTCAAGCCTCTAAAGCACCGAAGAACTTCCACCACAAACCTTCGAAGAGGAAGAACACGAAGAACATACGAAGAACACAAAGAACAAAGAATTTCTAACAAGCTCATAGCTAGAGATTCATTGCGATTCTGTTTCAAGGGTCTTCTATCCATCCTTCAACCAAATTGAAGAATATTTTGTGTTCGAGTCAAAATTGCATTTTTACAATTCCAATCAACAAGTCTTTCAAGGAGATCACCACAAACCTTCGGAGAGGAAGAACACACCAAGAACACGAAGAACATACGAAGAACACAAAGAATAAAGAATTTCTAAGAAGCTCATAGCCAGAGATTCATTGCGATTTTGTTTCAAGGGTCTTCTATCCATCATTCAACCAAATTAAAGAATATTTTGTGTTCGAGTCAAAATTACATTATTACAATTCCAATCAACAAGTCTTTCAAGGAGATCGAATCAGAGGATCATTGTTTTGTAATCATAGAGAATTGTACCGCATATTCAATACAAATTCACATTTGTGAAACTTTTTTACTTGTTTGATTTATTTCAAACTAGAAATTTAGTCCTCTACACACACACACACACACATATATATATATTATGCAATTGTAAGAAAGTTGATGTTTCGCATTCTAACAATGTTTTTGAAAATTACGTAGAGTCAGATGATTTCAAGCAGACAGACTGCTTCAATAATTTGTGCCCTGGTTTTGTGCAAGTACACAGTAGCACTTATCTTGGTTCACCATTAAGTAATGCACCTTTCATTGAGGTCTCTCTCCAAGAGGAAAAAGAATTTATTCTCAATCATAATTGCATGTCATGTTATTTTACAACATTGTTCTTCTGGGTGAAATTTCTTGAGCATATACCACAATGACACATGGCATTTTCAACTATCCAAAATACTGGAGCCATATTTTCACATTTTTATAAATTGAAAATTGAAGTTGAAAAATGCATATAAATTTTATAAGTTTTTAAGATTGTATAATGTAAACAAATCAAATGTTCTTAGATCATTCACATCAACTTGTGCAAAAATTTCTATTTATTTTAAAATGAAAACTTGTTTTATTATACATACTCATTTTTCAAAGTACTATACATCAGATTATTTACTTTACATTATATTTTATTAAAATATCAGTTTTACGTTAGAATAAATTGAAAAATAAAGTTGAAAAATGCATATAAAGTTTGAAAGTTTGTAAGATTGAATAGTGTATATATACTAATCAAATGTTCTTGCTCTTTATATGGCAGGACAAAGATTATAACTGGTGGTTGTCATTTCAAAATAATGTTGTGGGATATTATCCAGCAGATATATTATTTAATTTAAAAGATCCTCAAAGCATTGGATGGGTAGGGGTTGCTGTTGGTCGCCCAAATGGAAATAGCCCCCCACACATGGGATCTGGAGTATTAGTAATAGTAGGCAACAATGGTGCAAGTTTATTTAAAAATATCAAATATTCAAAGGAATTGAACAATATACTTAACCCTGTACCAACCGATTATGATATTATTAAGGACAACCCCAAGTGCTATAAGTTGAAAAATGAGGGATATAAAAATGAAGAGCTGGGATTCGCCTTTGAATTTGGGGGACCTGGTGGACTCTGCTAATTAAAAAGAAAAATTGCACCAATTATTTGTCGTGAATAAAATGGAATTCGTAAGAAGTCTCCCTTTGTTTTCTTTAATGCATGCAGGCATAGAATTTGTTTTTATCTTCACATGTTTCATTCTTTTTTTTCTTTGAATGTTCTAAATATAGATCTATGTTCAATGTTCTTCATATGCTTCTAAAAGTAAATCTTGATTCTTGGCATGAATTTGTTGAAAATCTTTATGATGTTTAGAATGTAGATTAACGTACTTCACATGCTTCTATACGTAGATCTTAACCCTTAATATGTCAAAATTCTTGTTTCCATGTTTGAGTTTTTAGATCTAAGATTATTTTCTTGTTAGAATCTTCGATCTGTCTTCTGCTGCTTCACTTCACTACGGAGACTTGAACGTTGAGATTACCCTCGCTGTCTGCTCCTCACTTCATCTGCGTAGTCTTCTCATCTTGGCTTCATGTAGGCTTGAGCCTCAAGATCACTCGTGCTGTCTCATCGGATCTAGAGAACTCCTGCTGCTCCCAGCTCCATGTAGTTTTTTACCTCTTCATCTCATCTGTGGCATGTGACATTCGTCGTTGCCATATCTGCTGACATCCAATCAAAGTCATGCGTTGAGATCCCGTCAAAGTCCTTGTGATTTATCCTCGGAGACTTATTGACGGTGCTTCTACCTGTGCATCTTCCTTGAACCACGAACAGTTTTCTCTTGGCCGCAGCATAATGGACTCGCTTTAATTCTCCATTGTGTCAATGTCCAGAACTAGTCTCAGTGTTATGATCTTCTTGCCTTGGCGTCCAACGGATCCGAGCATTGGCGGCTCAAACAACCTTTTTGAGTCGGCGCTAAGTCTAGAGCGAGTCATCGTGTACTGCTCTTCATCTTATTATCCAACGGATTGCACCCTCGTTCCACAACCATAGGTGTGTAGCTTTGTTCGCGCATCGATCGTATCCACCTCGTAGCTGTTGGCGTCAGGGCATAGAGATAGCCACATATTGGATTCAAGCACCAATTGTTATCTTTTGGAGGTGATACCACATTGAGATCTCTGTTTCACCTCTGAACTATGCTCTTCTTCTTTTAGTGTCTTGCGGATTGAAGTACCAGCAGCTTCATCTTAGACTTTGTTGTAGCTGCCATCCTTTGTGAGTCGATGACCTCCGCGCCATGTCTTCTTGTCTTAGCATCCAAAGGATTCATGCCTCGGCGGTCCTCTCACTGTCTCTAACTAACGAGTGCGTAAGCTTCGTCTGCGTAGCCATCTCACTGCCTTCGTATTGCGACCATCGGCGTGTAAGCTTCGTCTGCGTATTCATCTTCACCTCACAACTATAGATGCTACTTGGTCTCCAAGTTGTGTGATGGGACTGAGAAATCAACTGCAGACGAGCTCAATAATATGGACGAGGCCATTCTCTAAAGACGAGCCCAAATAAGTGCCCATGTCATCGACGGGGGTAGCAGGACCATTCAATACTGCCGATAATACCTTGGATGGTTACAAAACCAGCTGTACAGACTGTTGGGAGCATATTAAAGCCCTATTACTAAGCAGAAGGCGTTACCAAGAAGGTCATTAACACCATAGTATCAACCACAACGGCTAGAATCCAATGCAACATATATAAAGCCCCCACATTGCCAATACAAGGTAGATAGACACACTTAGTGTTAGGACATATGTGGTTCACTTGTTAAAGAACATATGTCATTCTTTTATGTAGTTGGCTAATCCTTTGACAAAACGCACCTTACTTGTAATTGGGTAGATCTAGGATGTGTTTAATACTTGAAGGAATATGTTGTTCAAGTCTTGTATTAAAGCCATAAAGATTGGACCAAGAAACAAGTGAAGGAAAGCTGTTCATTAAAGCTGGACAGATAGCTCGACACTTGTGGACAGATAGCTCGACAGCTTCTCGACACCTCCCGACAGTTGGCTATCTATCGAACTTCTTAAGCCTTTTCTTATCGTAATCTCGATAGCTTCTCGACAGCTAGTGGATCGATCGAGAAAGCTTCTGTCTCTTCGACACCTTCTCGACACCTCTTCGACACCTAGCTATCTATCAAGGTTTAAAGCTCGACACCTCCTTGACACCTCTTGATCGATCAAGGTTACGGGAAATCAGAATTTTCAGATCTAATTTTTGGGCCAGGCTTTTATATTTGTGTAAGGTTTCTTTTCTCACAACTCTAAACCTATATAAGACTTATTTTAAAGGTCATTACATAAGAGAATACAAGGAGAACATATGCAAAATGTGACCAATGCCTTATTTTCTCTGAAAGAAGTTACTGCGTCTTTGCACCTTAGGGTTTTGTAACCAAGTGCTTCTTGATCTTCATTCTTGATGAAGTGAAAAACTTTGCAGCCAACATTCTTCTTCCTCAAGTTGGTGAGTGAGTCACGTATTGGGATTCATGCAAAGGAGTTAGTCATGTACTGAGATCCGTGCAACAAAAAAGGTGGCGTTCATATATTGAAGAGTTCAGAGGTTCTGAAGAAGTAGAAGGTTTCTATTGTGAGTTCATCTACGGGGATTGTAGAGTCTAGGGACAAAGGTTTTGTATTAGATCTGAAACTTCTCTTTACCATAGTGGATTGCTTTTCGGGAAGGTTTCCCCCCAGGTTTTTTACTGTGAAACTGGTTGGTTTCATTGGTTTTCCTGGGTCATCATATCTTGTCTTATTTATTATTTCTGCTGCATGATTTTGACATGATATTGATGTTTGTTTGTTTTAACAAGTTTTATTCAAAATTAATCTAATTAACAACTTGGGTTTAAAAATTGTTAATTCTATCAACTAGGGTCTAAATTTCCCAATAAGTGGTATCAGAGCGGGTTCACTCTGATTGGATTAATTTCCTGAGTGTGATCCATTGACCCCTGTTGTCATGGATATAGGACAATCTTTATTTATACCTCCTTTATTTGATGGAACTAATTATAGGTACTGGAAGGTTCATATGAAAGTTTTTTTGCAGGCTCTAGGTGAACAGGTATGGCAAGCTGTTGAAGTTGGCTGAATTAAGCCAAAGGAAGCACCTGTGGATTGGGATGATTTCAATAGTAAGGCCTTGAATGCTTTATTTTGTGGGGTTACCAATGAGGAATTTAAGAAAATATCATCCATTGAAGTTGCCAAGGAAGCATGGACTATTCTTGAGACCACCTATGAAGGTACCAAGGCAGTAAAGGCTGTGAAGTTTCAACAATTCACAAGCAGTTTTGAAGAAATAAGGATGGAGGAAGACGAGACATTTGATGAGTTCTATGCCAAACTCAAGGATATTGTGAATTCTGCCTTCAACCTTAGAGAATGTATTGCAGAATCCAAGATTGTTAGAAAAATCCTTAGGTCCTTACCTGAAAGATTTCATGCCAAGATCACTGCCATTGAAGAAGCAAAGGACATTGATCAAATTCCTTTAACTGAGCTTGTAGGGAACCTTCAAACCTATGAGATGGGATTAGGCTCAATGGGAAAAGGTGGAAAGAGTAAAAACTTGGCTCTTAAGGGTATAGAGGAAGAGATTGAGGACTCTGAAAGTGAAGATGAAGATGAGGATGAGGATGAGGATCTATCCTTCATAACTGATGAGATTATCAGACTTCTTCAATTTAAGAAAAAGGATAAAAGCAAACCTCCTAGGAAACCTAAATCCTCTAGGAAGAGCAAGAATGAGAAACCTCTCATCCAATGCCATGAGTGCAAAAGTTTTGGTCATATGAGGATAGAGTGTCCAAACTACCTCATGAAAGAAAAGACCATGGAGTCAAAAGATAAAGGGTTGGTTGCTACCTGGAGTGACACTGAGGATGACTCTTCTGATGAGTATATGGATGAATGTCGTCATATTATGGCCTTTGCTGCCTCAACTGATAAGGTGATTGTGGAGAGTGCTAGTGACAGTGAGGATTCTTCTGATGATGAAGTACCCAAGAAGTTGACCCTTTAAGAAGCCTATGTTAAGCTATGCACTGAATTCATAAAATCTGAAAAGACTTCTCATCTTTGTAGAAAAGAGCTTAACGAGGTAAAAACTGAAAAAGCTGATCTGTTAGTCAAGCTCGATGAGACTACAAGATTAGTTGAGACTCTTGTTGTGGAGAACGCCTCATTAGAAGAGAATGTCAAGAATCTTGAAGTTGAGCTTAGTCAAGCTAGAACTCAAATAGAAAGGATGTCTAGTGCAAAGCTTAATGAGGTCTTGAGTGCTCAAAAGCCTAGTTTTGATAAGACTGGCTTAGGATATGATGTCTCCTCCAGCCCCTCCTCGTCCACGGCTTTTGGATCAAGGACTATCTTTGTGCCACAATCTGAGAAAGGTGATAAAGGTATGAAATCCAAAACTGATTTAGCTAATTCTAAATCCTTTGTTAAGCCTCATGTTTGTCATCATTGTGGTGTTGCTGGACATATTTGTCCTAATTGCTTTAAATTGTATCCTCAAAAGCAATTGTCTAAACGGTCACAAGTTTCCTTTCAAGAACCTACACCTTTGTTTGGAGAGTTATTAAAAGTCTTGAGCTTTTTAACTCAATTTCAGGAGAATTTTAATTCTTCTATGTCCTTTAGTAGACATACTAGGACACGTGTCTTTTCATCTTCACGACCAAAGACTCGTGCTGTGTGGATGAGAAGGGAGCCTAAAACTTAATTATCTTTTCTGTTTGTCCTCTGCTTTAATTCTTTCTATCTATAGTAGGACTGCCTTTGCTTGATTTCTTATCTGCTTTTGAAATCATGCTTTTATGCATCTGCACCCTTCTATCATGCCTTCATGCATTTGCATCTTTCTTTCTGCTTTCATGTTGTTTGTCTGTTTTTGTTTGGTTGTTTAGTTTTATTTTGTTTTGTTTTCAAAATAAAAATAAAAAGAAAAAATCAGAAAAATACAAAAACAGTGTGTGTTTTGTGTACATTGGTACTTGTGTACTTTGGATGGCCATTGAAACAAAGTTTTCTAAATTTTGTATCTTTTGTAGCTTAGACGAGCATCTCTATGCACAACTAAGTAAGTGAGCTTTGTGGCACTTGTTTGTGATGAGTAAGATTAAGTTATCTCTTGGACTTAACACTCATATCACTCTTTTTGACAGGTAGGACTAGAAAATCCTAAGAGAAAGACATAAATAACCATCTTACCACTTTTGCCCACCAATCATAATATGACACCTGTATGCTTCGACATAGCAAAAGTGCAGTGTCATAGACACCTGTATGCTTCAGCATAGCAAAAGTGCAATGTCTATGCTTAACATGTTGGGCATTTCTTTTCTCTCTTTTATATGCCCATACATGATATGCTAAATAAAAGAAAACATGCAAAGAAAATAAAAAGCAAAAAGATCAAAAATTCTTTAAGTATTATTGCAAGCGTGTTTTCTAGGAGATATGAGAGTTATAGGATGTACATCAAAGGTGATAGTCCCCATCAAACAGTTATGATTGTGTGTGAGTTAAAGTTATTTTCTTATATCTCAGATCGTCATAACATGTATTCACATATGCAATCTTACGATATTTTTCACACACAACACGCAATATTCTTTACTACTTTTGATACATGTGCAGGTACAATGTGATTTGACCATCACAAGTGTTTACATGTGCTAATGTATACTCACTAAACTGTCTTGACTTGTTTTTGAAATATAAAATTGGTTAAACTTGTTTAGTGTGTGTGTGTGTATTTTGGGATCTATGTGCTTAACATTTTTCTTGTTGTGAGATTTGTTTTTTCACATGTTTTGCATCCTTTTATTATCTTGTCATTCATAGCATCTTGTTTCATTACATTCATGTATTTATATGGATTCTATGTGCCCCCTTGATCATCTTTGATCATCTTTATGTTTCTCGGGTGAAGCTTTCTAGCTTCTTGTACCCTTTGTCAATCATGACAAAAAGGAGGAGAAATTGTGGGGACTTTGTGGTTTCTGTTTAAGATTCTACAAGTTAGGGGGAGAAATACATTCTTTTGTATGGGGGAGATATGTTTCATCTTGTTAGGGGGAGTGCTTACTTCCTTCTTCTTGTACTTTGGGTCTTGTGACCATTGTTTACATACATTGAACTTATATTCTTTATATGTTGATATATGTCTTCTTTACCTACCTCTACATGTGTTGTTTCTTTTCTATTTTCATACACATGTTTCTTATATTTGTATGCAATCTATTATTTCTGTTTCACACTAAGATGCCTTGATGAGTTTTGTTTAAGTGTTTCAGAAATACAGGTTGTCAAAGTCTTCCATGCCATGAACTCTCTTCTTACAAAGTTTTTCAAGAGTTTGTACTAGAATAGATTTTATTGTATTCAATAAGTGAGTACGAGTTGAGTGATTTATGACTTCTCTCATATGTTCATTTGTTTGTTATGGTTTTGTCACGGATTGCCAAATGGGGAGATTGTTAGGACATATGTGGTTCACTTGTTAAAGAACATATGTCATTCTTTTATGTAGTTGGCTAATCCTTTGACAAAACGCACCTTACTTGTAAATAGGTAGATCTAGGATGTGTTTCATACTTGAAGGAACATGTTGTTCAAGTCCAGTATTAAAGCCACAAAAATTGGACCAAGAAACAAGTGAAGAAAAGCTGTTCATTAAAGTTGGACAGATAGCTCGACACCTGTGGACAGATATCTCGACAGCTTCTCGACACCTCCCGACAGCTGGCTATCTATCGAGCTTCTTAAGCCTTTTCTTATCGTAATCTCAATAGCTTCTCGACAGCTAGTGGATCGATCGAGAAAGCTTCTGTCTCCTCGACACCTTCTTGACATCTCCTCGACACCTAGCTATCTATCGAGGTTTAAAACTCGACACCTCCTTGACACCTCCCGATCGATCGAGGTTACGGGAAATTAGAATTTTCAGATCTGATTTTTGGGCCAGGCTTTTATATTTGTGTAGGGTTTCTTTTCTCACAACCCTAGACCTATATAAGACTTATTTTAAAGGCTGTCACATAAGAGAATACAAGGAGAACATATGCAAAAGGTGACTGATGCGTTATTCTCTCTGAAAGAAGCTACTGCGTCTTTGCGCTTTAGGGTTTTGTAACCAAGTGCTTTTTGATCTTCATTCTTGATGAAGTGAAGAACTTTGCAGCCAACATTCTTCTTCCTTAAGTTGGTGAGTGAGTCACGTACTGGGATTCGTGCAAAGGAGTTAGTCACGTACTGGGATCCGTGCAACAAAAAGGGTGGTGTTTATATATTGAAAAGTTCAGAGGTTCTGAAGCAGTAGAAGGTTTCTGCTATGAGTTCATCTACGGGGATTGTAGAGTCTAGGGACAAAGATTTTGTACTAGATCTGAAACTTCTCTTTACTATAGTGGATTGCTTTTCGGGAAGGTTTCCCCCCAAGTTTTTTACTGTGAAACTGGTTGGTTTCATTGGTTTTCCTAGGTCATCATATCTTGTCTTATTTATTATTTCTGCTGCATGATTTTGACATGATATTGATATTTGTTTGTTTTAACAAGTTTTATTCATAATTAATCTAATTAACAACTTGGGTTTAAAATTTGTTAATTCTATCAACCAGGGTCTAAATTTCCCAACACTTAGAAATATTTCTTGCTCTGTTACATTGCATTATTCTTTCCCAAAAGAGTTTCTTTATACTAACTTTGGCATCGTAGACATTGTGGCAAGTATCACACCAGTGACCATTCTGAAGTAGCTGTTTTACCATTCTTATCATAGAGACGACATCTTGGCTCCATCTAGATTCACTCACTTAGACTGACGAATTTGCACTTCATCAGTTTGGCGCCGTCTGTGGGAATACAATTGTCGTATTCATATTCGAAAGCATAGTTTCCGATCAACTGTAGCATTCAGATGGAGTCCAATCAAGATTTTACAACCTTGACTCAACAGGTCCAGGCCCTAGCAGCCACCGTTGAAGAGCTTACTAGACAAAATCAGGAAATGAAGTTACGGCTTCAATAGGAGGAGAATCGATCCAAAGGCAACTTGGAAGACGAGGGAAATAGCCATAGAAGAAGCAACCATCGAAGACCTACTACTCTAGATGAACAGAATTCAGATCTTCTTCAAGAAATAAGGAAAGAGATGGACGAACTGAGGAATGCAATCAAGGAGAAAACAGACCAGAGTGTGGATAGAATGCTCAGGGCAACAGATTCGCCGTTCACTACGATAGTCCTAGAGTGTTCAGTGCCGTGAAATTTCGACTACCCCAACTTGAGCCATTTGATAGGCTTAAAGACCCCCAAGACCACCTTAACACTTTCAAGATGATGCTAGGCCTTCAACAGCCACTTGACAAGATACTGTGCCGTTCATTTCCAACTACCCTCAAAGGAGCGGCAAGAGAATGGTTCACAAAGTTACCAATATCGTCTGTCGATAGCTTCGAATAGTTGAGTAACGCCTTTTTATGCCACTTCATTGGAGGACAACGCCCTAAGAGGCCGGCAGACCATTTACTCATCATTAGACAAGGAGAGAAAGAAACCCTGAGGTCGTATGTACAGCGCTTCACTTGGGAGACCTTAGAGGTAGATGAAGCTGACGACAAGGTGCAGCTGACGACCTTCAAAGCAGGACTGAGGTCCAGAGAGTTCGTGGCTTCAGTCGTGAAGAATCCTCCGAAGACGATGGCAGAAACGCTCCTCAAAGCACAGAAGTATATGAATGCTGAAGACGCATTAGCAGCCATAAGGGATGTCGAGAGGCTAGGAGACAAGGGAAGGAAGGAAGACGATCATAGAGGGCAAAAGAGGGAATGCCCAGATTGTCGGAGCAGTGACGGGGGAAAAAGGAAAGACAATAAAACTCTTCGAACGGTAAAATTTACCCCTCTAGTTATGCTTATTGACAAAATTTTAACGCAGATTAAGGACGAGCACTACCTCAAATGGCCAGGGCCATTACATTCATCCCCCAATGTCTGTGATAAGAAAAAATACTGCCGATTTCATAAGGATCATGGCCACTATACAGAAGATTGTCAGGACCTAAAAGAGTAGATAGAGGAGTTGATATGGAAAGGGAAACTGTAAAGATATGTGAAGAAAGGAGAGTCTAGCACGTTCAAGGACGGTAACAAAAACCAGCGCGACTCCTCGTCAAGAGACGAAGACAACATGTCGCAACCCCCACAGAATGTAATTAGGGAGATAAAGACAATTGCAGGAGGACCATTCACGGGCGGCTCATTCAAATCCCTCAAGAACGCATGTCAGCGGCAGGTGAACAGCGTCCACATGATACCCCAATTCAAGCAAAGATGGATAGACCAAGACATGTCTTTCAACGAAGGAGATGCTAAGGGAGTGAAGCAGCCTCACAACGACCCCTTAGTCATAATGCTCACGATAGAAGGATTCAATACCAAGAGCATCCTTGTAGACAACGGTAGCTCCGCAGATAACTGCAGTTAGATCTAGGAAGACTACGCCCATTTGACTCCCCCCTCGTCAGTTTCAGTGGAGATAGGGTATATCCCAAGGGTATAGTAACATTGACGATAACAGTAGGGACCTACCCGAGGCAGTTGACACGTCAGCTAGACTTCTTGGTGGTAGACTACCTCTCATCTTACAATATGATTATTTGAAGGCTCACACTGAATCGATGGGAGGTAGCCACGTCCACCTATTGCCTGAAGGTGAAGTTCCCAACAAAGAACGGTGTCGGCGAGGTAAAAGGAGATCAAGTCTTAGCTAGAGAGTGCTACCAAGCCGTTTTGGCCGCGAAGGAGAACCATACATGGCTGATCGAAGAGAAGGAGGAAGATAAAGTGGAAGCCCTAGAAACAATGGAGTTGGCCGAAGAAGAGGCAACTAAGACGACAAGGATAAGGACGACATTAAGTCCTCAAATAAGAACAAGGCTCATCCAATTCCTTAAAGAAAACCTAGACGCCTTCGCGTGGACTCACGAGGACATGCCAGGCATATCCCCAGAAGTCATTTAGCATAAGTTGAATGTAGACCCGGAGAAAAAGCTCATCCAACAAAAACGGAAAGTCTTCGCCCCAAAACGGGACCAAGCGGTTACAGACGAGGTTAACAAATTGTTGACGGTGGGCTTTATCCGGGAAGTGAATTATCCTGACTAACTGGCAAACATCGTCCTGGTGAAGAAAGAAAATGGGAAGTGGAGAATGTGTGTGGACTTCATGGACCTGAACAAGGCGTGTCCAAAGGATAGTTTTCATCTACCAAGGATAGACCAGCTTGTGGATTCTACAACCGAGCATAAGTTGCTGACGTTTATGGATGCTTTCTCAGGATACAACTAGATAAAAATGGCTGAAGAAGATCAGGAGAAAACTGCTTTCATCACAAGTCAAGGGCTCTATTGCTATAAGGTAATGTCCTTTGGACTAAAGAATGTAGGAGCTACTTATCAAAGGTTAGTGAACAAAATGTTTAGCAAACAGATTGGTAGGAATATGGAAATATATGTGGATGACATGCTTGTCAAACGTAAAGAAGAACTTGCCCACCTGGATGACCTAAAGGAGACATTCACCACCCTAAAACAGTACCAGATGAAGTTGAATCCTAGTAAGTGTGTTTTTGGTGTAGCTTTAGGGAAATTCTTGGGATTCATGGTGTCCCAAAGAAGAATAGAAGCAAACCCAGAGAATGTGCAAGCCATAATCAACATGGCATCGTCCAAGACCGTCAAGTAAGTCCAAAAGCTCATAGGAAGGATTGCAGCTCTCAATAAGTTCGTCTCTAGAACGACGGACAAATGCTTGCCCTTCTTCAAGACCTTGAAACAGGCTTTCGCTTGGACCGACATATGTGAGGCAGCATTCTAGGAGCTCAAACGTTACCTGAGTAATCCACCCCTCTTAAGTTCGTCCAAGGAGGGGGAAAACTTATATTTGTACTTGGCAGTGTCACCTACAGCTGTGAGTGCAGCCCTTATTCGAGAAGAGGGCAAGAAACAGCTCCTAGTTTATTATGTTAGCCTAGCTTTCCAAGGTGCTGAGGCCAAGTATCTAAGGATTGAAAAAATTGCATTCGCGTTAATATTAGCCTCACGCAAACTGAGATAGTATTTTCTGGCAAATCCTATCCTGGTGATGATGGACCAACCCATTAAAAAGTCTATGAACAAACCTGAGGCAGCTAAGAGAATGGTCTATTGGGCAATTGAACTCAGCCAATTTGACATTGAGTACCACCCCAGGACAGCCATTAAGGCACAAGCTTTGGTGGACTTCATCAGCGAATTCACCTTCGGACGAGGATAGTCTCACTAATGAGACTGAATAATGGACAGTACAGATCGATGGTTCGTCAGCCTAAAAAAGGGGGGGAATATGGGTTTTCATAACCACCCCTGACAGGGAAGTGCTCAAATACGGGGTTCAACTGAAATTTCTAGCCACCAATAACGAGGCCGAGTACGAAGGAATATTGACGGGATTGAGACTCAGAAAGGCACTTGGAGCTAAGAGCCTGTTAGTTCAGAATGATTCAAAGCTGGTGATAAGGCAGATCAAGGAAGAGTACGAAGCAAAGGAGGAGAGAATGCAGAAATATCTCAGGCTGATGAAACATTTGGCTTAGGAATTTGATAAGGTGGAATTCGTATAGATCCCCAAAAGCCAGAATATGGTAGCAGACGAAGTCACGAAGATTGCATCGTCAGAACAAGGGGCGACAAGCATGGGCTTGATGATGGAAGTTCAGAAATGCCCCAGCTTTGAAGAAGTTCTAACATTTGCAATCCAGAGCACAAACTGCTGGATGACACCGATTGTATCTTTCCTCTAAGATGGGCATCTCCCTTAGAATGCAGAGGAGACCAAGAAGATCAAGAAGAGAGCGGCCAGATTTACGATCCTAAATGACACCGTGTACAAGAGAGGCTTCTTAATGCCTTACTTAAAGTGTGTTGACGAAAAGGAAGCCAAATACATTCTGGAAGAAATGCACGAAGGGGTTTACGTGGACAATGCTGGCCCTAGATCTCTAGTTAGCAAGGTCATTCGAACAGGTTATTTCTGGCCTACTATGTAAGTGGACGCAGTAGAACTCGTCAAGAAGTGTGACAAGTGCCAAAGGTTTGGGAACGTCCAGCGACTTCCAGTAGAGAGACTGACAAAGATAGCATCCCCGTGGCCATTTGCACAAGGGGGAATCGACATCGTCGGCCCATTGCCCCTAGGTAAAGGTTAGGTAAAATTCCTACTAGTTACTATTGATTACTTCATAAAGTGGGTTGAACCAAAGGCACTGGCAACCATCACAGAAGCAAGAATTCAGAGCTTCGTGTGGAAGAATATAATTTACAGGTTTAGGATTCCAAGGACAATTATATCAACTAATGGGCATCAGTTCGACAGCCAAGGCTTCAGGGACTTCTGTTCAGGCCTAGGTATCAAGAACCAATTCTCATCCCCAGGGCATCCGCAGGTGAACACAAACAGAGGTGACGAATCGAACACTTCTCAAGATTATCAAGGCTAAGCTGGATGACGCAAAGGGTGCCTAGTTGGAAGAATTGCCCAACGTCTGGTGGGCTTACAGAACCATCGCAAGAACCCCAACAAGAGAAACCCTCTTCAGGCTCACCTATGACACTAAAGCAGTGATCACGGTCAAAGTAGGAGTAGACAGCACCAGATGAGAAGTATTCAACGAAAAGGAAAATGACGATCACCTGCGAATTAACCTGGATTGTTTGGACGAAGTAAGAGACAAAACTTCCAGTAGAATGACAAAGTACCAGCACAAGATGGCCAAATACTACAACAAGAGGGTAAAGCTCAGACGACTTGACATAGGTGACCTCGTCCTGCGCACGGTCACCACAGCAAGTAGAGACTCTGCCCAAGGAAAGCTTGGCCCTACCTGGGAAGGACCCTACCGAGTCGTCCACTACTCCAGGCAAGACAACTATCACTTGGAAACCCTAGATGGGCAGAGGCTACCGCGGCTATGGAACATTGAGCACTTGAAGAAGTACCATCAATAGATGTAACAAATGAACGTATTCATTCCTGAAATTAATAAAAGAATTATTCAGCTAATGTCTTCATGTAAGCAGGTGTAGTCAGCTGTAAGTCCAAAGAATGACAAGATCCCTAAAAGGGTGTAAGTCACAAAAACCAAAAATGGTAAGTAACAAGATTCCACCTAGACGGATGTAAGTTACTGACGATGACAAGATCCCTAAAAGGGTGTAAGTCATAAAAACCAAAAATGGCCAAGTAACAAGATTCCGCCTAGACGGATGTCAGTTACTGACGACGACAAGATCCCTGAAAGGGTGTAAGTCACAAAAACCTAAAATGGCCAAGTAACAGGATTCCACATAGACAGATGTAAGTTACTGACGATGACAAGATCCCTTGAAGAGACAAGAACCTTGCAACAAACCGGAACAAAACTCAAACTGAATCTGAGCTCCCAACCAGTTCATGAAAACCCTCGATGAGATCCTTTGAAGAGGTGTGAGTTGCAAGAATTCGCGCAGACAATCATTGACGAAGAAAAAAGAAAAGTATGACAAAAAAGTTTACTAAGTGCAGAGTGCGGACGGATGTAAAATTCCACAAGCATATCATGCACCAATAAGTGAGCAATCACAAACACAAGTAAGTACGTAGCTACAAATTTAATTAAAGCCCTAAAACAACGGGCAATTACCATTTTTTTTACATCTAAAGGTCCATAAACACTGGGCTAAAAATATTGTTCTCAAGAAAAATTAAAAGGAAATTGTTTTGAAATCAGACTTACAAAAAGCCCAAAACATGAATGGGCACCCAAAAAAGAAAAAAAGAGAAAATTTTCATAAGTATCAGGTTCGGACGTCAGTAGCAACATTGTCACCGATGGGGGCATCACAAGAAGGAGCATCATTAGCAGGGGCGTTCTTAGAAGCATCAGTCTCAGTGGTAGAAGACAGGGTAGCCTCGTCAGCAGCCATCTCCTGATTAACCTCTTCTAGGTCCAATTTCTCCAAGTCCACTCCGGAAGGATGCTTGACGAGGTACCTCCTCAGAAGCTCGAAACCCTTGAAATACCAGCTGAATAGGACTGTGTTATACTTGTCAGTAGTTTGGAAAGCTTCGACAGACCTAGCAGCAATAGTCTTGAGCTTCTCATTGGCACCCAACAGTTGCTCATCCTTCTCCAGTGTCAACTGCCGCTCAACTCTAAGGTCATCATTCAAGGTCTTCACTTTTTCCTCCAGGGAGGTGGCCTCACCCATGGAGTCAATAAGATTCTTCTTCAGCGTAGAATTCTCCGCCTCTAAAGCCTCCATTCTGGATGTGAGAGACGCCACCTTTGCCTCTTGAGTGAGATACTCAGAGGTGATATGGAGACTTTCCCCCAACACCTGAAAAGAAAGTCAAAACCGTCAGTAGAAGGAGAAAGAAAGAGAGACTAAAGGGCACACAAACATTTTACCTGAACAAGTTTATGGACATGACGAGTCGCAACGTTACAAAAGGGCACGCTAGAAAAGACCTTCAAATCTTCGGCAGTCACGACCCCATGAGCCCTATCCATTGCCAATCTCTCGTCATCCCAGACGGTAGATGAGCGAGAATTAGCCTTCTCCTTCTTTTTATCAGACAATTGTGGCCTTTTAGAGGCAGGAGTATCAATCTCTTCAACCGAGGTTGTAGGAGAGGCCGTCCTAGTCGTCTCAGTAACGGAAACGATGGGATTAATGGAGGCAGCAGGAGCGACAGAGGGACCTTTCCCAATGATGCGCACTGACTTCTTCCCAATGTTTGACAATGGCTCGTCTTTCTTGGACCTCATCTTTACATACATATCTTTGTTAAATTTTTTCGTCATTTCTGCAAGAAGGAAACATTTAAAAAAAAAAAAAAAAAAAATCCAAGTGTATGCAAGAGATTCACTACTAACGAACCAAACACTTAGTATTCTTTACTTCAATGTTGATGCTGCGCAAGACGTAGGAAGACATGTCAGGACCAAGATTATAAAAGGCATGCATTTGTGGATCTACCAGATCGTCCCAGTTTTCGATCGTCTTGGCATATTCAATCGCCTGCTCAACACGCTCCTTATGCCTGCTTTTAAGCTTTGGCCGTCTCTTAACTGCTAAAAACAAGAAGCAAAGGAGTTAGTAACGATAACAGAAAATACAATAGAACTAAAACGACGGGAAGAAATACTGACGCACCTAAAGTCGGGGTTCCCTACCGACAAAGCAACCTCGGGATATCACCCCAATCCTTGCTGGAGGGAGTCTCAAAATCGTCCTCGAACACAAATAAAAATCTCGATTTCCAGTACCTGAAGGACGAAGGTAAGCCCCTGACAATCCTGGTCCTCCTCTCCCGGGTACTAACTCATAATATCTGTACTCTTTAGACTCTTTCAAACGATATAGATAGATGAGCTCACCTACCTTAATCATATCCTCGTTAGAGGCCAACCATATCTCCATACAGTTGACCACTATCCTCCATGAATTGGGCATGAGTTTCCCAGGAGCAATGCCAAAGTGATCTAAAAGCTCCATCATGAAAGGATGGACGGGAAACCTAAGTCCACAAGTGAAGGTAGCCTCATAGAAGCATACCTCACTAGGGAAGAAGTGGCAAGCCTTATCCTCGTCATTTGGTCGACGAACACGAACCTGCTCCAGAAATGGAAACCTATCTCTAAATCTACCCACGGTGTTAGCATCCAACCCGCATGCCTCCTCGAGGGCATAAAAATCCCTAACCTTTTGAGGGGCAGAGACGGCTGTATCTCCTCCACTGGGCCGCCGTCAGACGATAACCCAATCTCAAGTTCACTAGACCTAACTTCAGACATCGTCTCTCTCTCTTTCACCAGACCCTTAAACCAGTCAATTGATTGATGTAGCATAGGCAACAACTCAACCAATGCCACGCCCAGACTATTGCCCTAAAAAACAAAGTCCTAAAGGTTTGGAAAAACACCTAAAGACCCCCCTAAACGCCCAAAAAGGAAGGAAATTGAGGGGCAAGCTATCCTAACTTTAGAGCTACTAATCATGGAAAACCAAACAAAGCACAAAGGGAAGAGATACAAGCTAAACCCCCAATAAATTCAAAAAAAACACAAAAGGAAAGGGAAGAAAAAATCAGAAATTTACCACAATTTATGCCTACACCAAAATGAAAAAGTAAGCAGAAAGGAAGAAGGAAAACGTACCTCAGAAAAAAAAAAAAAAAATAAAATACTACGAAGATGAAAAACACCACCGCACAGCACACCGGTCCAGAGAAGAGTGGCAGAGCAAGAGTTAGCAGAGAAAACAATGATTGGAAGTTTCTTGAGAAAAAATAAGAAGGGGAGAAGTTTTAAATCAAGGCTCAAAACAACTGGAAACCAGCGAGAAACCCAATAGTCCCACAAAGTGGAGCATTAACTCCACTAACCGGAGCGTGCCAAGTGGCCATGGCCTATAGAGTACTGCCACTACGCATTTAATACAGCGCGAAATCCCAAGAGTTGCTTACAATCCAAAAACCTTTCATCTTCTATGGTCATCATGACATGTCATGATGACCACAGAATCCGAGGGCAGCTGATGGGACTGACAAAATCAACTACAAATGAGCTCAATAATATGGACGAGGCCATTCTCTAAAGACGAGCCCAAACAAGTGCCCATGTCACCAGCGGGGGTAGCAGGACCATTCAATACCGTCGATAATACTTCGGACAGTCACAAAACCAGCTGTACAAATCGTTGGGAGCATATTAAGGCCCCATTACTAAGCAGAAGGCGTTACCAAGAAGGGCATTAACACCACAGTATCAACCATAACGGCTAGAATCCAAGGCAACATATATAAAGCTCCCACATTGCCAACACAAGGTAGATAGACACACTTAGAAATATTTTTTGCTCTGTTACATTGCATTATTCTTTCCCAAAAGAGTTTCTTTATACTGACTTTGGCATTGGAGACATTGGCAGGCACCACACCAGTGACCATTCTGAAGTAGTTGTTTTACCATTCTTATCACAGATAGGACATCTTGGCTTCATCTGGACGCACTCACTTAGACTGACAAATTTGCACTTCATCACTGTGATGCACTGGTACTTGTGATTTTAGGCACTCTGACTTCACTCTCTGCAAGCCACGTTTCCTTGTGCAGAGCTTAAGAAATTGTTGTGGTGTTCTTGAAATTCTTTGTATCGATTCTGCACTCACTTGAGGTCGACGACTTGTATGAGCAAGGATGGGCTTCTCAATTGTCTTCGTTTTACTTCTGCGTGGTCCTACTTTCATGGGTTTTAATCTTAGTGCTGCAAGGGATGACCAAATTGTCCTAGAAACAAGTCTTTCACCTAAGCATGCCATCAACCACGCCTCCCAAAATTTCAATGCATGCGGACACATGGCTATCTCCCAACCTTGCACCCCAATACCACACTTCATGATTAATAAGCCACAACCCACAAACGCATGGCTAGGACTTTAGATAATGGACATGTGCAATTATCCTTTGATCTTAACATGCTTGACTTGTCGCTCTTCGACGCTCATCTTTGCTTGGGTCATGATCTCTACATGCTTGATATTTTTAAGCAATCTTGATCAAGTAGATGTTTTGCTTCTTCTTTCACTTGGATTGCAATCTCTACATGCTTGATTTTTTTTTTCAAGCAATTGTGATCAAGTAGATCTTCTAGCGTTCGTCTTTGTCCCATGGATCATGATTCATGAGCATTACCTTGTAAATTACTCATCCGGCTAGCTCCTTCAACATTGCTACTTGCTCGCATTACCAATTGATTTGAATTTTTTTGGATTTGCACTTCACAATTTTTCTGTTTTGAGCTATGTGACTGAACTTAGTGTCCGTTTGGTTTGCACATCTGCGTTCACGCATCTGGCCTTTTTGGCTTTTTTTTTTTTTTTACCAATGCTTAATGCACTGTTCATGGAACATGAACAGTGTATTTAGGCCAATGAACAGTAGTAAACAGAAATAAACAGTAACTAGAAATTATTTTTTTATTGTTTTCAGTTTTCAGCAAAATAAGCGATATCCAAACGCACACTTAGTAAGTGATACCAGGTTGCTTATGTACCCAAAAAGGGATCAAGTCATAACGCAGTTCAAGTATATATATATATATATATATATTTTGTCCCTAACTCTTGCCTAGGTTGCCTCTTTCAAGGTTTTCAACTTAGCGAGATATTTTTTCTTTTTGTCCCTAACTTTTTTCTAGGTCGCATTTTTCATGTTTTTCAATCTAGGGGGATTTTTTTTTTTTTTTTTTTTTTTTTTTTTTGGGTGGGCATTTTAAGCTCTTAGTAAGGAGGACATCATATTTTCAAACTTAGTGACGTTTTTCCTTTATAGGACTAACTCGCCCATCTTTGTCAACTATTTGGTAGGTACCATTGCTGTGAAATTCTTGGATGACATATGGACCATCCCATTTTTATGTAGACTTCTTGGATAACATATTGAATGGTCACCATGTTGCAGGTGCCAAATATCCTACTTGGGATGTATATGGACGAGCTCTTTTGCTGAATGCTTTGAAAGTTTGACCTTGAGGCTTTTCATCACATGCTTTCGACTCTTCAACTCTCAAGCCATCATTCCTCGCCGTGACATAACTTTTGGGGAAAAAGTCATGAAGGGTGATTGGAGAGTTGCTTCTTTGTCACAACAATTTGTCATCAAGAACTCCTTCATTTTGGATGCTTGGATTGCTTTTCACCTTCCTACGAGGTGGTCTTGGATTGTTCTTTCGATATTGCTTTTTTGCGTGGATCACTTGTGATTTCGAGTTGTATTGCTTCGAAGATTTCTTTCAAGTTACGAGAGCCAAACTCCCATCTTCATTCATCGGCTTGCCTTTTAGTTTAGCTTCATTCAATGGACCTAAGCATGGCATGTGAAAATTTCCAATTGTTCCAAATTGAATATGCTTGCCAAATGCCCCTAGTGTTGAAGCTAAAGGTGACTATGTCTTTGTTGGAGTTTGTGACTTTATAAAAGCTAAGGATGTAGTGATGAGCGTGGTATAGTTTAACTCAACTGTTTCATCCAAGTCCAAGAGGATTTTACCTTCCCTTGCAAGCCTTATGATGATATCTTTCATAACAAAGCATTTCTCCACCGGGTAACTTACAACTCAATGGTATTGGCAGTACTTTGGATCGTTAGTGTGACCCATTTCTTTTGGTCTTTTGCATTCCGGTAGCTTAATTATTTTATTTTCTAGGAGGTCATCAAGCATTCCTGAAACATCAAATTCCGAAAAAGGATATGTCCTTTCTTCCATCTCTTTTAAGGTGGGTCGACGCCGTTCCTTTTCTTGTGGTAGACTTGCGTTCTTGTAATGAATAGGCTCTGTAGTGATGGCAAGAGACTCCTCAACACTAGACTTGGAGTACTTGTCACCTCTCTTCATATCTTTATTAATGGGTAGGCCTTTTTCTCCATGGCTAGACAAGCTAAGCTCCATGTCATGTGCCCGAGTAGCAAGTTTTTCAAAGTTACGAGGCTTGATCCCCTAGAAGATGTAAAGTAGTCCCCTATGCATACCTTGGATGCACATTCCCACCCTAGATGCTTTTGAAAGTCGTGTTTTCAATCAAGGCTTAAGGAGCGCCAACGATTAATGTAGTTGACGACAGGCTCATCCTTCCATTGTCTCATATTTGTTAGTTCCATCATGCTCACTGTATGATGAGTACTGTGCTAGCGATTCAAAAACTCTCTTTCCATTTGCTCCCAACTGTCAATGGATTCAGGCTCAAGATCGGTGTACCAATCGAAGGCATTCCCTCAAAGGGAGTGAACAAATTGTTTCATAAGGAGATCTCCTTCTGTGCCAACATTGTTACATGTTTTGACAAAGTGGGCAATGTGTTGTCTGGAATTTCCCTTTCCATCAAATTGTTGAAACTTGGGAGGTTGATAACTTGTAGGCATTTGTAAGTTTTCAATCCTCTTTGCATACAGCTTCGAGTGCATAAGAGAACTTTGAGGTGCACCACCATATTGAGCTCAAATAGTATTTGCTATCATGTCTTGCAATTATTGGACTAATAGAGAAGCGATGAAGGCAGAGCTTCCTTGTTGGTTGTCAGCCTTCTTTGGAGAAGATGTATGAGCCCCTTGCAACATATGCTAATGAGTTTGAGATTGGCCATTGCTAGAAACCCCTCGATTCTAAATCTCAAGCTTGTTCATAAGGCTAGCAATTTGAAGGTCTTTCTCCTCCATGGTCTTGGTAAGTTTAGCAATGGCACGCCCCATTTCAGCAATCTTTTCATCAACAGTAGTAGACTCTATCATCATGGCTAACATGAATATCATACAAGATAAGCTTCCTGAGAAGATTGAAGAGGTAACCTCTTGAGAGGATCCTAGGGAAGAACCCAGCCACGAAGTAGTGCTTGACTCAACATTTGATGAAAAGTAGGGAGACTTGCCCCCTAACATTGAGTTCTCTAAAATGAATGTTGAATCTCTCCCCTTTGTGAAGGTGTGCTTTCTTGCCCCAAGAGTGGAGCATTAGTGAGCTTGGTCATAGGAGCTTTCTCGGTGACTTCTTTTGTTATGAAAAAACCCATTGCCTTGGCTTTGTTTCGAGTTATGGGACCCATGGAAGTACTATTGCTTGTTGACCCTCCAATGCTTTTGGTAGCATTCTTGGACGTCAGAGACTTCTTTGAGGCCATTGATCTTGGTATATTGGAGACTTTAAGATTTCTAGGATAGAGAAAGAGATGAGAGGCAGAAAGGTCCCACCAGGCATGCCAGAAATTTGTACACAATTTTCATAAAAGATAAATCACATAATCACGAAATAGTGTAACAAATTATCAATTTATATTGATTTGTATATATGTGAGTACAATCCTCTGTATGACTCTTTACAATGAAAAAATACAATAAAACTCCTCTGATTCGATCTCCAAAGAACTTTACGATCTGAAGGGCTATGAAGCTTGATCTTAAATCATACTTTGATGTCTCCAAGTTGCAATAATCACTAGATATTTTAATCACAACTTTAATACAATGATATAAATGTTGTTTTAATAAAAAATTTATTGCAACGAAATATTCATTGTAATAAATAATTATTTCATATTTGTCATTGCAATAGATTGTAAAACAATTGATATCAAGTTATTACAATGCTATATTCGTTTCGTGTTTGTCATTACAATAGATTGTAAAATAATTGATATCAAATGATTACAATGATGTCTTTTTTGCAATAAAATATCACTTTGAAAGATGAGAGATAGTAATCTAAAATTTTGAGGTTATCTTTAGAGATAGTAATCTACAGCTTTATCAAACAAAACAAAGATAGACGATGAGAGAGAGAGTATCTCATGGGAGAAGGACCGCCAATGAGAGATAGAGAGAGTACCTCGCGAGAGATGAGAGATAGTAATCTAAAATTTTGAGGTTAGCTTTAGAATTACTAGTAGGGATGGCACACGCAAAACACATGCTACTCTTTTTTATCGCAAAAAAGTTATTAAAAAAACAAAAGAAAAACAAAAAGAGAAAAAGAAAGATGTCTCATTTGAATCATGACTTATTACAATACTTAGCTAATCTCATTTATACAAAATTTTGATTACAACTATAAACTTAAATAATCTATAAAATCAACAAACGTAATATAAAAACTCCTTCTATCATTGTTTATCTATGTAACTAAGATTGATTCTTAGAACCTATACTAAGGAAAAAGACAGAATTAAATTCCCATCAAATTGCATATTTGTTTCTTTGTCACACTTTCGGGACATGTACGTAAATCTGAGTTCAAAACCAGAAATCGCAGTGCTCGACAAAACCACAATCAACAAAACCGTTCAATACAGGGGACATACATTATTAGTAAAACCCTATATATATATATATATATATATATATATATATATAATTTGTGGAATGAATAATCTTCTCAAGAGAGTAATACAGTAAAAGTTCTCATCTAAATAACAGGACAAAATATATATTTGTACTGTTAAAGTCTATCTTCTTTTTCTTTTCTTTTCTTTTTTTGGGTTGATGCTCTATTTCAATTGCTTTTTGAATGCATGATTATTTAATTATTTGAAAGTAAAGACTTTACATTTAGTTATTGTAAAGTTTTTTGAGAAGACATTTACTTTAAAGTTGATTGAGTTTGAAAGTTTTGACTGGTTTGTTGCTAAAATTTAATAAAACTCTACACCCACAATTTAATAATAGATTTTACACCTGTTGAGTTAATAAGTTATCATTTCTATAACAAATTTTACTTTTTTATTCACCGTTAACAATTTGCCACTCATGTAAAATTTATTATCAATTTTGGTGCACCTCTAGACTTATTGAAAATTTGAGGTGTGGTCCGTGTGAATTTTCATTAGTGTGTACAATTTGATGCCACTTTTTGAAATTCAGAAGATGGGAGTAGCTATGGATTACTAAATAAAAAGTCAATTTAAAATAATTTCTAAAAAGTATAGGATATAATCTAATTAGAATTTGTGTAGAAAATATTAAATGTAATTTACTCAATTTTTTTAGTTTTGAGTTGTTTTATTCCAATGGAATGGTGGATTGCAATTCGCTTCAATTTATATATATAACCATTTAGCACTCTTTATAACTATAAAAATTAAAAATTAAATTAAAAGATATGTATAACAATACTGATGTGAAGTTTCTAAGTTGTGAGGTTGACATGTGGTATATAACAATACTGATGTGAAGTTTCTGGGAGTGCTATCATCATTGTGATGATTTGGTTTGTATGCATTGCTAATTTTGATTGATCGCAAAAGAAAATTAAAAAAGATTTGGATGTAATCTCCCATCCTCATCATTAGTCAGTTTAGTTTGTGTATGTGGATGACTAAATTTCTCAGTTCGAAATAAGTCAAACAAGTAAAATAGTTGCACAAATGCGAATTTGTATTGATGATTGTGTGGTACAATTCTCTGTGATTACAAAAGAGTGATCCTCTGATTCGATCTCCTTGAAAGATTTATTGATTGGAGTTGTGGTAATGTGATTTTGATTTAAACACAAACTATCCTTCAATTTGGTTGAGGGATGGATCGAAGATTGTTGAAACGGAATTACAATGAATCTTTGGTCATGAGCTTGTTAGAAATCCTTTGTTCTTTACGTTCTTCGTGTCCTTCGTGTGTTCTTCGTGTTCTTGGTGTGTTCTTCGTCTTCGAAGGTTTGTGGTGGAAGTTCTTCGGTACTTTAGAGGCTTGAATCCGTAGAGCTTCGTTGATTTATGGTTGGTTGGGTTTCTGGAGGCTTTTGAGCTTGATTCCAGTGAACTTTGAGATATAGGAATATGATTTGGACGATTCCTATTTGAATGTTCTTCGTATTTGAAGGTTTGTGGTGGAAGTTCTTTGGGGTTTTAGAGGCTTAGATCCGTTGAGCTTCACCAATTTGTGGTTTGTTGAGGTTTCTGGAGGCTTTTGAGCTTGATTCCAGTGAACTTTGAGATCTAGGCAGGTAGTTTGGATGATTCTGCTTTGAATGTTCTTCGTATTTGAAGGTTGAAGTTCTTGAAGTTGCTGAAGGCTTCAAGGCTTGATTCCAGCAGAGCTTCTGGACTTCTGAGTGCTTCAGATGGCTTGGTGCCCTCTCCAAATCTCCTGATCTCCTTCCAGATCTCTAGATTTTTTGAAATGCCTTAGGAAGGCTTCTATTTATAGGAGTTTGGAGGTGGGTGAACGACACGTGGCAGAGTCTGATTGGTGACACATGTCACAGTCTGATTGGTCCACTTATGTCATTGCTTACACGTGCGAGGTTGCTTAGGTCATCGCTTGCACGTGCGAGGTTGCTTGGGTCATCGCTTACACGTGCGAGGCTGCTTGTGTCATCGCTTGCACGAGCCGATGCATGATTGGTTCTTGCATGACACTTGGCAAATTTCTGTTGGCTTCTGAATAGTAACAGTAAAACCTAGCAGCAGTATGTGGCGCTTTGTAATTGATTGTATTTTGTGGTCTTGGTAGTGTGACGTATCAGCTTTGATAGGTCGGGAATTTTCCCTCTCTACAGTGTAATTCTTGATTTTTTTTGGTATAACAACGGTGGTGTTATTCTTATTAATAATAAAGTAGAACCAAATTGTTTCCTTTATCAGGATAGCACATCAATGCTGCATGTCACCGTCTATGAGTTCATCATTAACCTTTATTAGTCAATGGGTTTGTCACTCTCTTGCTCTTTCTCACTCTCTCCTGGAGCTTTCAATATGTAACTTTTGGTTTCTCCGATTAATTTGTTTGTTTCTATATTTTTGATTTGTTTACAAAGTCAGTGAATCAAAGTATTTCTCTTTATTGTCAAAAAAAAAAAAAAAAAAAGAATTCAAACATACATATATTTATATGAAGCTTTACAATATTTATCAATATTAAGAGTGTTTAGTTTTACATTGTAATCTTTTGGATGAATTGGTTTAATTTGGTCTTATACGAATTTGGTGATGAATGAAGTAGATAGAAGAAGTCGAGGAAAGAGGAGCTTGAGAAAGGGAGGAAATAGATTCTTGAAAAACATTGGACAAAACTTGAAGATGTAAGAGTAATTGTATATTTATCCGTAATTTTTTTTGTCTCCTATAATTATTAATACATATCCAAAAAAAAAAAAATTGTAAGAACACTTTTATAGTAAATTTTTTAAAACTAAATATGTATTGCATTCATGTAATCTAAACTTTGGAGATATGATTAATGAAATGGATTGCTTCAATAATATTTGTAAGTTCATCTTCTAAAAAGGATCTTATGTGCAATATTCAAATTTATTTTTATTTTTAAATCTTATATTGAAGTCAATTTCGCCTTTAAATAGTTGAAATTAGCGAAATCTTTTAAGCTAGATATATTAACATTTGACAAAAGTTTTCCGTACATCGCATAGGTTAATACTTCAAGTACATGGCATAATTGCTAAAAAAACACGTAATTTCAAATTTATAGAAAAATGTATCTTCTATTTTGAGAGAAGACTAATTACAATAAAATTTTACAATAGAAAACTAAAATAAAATTTGTTTATTTTTATTTTTTTCTTTTTTGGTGGGATTTGACTCAAACATTTGCGGTAAGCCACAAACATAAAGCCTATTCTAGCTAGACTTGCAGTGACTAGTAACAGTATATACCCAACAGAGTCACAGTACGTACATATGTTATAGTTAATATGTAAAGAAATTTTCGTAAGAAATCATAGATGATTAGTTGTTAATAGTTTTAATTTGAACCTACTATGTTCTCAAAAAAATTTGAATCTACTACTAAAATTACTTTTCTACCCTACCAATAATAACATGTATCAACTTGCCAATAAGATTTATTGTGAAAATGTTTTGAACATAACATTTATCTTGCAGAAAATACGCTTTACAGATACAACCTTTAGAGCTTTTACTTCTTCCATAAAATTAAAATTTAAAATTTTGGAGTAGATTTTGAAATCTGACTAACAAGGATTTGGGATTTTTTTTTTTCTTTAGCAAAAATATTTATGGGTGGACTGGGGTTTTAGGAAATTCTTATATGGTATTTTTTTGGGTCAAAAACATGGTGGGCTAGTAATTAATTAATTTTTTTAAGTACTACTATTTGGAGATTTTTTCAAAATTCAGGGTGGCTAGTTTCGCCATTGGCCGTTGCATACCAATTGCATCAGTTGCAATACCACTACCTGATCTCAACTATGATTAGGTGCAATTCCTAATCTCAATGATTGAGATCAAGTGGTATTGAATATAAAAAATGAGTAAAAAAAAAAAATGTATATATATATATATATATATATTGAGAGAGGGTGGGGCGAATTGCACGGAGCAATTACTATACAAAATGGTAGTATCTTTCATTGGGTTTTTCTTTTTAAGAATAAAATTTTGTTTTTGTTTTATATATATATATATATATATATGGCAATATATTTATTGTACATAATAAGTAATGTAGATCGAGTTGTAGACGTCCTATAAATTTTTTTTTTTTTTTAAAAACCCCTGAGCAGTACTGCTATTCACCCAAAAAAAAAAAAAAAAAACCCAGTAGTTTTGGACCTTTGGTCCTTTTATTGGCATTTGGAAGTAAATTTTATTTTTATTTTTAATTGTTTGTTTTATTAAAAAAAAAAAAAATCTAATTGTCTGGACTCTGGATAGTAAACTTCGGTACTAGATTTAGTTAGTGGACCGATAGAACTATAAAGGGGATTTTGGGCTTCAAATTGTAAAGTTATATTTATAAATACAATTTTCTAAAAAATTAAATAAATAATATTTTAACAATGAAATGTTAAAGGCTTCAATTTGGTTTCACTTTAGTTCTCAAAATCTATCGAACCAGCAATGCTTCCCAAAGAAAGCCATTTACAACAATATATATATATATATATATATAATCTCTGTTTTGAGACTATATACAACTTATAATGCTCATGCATGTGCTGGTTTGCGTATATGGGTTTGTTTAGGTGTATGTCAAGGTGTCGTTTTGCAAAACCGGTCTTAAACGTTTGTAAGTATGTTTTGTTTTTTCT
Source organism: Quercus ilex subsp. ballota (assembly GCA_032727855.1). Classification (NCBI taxonomy): domain Eukaryota; kingdom Viridiplantae; phylum Streptophyta; class Magnoliopsida; order Fagales; family Fagaceae; genus Quercus; species Quercus ilex. Next base: position 25,442,393 of record CM064911.1, on the reverse strand, counting down.
AATGAAATTCAGCCTCGTTTACACCCCCCCCACCCCCCCCAACAAAAAAAAAAAAAAAAAAAGAATGTCCTAAGAAAAAGAAAAAAAAAAGAAGAATGTCCTATTCTATGTAAACTCTTCTTAGAGTATTGCTTTCTCTCGCACTTATAGATAAGATAATGTGGTTGCAGATGTCATAGTTAAGAAAGTTAGATTTCCGTTTCCGCTTTTAGTTTGGATGGAGAGGGTTCCTTCCAATATATTTCAATTTGTGTTATATAGTTGATTTTCCAACAACTTTATCAATAAAGTTTCTTGGTATTTTCTCTAAATAAATAAAAAATAAAAGAAAAAACTCTGTTTTTAGTTATATTAGGATTGGCTTTGGCCCCCAAGATTTTTTTTTTTTTTTTTTTTTTGGTTTAGGAGGGTACACAAGCCTTTGGTATGAACCACATTATCTATACTATTATTTAAGGAGCTTCCCTTGTTTGGATTTCTTATTTTTTAGTTTAAAAATGCCCCTACACCCCCATATTTAAGTAGAGACAAAATTAAAGGACAATCCGGTAAAAATGCAACTCTAACTCCTACTAAAACATTACCTAAAAAATAGGATCACTTTCCTATTAATTTTCAAATTACTTCTACTTATAAATTAGATTCTCAAAATAAAAATTATATATATAAAATAAAAACACTGAGTTTTTTTTTTTTGGCTAAAAAATGCTCATCGCACGCGTGAAGCGCATGTGATAAGGCTAGTATTTATTTAAGATTATTTGGGCAACCTTCAAACTAAATACCCATGGAGTCAGGGCTTCGGTTCACAAAATGTGAGAAGCTCGAGGAGGGAGGGAGGGAGAGAGAGAGAGAGAGACAGAGAGAGAGAGGGGGGGGGGGGGGGGGACTGGTAGCTACTATAAGTTGGGTCAGGTTGACCTGGTCCAATTGTTTGGAACCCTAACAGATTCGGTCATGTGTTTGGTTCATGTTGGGCTTAGCCCAAGCCCCATAGTGTTTCCCCACACCTAGGTCTGGACCAATCCGTGAGTGGCCTAAGGCCATCTCACGAATTAACCAACCCAGCCATTTAAGTGGCTTTTCTAGGCTTAGCCCATCAGCTCTTTAACTTTTTAGGCTCAACCTGTTTACAGCACGTAGCCTAGGTTCGTATTTTAAAATAAAAGTTCATAAGCCCATCTCAAACTTTAATGAGCTTTCGGCCCACACGGTAAAAGGGTCCATCAGCTAGTATTTTTCCTTTAATTACTGAAATACCATAATACTTTTGCATATTTACACTTTAGCTTATATATCTATTGAATTAAAGTCCATTTCTAAGAGCATCTCCAGCAGATTATCTAAAATTTTGTACTATTTGGACAATGAACAGTGACATTTAGTTCATTCTCAAAAAAAAAAAAAAAAAAAAAAAAAAAACCAGTGACATTTAGTTTTTACTTACCTACTTTTTAAAATACATTTTCCAATAGATTCTTTATCATTTTCTCCATCTCATTTAAATATTATTTCTCCATTCATTTTTTATTCTTTTTTTTATCATCATTTATTCTTCCTATATTCATTCCCAACAATTATATTTTTCAATGAAATGTGTTATATTCACAATATTTTTCACAATACTTTCATAAGAATCACATCAAAATTCCCCTAAAAAAAAGAATCACATCAAAATCTTATGTGAAAAGTTGTTACTAGTTCTAATTTAAATCCACCGCTAAAATTATTTTTTTACTCATCAATATTAGCTAATAACAATCTATTATTTAAGATTTGTTGTGAAAATATTGTGTTAGCATTTCTTATTTTTATATTATTTTTCCTTTCTTAATTTCATCCATACGTTTCTTTTTTTCTTTCTTTCTTTTCTTTTTCTTTTTTTCCCTTAGTTTTTTCTCCACCACACACGTATCCCATCCTATCTCTATCTACCCTTCTTTTTCTTTTTTTAGTTCATTCCAGATCATTTCTTTAGCTCTCTCTCTCTCTCTCTCTCTCTCTCTCTTTACTTTTTCTATTTCTACTTGATTCTAGAACACTCTTTCCCTCTATCTCACACAAACAAATTCTCTCTCATACAAACATAGATCACCGACAGCGAAGTGGAGATCGGCGTTTTACTTTTTTTTTTTTTTTGGTTTGATTAGTTTTATTTTATTGTTCAGATTTCATTAGGCTTATGAGAAAGATTGTTTTTGTGTTTCAAATCTTTTGATTGGGTTTTGTGTTTTTGTTTTGATTGTGGTATGTTACCATTGAGATAGAGAAGCACACAAGAGTGAAGAACGAAAGAGAAAAAGGAATGAGATAGAGAGAATTATTTTTTTATTCAACCGGATATTATTTTAAGGGAGAATATTGTTTAGAGGTGCTATAGTAATTGCTACAGTGTTCTCTACTTGTAGAGAAGTACTGTAGCAATTCTAATCTAAAAAAATGGAGATGGAAAAGCTGTTGGAGTGGGTTTTTGGGGTGAACAGTGGGCTTTTTTCTCCAAAAATAGATATAGAGCATCTATTGGAGATGATCTAATTGAGGGAATGGGGGTAAACTTTCAAATGGGTTCACAAGTATCTGATAAGAAAAAATTATATAAAAATGTTTTTTTTTTCCTCTCATGTCCATTTGGAAACAATTTATTTAACTGTAATTAAAATTTTTTTGCTAAAAATACTGTAGATAAAGTTAAAACTTAATATTGTTGAAAGTACTATAGATAAAAATTATTTAGATTTCTTTAATGGTTGGGAGTTTTTTGGATAGTTTGATGGTGGATGAGGGGGGCATTAGTCAAAGGCTCAAAGAGTTAAAACTGTGGAAACAATACTAATTTTTCTTTCCTTTTATGATTTTTATTTTTTTGGATAGATATATAATGGATAAGGGAACCACATACAACTATGGTTTATTGTTTCTCTTTATAGGCCCAGTCTTAATGGATAGAATGCTACTATGGACCTATGATAACAAGTAAGTAGGAAAGCCACTTTGATATGAGCTCATCAACTCCACATCACATAATAGTAAGAATAATACTACGTGTACTATCGTGACCTTAATCAATTTCTTCTTTGTGGGCCTATAGTATACACATCGACTTTATTTAAAGGTACTTTCGTAAAGCATTTAAGGAAATGAAAAATTACCAACTTAATTACTATAATGATCAAAATAATTTTAACTATTGTTTTCTGAGGCATTGTCCATATATTTCAAGATTCACCAAAACCTTGAGAAAATTACACTTTATCATCTCTTAATTATACCCTATGTTACACTTACCTCCTAAATTATGCGAATGCACACATACCTTCTTAAACTATTACTCCTTGCACACTTTGCACCCCAACATATAGTTTACTGTTAATTTAAACAAAATTTAGACTCATGTGCAAGTCACGTGACAGTTGCAACAAGCAAAAGACTAAATTGCCACTATTCCATGTCTCTTGCTTTCATCAACTACATAGATGAACTTCTCATCAACCAAAAAAGGTAAGAATATTTACAACTAAACAAATGAATGAACACCGCAAGGGCAAAGTTATTTAATACTCTCTTATTCACTGTACTATAACCATAGCTCCTTCCAAGTTCCAACAACTCCAAATGCAAAGTTTGATAACAAACAAAAAGCACAACTTCCATTTATTTTTATTTATTATTTATTTTTTATTTTTGGAGAAGAACGTCCATTTAATTTGTTGCAAACATCCACTTTCTCTAAATTTTAGCTCTCCTTTTTGAATTTTTTATCGTAGGTGTCCAAAATAAAAAAACAAAAAATCTGATTAATTTCCCAGAGAACAAGGAAAATACCAAGAATTCAAGACTGGGTTTTCTTAAGCATATTCTAAGAGCACTTTCTTTTTCTTTCCCTCTTAATTCTTACAAACCCAAATGCCTCTCCACACCATGAATTACTATTTTCTTCTTTAAACAGTCTTATTAAACCTAGTTTTTCATTGAAAACTTTTTTGGGTATTTTCCCATAGAGGTAAACAACGCTTTAACAAGCACTAACAACACCCAAGTCTACAAATTAATTTAAACTCAGATAAAAAGATTAAAAACCTAGATCAAATAGGATTTTTTTTTCTTTCAATTTAACAATAAATGCTAATAATTCGTTAGTTAGCATCATTTACAAATTATTTAGGAAACTAACATCTCGAGTCTCTTAGACTCAAGTTCCCACAAACCCAAACATCTCACCGGAGACAGACCAATCTAGAAAACACAGAAAATGAATCCGGAGACAAACCAAACTAGAAAACACAGAAAACAAACCTTTGGCGTCGAGATCAACAAATCCAAGCCGCTTTGGTGCCAAGATTGTCAAACTCAAGCAGCTTCGATGCCATGATAGTCAAACCTAGTGCCGAGATCGTGATTTTTGGGTTTGGATTTTTGCTTCAATTCCGAGATCGTTATTTTAAGGGGTTTAGGTTTGGGTTTTTGCTTCACTTTCAAGATCATTATTTTAAGGGAAGAGTTGTCTTGAGTTTTGGGGGCTTGGAAGAAGAGAGTGGAACGACAGTGGAGAAAAGCAAAAAAGAAAAGAAAAAAAGAATGAAGATGGAGAGAAGGAATAAGAAAGGAGCAGGAGCTCGAGTCTTAGAGATTCGAGTTCCACGTGGATTTTAATTCTACCTCAGCTTTGTCATCACATAGAACTCGAGTTTCTTAAGCTCGAGTTGCTATAGTAACTCAAGTCTAAGAGGATCGAGATGCTAGTTTCCTAAATAGTTTAAAAGCATCGCTATCTAACAAAATTGTTAGCAAAATGGTGTTATTTTGCAAAAAAATCCAATCAAATATCAATTTTAATTTTAAAAATCTAAGGCAAGTAATGGTAAAAATTCAATCTTTCAAACTCAGTAGCGAAAAAAGCAAACACAAAAATAAAACTAAACAACATATAGGAGAAGAAGAGGACAAAGAAGAAAGACATGAGTACGGAGTAATTACGATGATGGGCAAAGTGAAAAAGTTTCGCTAATGACAATCACAAAGTGGAACTTTTAGAGTCCGTTTGGATAGAACTTATTTTGTTGAAACTGAAAACTGAAAACACTATAGCAAAACAATTTTTAAATGGGTGAATAGTACCGTGAAACTCATTTTTAATGAAAAAGTGGCTGAAAAGTGAAGTTTGTGAAACCCGTGAACAGTGCATGAGTGCACTATTCAAGAGAGAGAATCAAAAGTTGTGGCTACTGTTCATAAACCGTGCCTGAACAGTAGCCGTAACAGTGTTATTTGCTCTTGAAATGCGTGCCAAAAAAAAAGTAAAATGTGCAAACGTGGACGCAGAAATGTGTATCCAAACGGATACTTAGTTGGATGTTTTAAGAGATAGGGACAATTTTGTCCATGTACTCAAGAGTCATGTGACTTGCACATGAGCTTGATTTTCATCCAAGTTAACAAGTAAGTTATCGCTAGGGTGCAAAGTGTGGAAGGGATAATAGTTTAAGGGGGTCATGTGCATCTGCATAATTTAGAAGGGTAAATGTAACATGAGGTATAGTTTAGGGTGGTAAAATGTAATTTCTCTCAAAAACTATTGTCAAGAAATGGATTTAATCACATAAAATAAAATAAAAATAAGGAAATGGACTTAATTACGCAATGAACTCATATCAGCATAAAGTACGACTTATAAATATATAGGATTGCAATGTAAAAGATTTTCTTGGAGTCCCAAGGCTTACAAAATCATATTCAACTTTCCAATTTATTCATGAAAAATAATTGGTGCAGATTTTTTTTTTTAATTGGCACACTGTCCGCCGGGTCCCCCAAATTGAAAGGTGAATCTCAACTCATCATCATCATTTCCTGCATCTCATAGCACTTGGGACTGTCCATAATGATGTTGTAATGGGTTCGTTCAGGGTTAAGAGTGTTGTTCAATTCATTTCTATATTTGATATTTGCAAAAAAACTTGCACCATTGTTGCCTGGTAATACTCCAGATCCCATGGGTGGGCTATTTCCATTTGGAGGACCAGCGGCGTTCCCTTCCCATCCAATGCTTTGAGATTTTATCAAATCAAATACAATCCCTCTCAGATAATATACCATGACATCTTTATGAATTAATATCCAAGAGTTATAATTTGAGTCCTAACATATAAAGCAGTAAGAATATTTGATTTGTGCGTACTATACAGTCTTAAAAATTTTTAAACTCCACGGTATGGTTTTAGAAACCGAACCGAATTAGCCAATTCAACCAAAAACTAGACACCAATCTGGTCAAAACTAGGTAAAACCGAAAATAGGGACAAAAATGATTCTTTGACTGTACCAGTTTTTAAAACTATTTTCATATATTTTTTTAAACTTTAATTCACAATTTATATTCTTCTCCAAAAAAAAAAAAAAATTCAATTTATATGAATTTAAAAATAGGGACCCAATATTTGGAATAGTTGAAAATGTCATGTGTCACTGTCATATACTCAAGAAATTTCACCTAAAAGAATAATTTATGGTAGAAAATAACATAGGATTAGGATCCGGTGCAATATCCTAGGTATTGCATCGGGTGCAATTCATCTTCCCCTTTCTCACAAATTTTTTTTACATTTTACTTTTTAAATTTTTACTTTTTACTTTTGTTAACTTTTTTCTTAACATTTTTTAATCAATGGTTGAGATTGGAAGTTGCTTTTTGCAACTATCAATCTCAACCATTGATAGTAATTGCACCGGATCCAAATCCAATAACATACTAAAAGCATTCCCATCAGCCTTTGCATAATTGTGTATAAATGTGCAAAATAGAAAAAGTCACCACTTTTACACAATCTGAGCAAAAAAAACACCCACATCAGTGGGTGTATACTTATGTATATTTACAAGTTGCTACAGTACCCGTGTATATTTGCACGGGCACTGTAGCATGTGTATATCATTTTTTAACCATTTTTTCTCTCTCATCTGTGTAACTGCCTCCCAGCTCCCTCTCTCTCTCTCTCTCGGCGCACAACTCTCCCTTTCTCTCATCTCATCCATTTTTCTTCTTCTAGCTTCTGCCGATTGTCATCGCCGCCGATGAGAACGAGGTCGAGCAAGCCAAGTCGCCGGACGAGTCCGTCGCCTACAACACAAACAGAGTTCTCCAACGGGTCTATCGCCTAGAATCTCGTGGGTTTTGATCCATTTTTGGTTGAGCTTAAGGCCGGCGGCCATCGCGAAGAGGTGGCGGTGCTGCGAGGCACTTTGGTTGAGGCCGGCGGCCGTTGCGAGGAGGTGGGTTTTGATCCATTTTTTTCTTGGTTTTTTGGTTGATTGTGGGTGTGGGTTTTGATCCATTTTTGGTTGAGCTTGAGGTCAGCGGCCATTGCGAGGAGGTGGCGGTGCTGCGAGGAGGTGGGTTTTGATCCATTTTTTCTGGTTTTTTGGTTGATTGTGGGTGTGGGTCAATGGGTTTTGATCTTGATCGGCTTGGCTTGAGTGAGTTTTCCTTTTGTTGATGCTGGTTGGGTGGTGATGATGGTGGCTGGGTGGTGATGATGGTGGTGATGGTGGCTGTGGGTCTGTGAGAGAGAGGGGCAACGAGGGAGTGAGTAATAAAAAAATGTAAAATAATGAATATTTTATTGAATAAATGTGTAGAATAGATAAACTGATGTGGGTGTTTTGTAAAAGTGGATGTGTAAAATAGAAAAAGTAGGTTTTTTCGTGTAAAATAGACAGAAAATTTACACGGACTGATGCGAATGCTCTAATATGCAATTATGATTTACAATAGATTCTTTTACCTCTTGGACAGAGATCCCAAGGAGTTGAGGTTTGCCAAGGACAGATATCTTACCTTCTTTTTTTTTTTTTTTTTTTTTTTTTTTTTTTTTTTTTTAAAGTGTGCCAGGGACAGGTACATTACTGATTGGAGACCCAAGATAACAGCTACCGTGTGTTTGCACAAAACCTGGGCACAAATTATTGAAGCAGCCTGTCTTCTTGAAACCATCAGATTGTAATTTTCAAAGACATTAGGGTAGTTTTAGTAACTTTATTTGTATTTTTTAAAAATATGTATAGATAAAAAAGTATATAAAAAAACGTGTAATATTGTTTAAAATTGAAAAGTGTTGGTTAAAATATCATACCAAACAGACTCTAACAGTTTGCAAAACTTCAAAGATATTGTTCACACATACACACACACATATATATATAGAGTTAGGTTCAAGTTACACTTGGTGTAACTCTAAGCAATATTACACTACTCAATATTTTTTAATTGAATGCAAATATTGACAAATGCACCGTTAGATTACATTATCTTTGTATATTCTTTATGCATGCAAAATTTCAAGGTGATCAAAAATTAATATCCATTTCATCAATCAATTGTTAAAATTCAAATTTTTGTAGTTTAAAATAATGCATAAAATATGAGTTTATAGATCAAATGGTAGATAGCATCCGATTGATATAAAAATTGGCATGTATGTTAAGAACATATAAAACATGTAATCCAACGGTTGGATTTTCAAAATATTAATTCAATAACAAGTTATTGGGTGGTGTAACATTGTTTAGAGTTACACCAGGTGTAACTTGAACTCAACTCATATATATATATATATATATATATATTGGTATACTTGCAATTTAATTGTTACCATAAATGGAGAGGGAAATTTAAAGGCGAAACTACAATGTTAGTCTCTTAAGTTCACTCTGTGTGCGGAATTAATCCCTCAAGTTTGAAGTGAGTACAATTGGTCCCTTAAGTTTTAAAACTGAGTTGTATTAGTCATTTTACTAATTACCGTTAGTGGTGTTACTTACGTGGCTAACAGAACAATGACTTAGCATTTTTTTTAATGACGTAGCATTCTTTTAATTAAAAAATTACAAAATAAATTTACATGTAAGAAATAATTTCCCCATAAAAAAAAAAATGTAATAAGCAATTTGATTCACAACCTAGTACCAAACAAGAGAGAGAAGGGGAGAGAGTGAAGAAACTCAAACCCTAGCCACATCATTAAAAAAATTACAAATTTTTTTAATTAAAACTTGAACCTGCACATTTTGGCTTTCTGTTAACACAGACGTAATGATTATTCTACAAAAGTTTGGCGATAGACCTCTGGTCTAGATAGCAAACCTGTTACATTGTTCTTTCAGTACCAAGTAGGTACCAAAATACAGAATTGTGCTTTACACCAAACTCTAGATCCTTCCGTCAATATATTGTTCTTTTAGATCCTGCAATGCTTATCGAATTGAATCCTCATCTTGGCTGTAGTACTTCAAACATATAAGTTGTTGAGCAACACGGTAGGCCATCTGGATTGGATGATACTGCAGGTAGTTTACTTCCATCCTCTTCACTTCCTGGACATTGGAAATTTGTTTAAAATGTCAGATTAATTACCGCAGTTCCTGAAGAGGGGCCATTCCATATACATCAACAAGAAAATTCATTAAGAAAAGCAAATCAAGTAAAAGGAAGACACAGACGCTACATGAATTGGATTTCACCAAAAAAAAAAAAAAAAAAAAGTAAATATGTTTTAAAATCCCCAAGGGTGGGACACTTGCTGAAGACTGAAGCCTCCATAAATGTCAACCAATATTTTTCAAAACTTGTATGAAAAATATGAGCAGCTTTGCAAGCAATTTTAAGTCTTTAACTTACTTGCAAGGTTTAACAAGTTGGCACCAACATAATATTGAGATCCAATTAGTTCTAAACAATTTGTAATTTTTTTAATTAAAAAAATGCCACATCATTAAAAAAAATGTCAAGTCATTGTTCCGTTAGCCATGTAAATAACACCACTAACGGCAATTAGTAGAAGAACTAATACAACTCAGTTTTAAAACTTGAGGGACCAATTGCGCATACAAGGTGAACTTGAGGGATCAACATTGTAGTTTTGCCAAATTTAAACCTTTACTCTTCTCGTAAAGGAATCTAAAAAATACTAGTTATTTGAATTCGAATAACAAATTTTGTGGTTTTTAACATTGCTTAATTGATAAGACTCTTCCTATATATTTAAAAATTTTGATAAAGTATTTAATAATTATACAAAAAGGGGATTGACACCCGGCCTGTTTGCTATAGGGAAAAAAAAATGGTTTCAAAAATGGTTCACTCAACTGGATAACAAGGTTTGGATAAAAAATCAGTATTAAAATTTATATGATTCTTTTTCTAAGATTTACTTAAAAAATAATTGATTTGGAATATGAAATATTAAAAAATAACAAAATTTGAAAAGTATCGAGAACTTACCGTCCAAACAGCAAAGAAGTGAGAAAATGTATCATCATTGTATAAAACCGGAGCTACCTGCTTGAAGCAATGCATATTAGTATTACAGTAATATTTTAGGTATGTTAACTGAAAATATAATTGGTTACCACGTTCATACAAGTTTGGATTAATACCTATAGAAAATTTCGTTATAAAATATAGAGTTTATATAATATATGATTAATTACGAGATACCAAGCCCTAAGTTTATTTATCACCTTATTTCACTTGTACGTTTTCTTTTTGTTATGGGATTTTTAATTTATAGTTTATGCCAACTTAGGTTAATATCAGGATAATAAGTAGGATTATATAGTCAAAAAAAGATAATAGATAAAAATTTAAGTTACCATCTATCCCGTTGCAATCGAATTAGCATATACGCCTTCGCCATTTTGTACATGTACTTGGGCATAGGATTGTCCATCCTTCACTTGAGGATTATTCACAGTGATGTTCCCTTCTACTGCAATATAATGTTGAGAGTTTTCCATTTCAAGAAATGCACCCTATACAATAAAAATTCAAAAAAGTCAACAACCAGATAGGAAAATATGTCCCCATAACAATTGTCAACATTACCCATTGAAGAATTTAAATATTTTATCACAATAGTTTTACATTTTTGTAAGCTACAAACAGGGATATAAACCAGTTGAGCTGAGTTCATTATTTTAACAATTCATGATTGTTCATAATTTTATTTTACGTATGAGTCGAGCTTGAGATTATTAATAAACTAAATTTTGGTTAATTTATTTTTATTTTTATGAGCAGAGTTTGAGGTTATTAATTTATTTTCATTTTTTATTTAATATATTTTCATTTTTACCATAGGATAAAATAGTCAGCCGAGTTTGAGGTTATTAATAAACTAGTCTAGTTTATTTTTATTAATAAACTAGACTGCATTTTTGAGAATGTTGCACATATATTATGAAGAAAAAGTAAACTAAATTAGAGTAAAGAAACATATATATTTTGACATATTAAAAATTAGTTTAGTAGCTTCACTGCACTTTTGTAGCATTCTCAATGTAATATTAATTTTTTTTTAATCATGAAAACAAAAATAAATGTAAAAGAGTAACAAGACCATGCCATATATGACGAAGGTGGCGGTTAATAGTATTTTTTTTTTTTTTGCTTTTGTTTTTAATGCTAATATAGTGGCTCAAGCAATTAATGAGATAACAGTAAAAATAAGTTAATGTGAATTTTTGGGTAATAGTAAAAAAAAAATAATGAAAAGAGGTAAAAAAAAAAAAATTCTAAATGCAAAATTAGAACACCACATGACAGGACCTATGCACTCTTGCATGAGGTCTTTGCTTTTATATATATATATATATATATATATATATATATATATTGATTGATTGCTTGATTGTAGGGACTTATTTACCAACTTACACAATTCAATATCAAGTTTAAATAGACATAAAAAAAGGGGTCAGAATTTTTTGACCCGACCCGACCCGAAAAATACATGACCCGAACCCGATTTTTTAACCCGAAACAAAAACGGGTTGACCCGTGACCCGATCTGTGTTTTTTGCGGGTCAACCAGACCCGACCCAAAGCCGAACCATTTTTTTAAAACTTTTTTTTTTTTGGGTAAAAAAATATTAAAACTAAGACAATATTGGTCTAATTGTTTATTGTGAACTTTAAGGAAACAATTGATACATTTACATAACTATATGCAAATTAATTGAAAGATAAATGGTTGAACATTCTGTAATGAGTAAATATTTTTAGATATCAAATAGCAAAATACATGCCAAGATAATCTGGTTACAGTAGAGTTAAAAACATAGATTTAAAATTGTAGACATGTGAGAAATATTCACAAGTGTGAAAATAGTGAAGCTAAAGTATCAAATTAGCATAAATTATGAATACTTAGACCTATTTTTTAATAATTTATGTCCAAAATAAATGGCTTTTCAAAATAAATTATGATATTTTCTAGAGTGTGTTGCTTAACAATAATATGATATTCATAAAAGAGACCATGTATAAATAAGTAAGCAATCAAATTTTAAAGTATATCTCAAATTGAAATAGAGTGTCAACCACAACTGATAATAGATTATAAAATTAATTTTCAAGATTGTAAATTTCTTATATATTTTTATTCTTTATCAAATGAGTTATCCAATAAGTCATTTGTAATTTTGTTTTATATTTGGAATGTTGATATTGTGTAGAAATAAAACTTGTGTATTTGTTTTACTTATCTTTGTGTTATTTTGTTTTAGATATTAATGTTAGGATTTGTATAATTTTAAAATTGTTGAATAAATATTAATAAGTTTAACTGAGTTCATTCTTGATATAAATGGTGAATTCAAAATAATGCATTTTATATCAAGTAATTTGTTGCATAACTTTCCAAATGTCAGATACATGTTGTTTTCTTTATTAAAAAAAAAAAAAAAATTCATGTGAAAAATATGGGTCAACCCGACTCGACTGACCCAAACTCGATTTTGACCTGCTTAAAATGACTTGTTTTTGACCCGTGACCCGTTTGACTCGCAACCCGATTAACCCGACCCGACCCGACCGTTTTGCCATATCTAAGTTTAAATAAGATCACACACACACACACACACACACACACACACACACACACACACACACACACACATTTGAATTAAGTTTCATACTCATGAAATTACTCATGATCACATTATTATTTATGAACCTATATTGTTTATAATCGAGTATAACCATGAATTTGAGTTTGACTTATTTGCTAAATAAATAGACATAAACAAATTTTTTTCTCGAGTCAAGCCTAAACTGTTCATAAATGACTTGATGCATTCACAACCCTAGCTACAAATGAGTCTATACGAGTGAAGCACTAAGGTGTTCAACTTGATTTGTTTTCTTTGCTATTGAATTAGAGTTGAGCTTGAGTATCAAACATTGCTTAATTCTCATGTTCAAGTTTGGTTCATTAATTGTTCGAATAAGTTCAAGATTGTTTACAAATTTTGTAAAGCTAAATAATATAAGACAAAACGTAAGAAGACTCCCTGAAGTTTGGATATTTTTAAGGGTTATCCAATCCTAGAGTTTGAGAAATAACCAAATTACTTCTTCTAGTTCACTTCCACATGATTATTTAAATAAAAAATAATTTAAGATACTCTTTCTTTTTTCCTATTTATACCATATCTTTTTCTTGGAACCACCTTTAATCCGTTGTCCCTTCTTTAAAATAACCCTCAATAGTAGGGTTTAAGTGATAGCTTAATGGTATGTACATTTTTTGCAGTGTTAGATGTCTATAGTTCGAATTTCATCTCCCCATTTTCCAATATTTACCTATCTCAAAAAATAGACTTTAAAACCACTAATAAAATCATGTTGCCACCCATATTGCACTTCACTTGAAATTCTCTCGCCCACATCACACACAATTCAAATACCAAATGTCACTCAATAAAATGCCAAACCCAAACCCCTACCACCAATGGGAAAAATTATCACACAAGACCGATTGCCTTAAATTTATTGAAGGATGTTGAAAGCTCAAGAAACCTAATGGTTTATGAACAACTTAATTTGTTATATAGCCTTGCATTTTTAATTTTTTACTTTTGAAATAGTACATATATTTATTTTCTTGATACCAATTGTGACCACAATTTTTTGCATCCAAAAATAAATAATGGAGAACTTACATAACTACCAGGAGATACAACATCTTGAGGATGAATGTTACTTAGCAATAACTTTGATGCTATAAGGTCTTATTTTTTTTGTCCTGCGAATTGGAACAGTTCCTAGCGGACAAGCACCCATTGGTAAGCCAATTATTGAAGGTCTACGTTGTGAGGGATCTACCTTCTTTGTTGCTTTCCGTAAGAAACTAGGTATTCTCTGAGGAAAATATATATATATATATATATATATATTATAATTTTCAAATTAAGATGCAAATGATAATAGAGACTGTTTTTTCTATTTCATTTTCTTAAAAAAGGGAACATTCTATGAAGAAAAAAAGGTAACAAAAAATAATATATGATCTCCAAAGCAAGTTGTAAATCTTTATTTGCAAGAAAGCACTAAAGATTTTATGAAAAAGAAGAAGAAGAACGAACAATAATAATAAGACACTACCAACCATCATACGCAAAGCTCCAAACCCAATTTTTTTTTTCCTTTCATCGATAGAAATACAATTAGCATATGCTAACATTAGCACTATTCTACTACATATAATTACATAAACCATGAAAAAAAATTATTTATTATGTTGAATAAAGTGACAAGTATATGATCACCATCTTCTAGGAAGAAAAATAATGAAAAGAGGCTAGGGGTGTTACAAAGATGAAGTACTTGGATCTTGTGATCTCTCAATAAAGGATGGTCAAAGGCGTTTGTTAATATCAATACAATCAACAATATGCCCAAACTCCGTCTACAAAATCAAAGATCAACAAATTATATTACACGAAGAAAATAAGTTCTAAAAAAATAAATTCTATTGAAAGCCTATCACATTGTAACTATCAAATATATAAGATAAAAATAAAATAAAAATAAAAAAGCTTATCTCCTCAAGCATAAACCATTTGAAAAAAAAAAATTGTAGATTGTGAAAAACCCATGTGTGAGTTGGTTTGCTAATTTAGAATTGTTATGAAATTATTGGTTTTATTTATTTATTTATAGATACAATAGAATTTCACTCTATGGTATATGCTCTATAATAATTATTCTTTACCATTAGATCAAGACACTAATTAATTTTTTTAGTATAGCAAGGGTTTGAATCATTTTTGTTGTGGCTAACTTTATTGATTACACTAATACTTGATTCACAAAAAGAAAGAAAATATTACTCTTATACCTGAATGCTCTTAATAGGAGGTTTGTTGATAAGCTTGAGTTGCCTTTCCAACTCTAAATCATCCTCATTGATAAAATTCGTGCTCCACTCACTCTGCTCGCAAAAAACAGGTACAAAACCACAATTGGGATGATTTTTCCAAACTCCATTATCACACCAATTCAAAGTAAACATGTATGAACATTACCATGAACTTGAATGCTATTTATAAAGAAAGTGCTGGTTAGAGATATGCACAACAAATTTTTGAACGTCACCTAATAGAAAGTCAACCAAGCATTAGCATTAAAATATGAACATGTGCAGGAGTCCAAATCTTCTGTCCCATTTTTCCTACACCACTCTATGCTCCACAAATTAAAACTTGACATGTGGCCATTTATTTAATTAATTTTTACTCTTTTGCATTTTTTATTTCAGTCGCTCAAAATAAATATTAAAAAGATAAAAAAAAAAAAAAAAATCCAAGACCCAACAACAGATCCCCATTGCTACCGCCACTGGTTCACTACCACCAATCCTCACCGGCGGAACTAACAAGAGGTCTTTGGCGTCATCAACGCAGTTATCCTCTGCCAGTAGACCACACAACCAGCTCATTGTCTTCTTCGAATCTATAAAACCCATATCCACTGCCTCCTTGTCTTCCTCAACGACGTTGTCTTCTTCAAATCCCATACAAGTTATAGCAAGTCAAAAGACCAAAAATCCACTAAGGTTTACATAAGATCTCCACCAGAAAAATGGCCAACCAACATTTTAGCCCACCCAACAAACCATAAAGAGCCAAACTTCCAGAGAGACCCATTTCACTTTGTGGCCTGAATTTGCAAATCTAGATCAAAAAATAGAGCTGAAATCTTAAGAGCCTTAGAGATCAGACAAAAGAATAGGAATCCAAATGAATGTTGGTTGTGGTGGTGGATGGCCGGCGTTGATGTCTCCGGCGATCTTTTCTTAAAGCCGCCGGCGAACTTTGGTGGTGGAGGATCGGCAGTGAGATGTTTTGGGTTTTTTGTTTTTTTAATTTTATTTTGAGCGACTGAAATAAGAAATGCAAAAGAGTAAAAATTAATTAAATAAGTGGCCATGTGTCAAGTTTTAATTTGTGGAGCATAGAGTGGTGTAGGAAAAATGGGACAGAAGATTTGGACTCCATGTGCAGAGGCTGAGGAAGGGGGGCTGAAAATTTGCCCCCTCCTCCTTCGTTTTATTAAGAAAAATTTTAAATTATAGATAAGTTTTGCCTTTCTTTTTTTTTTTTGAGAAAGAGATAAGTTTTACCTTCTTTTTTATTTTATTTTTTTCAGAAACAGATAAGTTTTACTTAATTGGGCCTCTAAGATTTTTTTTTTTTTTTAACAAAAATGTACCAACACTTATTTAAAATATTAATGTCTAATTATTTTTCCTTTAATATTTAATTTTCTTGCCATATAAAACTCATTAACTTTTAAAAGCATTTAAAGCACATCAATCTATTTATCTATAATATATTTAATGAGTGGCTCAAAAAAATATAATATATTTAATGATATATTATTGCCATGTGTGCACACATCTACATCTACTAACTATCATATTTATTTGAGATCATTTGTGTGAATTCTGAAGAATGCAAAAAATAAAAAATGAAAAAGGTCATATTTAATGACTCATTTTCTGTTGCAAACCTTAATAAATAAATAATGACATGTATGTCTATTCTTCTTCTTCTTCTTCTTCTTCTTCTCTCTTAATTCCATTTCCTATTACCAATGTGTGTATTTTTTTTATGCCTTTCACTTCTCCAACTAAGAGTCCAAGACCCAGCACATTCTCTCCCTCAATAGAATTGCAGGATATAGGCTCTATAGTGTGTTATATACAACGTTTATGGGAGAAAGAATTGCAATTAATGAGTTAAACAATTTTGGTTTTTCATATTCTCAAATTTATTGTGGACAACCGTAAATGATATATGAATCAACTGTATCATTTAATCATGTTAGTGGCTCTTCTAACCAAATAATCAAACTTTCATTCAGTAAAGATTGCAAACATTAGATTATGTCAATAACTCAATGTATGTAATCACTGAAGCAAGTTGTACTCTAGTTATGTAATATATTATAAACTCAGTTTAAAACACTAAGGTGGGGTTTGGATCCATGTTTCAGTTTCACGTTTTGTACTTTCTGCTTTCTTTTCTTCCTTTTTTTTTTTTTTTTTTTTTTTTTTTTTTTTTCTCCAGCGCATGAATAGTAACATCACATGGATTCACTGTATAGGAAACAAAATGCACTGTTCACGGGTCTCATGGCACTATTCATACATTTAAAAATTATTTTGCCACAATGTTTTCAGTTTTTAGTTTCAAAAAAATAAGTTGTATCCAAATGGACCTTAATATTACTATTTTCGTGTGTGTTCTAATAAGTATTACAGTTTATTTTTTTTAAAAAAAAACTGAAGCAAGTTGTGTTAATGAACAGAGACAAAATTTCCATTTAAAAAAAGAAAAAAGAAAAAACCCAAGCAGTACAATGATGTCCAATCAGCTGATTTAAACGGTTTTGCAGTCCATAAATTCTTGAAATTAACCATGAAATATAATGCTTCCTAGAACCTTAAAAAGAAGGGAAATTGGAAAAGAGTGCGTTACAAGTTGATATATGGTAGAAAAAGTTGCCTATAGGCTTCTCACAAATGAGCCACCAGTTGACATAAATTCCTAGAAAACTTAGATGCACTTTCAGCTTCCTAAACTCTAATTAATTTGATCAATGGAAGTTACAGAAACCCATCATCTACTATTAACTCCTTTTTTATTAACACAATTAAACCCCATTATCGTTACAATGGTTAAACATTCTTTGCTCTCCCTCATCACTTACTCTATAAACTTCTCAACTTAATTTTACACATCTCTCAGTCTCTCCCTCTCTCTCATAAATGCACGTACACACATATCATTTTCCAATTGCTGGCCAAATTTTGTTTATGTTACTATCCCTTATCAAGAAATGGATGAAAATGATCTATATTACATTAATTAGAAAGAATGTGTACAGAAATATATATACAATCATTGAACCAAAACTAACTGCCTAACAGCAAAAAAACAGAAAATAAACTAACTTCACAGGTGTTGCTATAGTAATAACTAACTCTCTCACGTGTCAACACTTGAATGAATTAATTCACCTACTAAGCTACAAGTTGCATGTACAGTAAAACCAATACAAAAACACTGTCGTTCTTGTGCTCTATTTTGTTCTGATCATTGCTCTTGCTTCCTGGTCTTGCAATTTCTGTCTTCGCTCTAATACTCCTGTACACGCAATTCTTGTAAAAGAAGAATCACATGATCACGAAATAGTGTAACAAATTATCAATTGTATTGATTTGTACATATGTGAGTACAATCTTCTGTATGACTCTTTACAATGAAAGAATACAATAAAACTCCTCTGATTCGATCTCCAAGTAACTTTATGATCCGAAGGGCTACGAAGCTTGATCTTGAATCGTACTTTGATGTCTCCAAGTTGGATGTGTGATTGGATGTACTTGAGTTTTGATTTGAAGTTGAGGGCCGTTTGCTTGATCTCGAACTTAATTGGAGGAAAATCTCTACTTTGATTTGAAGAAGTAGAAATGAGCCTTGATCTTGAGGGAGTAAGGGTGCTCTTTTGGACTTAGAGATAACTCTCTATTTTGGTAGAGGGTCGGTAGGGTTTTTCTCTCTCTAAGTTTCTCCCCTTTTCTCATATGAGAAACCTCTATTTATAGGCAACTCAATAGTATTTAATTTGAAATTTTCTCTTAGCATTTATTGAGAGTTGAATTATGAATTTAATTTGATATTTCATTTAACAAGAACTTTCCATATAGGTCTTTTCTTTTGACATTGCCATATGGCTTTCTTATTTGATGTTGCCACGTGGCTTGATTTCATTTGTTGATCGTCCACCTTATCAATTTGAGATTAATTTGATCACAAATATTTTATTATGAACAATCGGATGGTTGTGAATACATCATAAAATTTTGATGTCTACAAATGCCCCCACTTCAAGATTCGGCTTTGCGTCTTTCTGATGCAAGGTAGACGAGGCTTGAAGTATTTTTTTAGTTTATTTATTTATTTATTTAGTGGACATGGTTTTTGGGTAGACAAGGCCTTCACCCACGTGAATGTGAAGAATGGGCTTCTGTTGCAACTACTGGCATGTTCTATTGGCCTTCTAAGAGCCCTCCAAAAATGACTTGCGTGGGCCATAAAATTGGCGGAATCACTTAGGGCACGATTGGCGTGCAACTGTGCAAGAAGTGAAGAACCCTTCTTAAGCTTGGATTCAAGAGGCGGCGCAAAAAACTTTTTTTACTCAGCCGTAGCTTTCATGGATTGACTAGGGTTTATTGCCAACATTTCTCTATAAAAGGACTTGATGCTTCAACGATTGGGAGTAAACCTTAAGTGCCTCTCTTGGAGTCGACCCTTCTTTATTATAGCAGGAAGTTTATGCTTATCATTTTTTTTTCCCTTTCTTTTGAACATTCTTTATTTACATTTTCTTTTTTCTTGGTGTGTAGGACATAGAAATTGGCATGGTGTGGGTCAAGCATCAATTTCATGCGAGTTAGCATCCTGTCCTTCTTGTCTCGGCGTCTGACGGATTCGAGCAACAGCGGTCTTTTTGTCCTCTTTGGACTCCGGGATTGTAAGCTTCATCAGCGTATCCATCCCACTGCCCTTTGTCTCGCGATCATTGGTGTGAGTGCTTTGTCTGCGCAATGTTCTCACCACCTTTGTCATTCTTTGTCTTGTGGCCATTGGTGCGATAGCTTCGACTGCACATCCTTCTTTCCGCCTTTGCCACTGCCTTTGTTTAGCAACCATCAACACTCATCTGCGCATCCTTCTCACTGCCTTCATCTTGCGGCCATCAGTGCGAGAGCTTCGTCGGTGCATCCTTCCATCAGTGCAAGAGCTTCGTCGGTGTACCCTTCTCATCTCAGCTTCTTGTGGGCTAGAACATCCACATTACTCTGCTGTCTCCTCTTATTTAGAGAATTCTATTCACTCCCAGCAACATGCAACATTTGGTGTTGCCATATCTACTCCACCGGTGCTTTGAGATCCCACCAAACTCCTTATGATTATCATCGTAGTCTCGATTATCATTGTAGTCTCATAGACAGTGCCCGTGCATCTTCTTTGAACCATGAATGTTCTTCTCACGGTGGTGGCATAATCAATGTCGCTTTAATCCTCCATTGCGTCAATGCCCAAAACGAGTCTTTCTGTTTTGATCTTCTTGCCTTAGCGTCCAATGGATTCGATCATTGGCGGCTTCGTCTTCAAACAACCTTCTTAAGTTGGCGCTAGGTCCAGTGCAAGTCATCGTGTACTACTCTTCATCTTAGTATCCAACGGATTGCACTTACTTCCCTCGTTCCACAACCATAGGTGTGTAGCTTTGTTTCCACATCCAACGTCTCCACCTAGCAGCTGTTGGCGCTACCGCAGTGGTACATCTCCGCTTCAGCGCTAGGGTCCCAAGCAAGTCGCGGTGTCCAGGTCTTCTTTTTTAGCGTCCAACCGATTTGAGCATGCGGTACTCTCTGAACTACAGGAAGCTTCGTCCTTGAGCCCATCTCATTGCTTTCGTCTTGCAACTACCGACATGTAAGCCTTCGTCGGCGTAGACAACTCACATCATCTTGCAACGACCCCTAGCGTGTGAGCTTCATCCGCGTATTCATCTTCACCTCACATGTATCGGTGCTCCTTGGTCTCCAAGCTGTGATGCGATGGTACTTAGGCACTCTGACTTCAATCTCTGCTAGCCACGTGTCTCCATGTTGATTCTTTGTATTTGCAGGGCTTAAGAAATTGTTGTGGTGTTCCTGAAATTCTTTGTATCGATTCTGCACTTACTTGAGGTCGACGTCTTGTATGAACAAGCATGGGCTTCTCAATTGTCCTCGTTTTACTTCTGCGTGGTCCTACTTTCATGGGTTTTAATGTTAATGCTGCATATGATGACCAAATTGTCCTGGAAACACATGTCTTTCACCTTTGGATAGTAAGTATGCAATCAGTCACACCTCCGAAAATTTCAATGCATGCGGACACCTCCCAACCTTGCACCACAATACCACACCTCATGATTAATAAGCCACAATCCACAAACGCATGGCTATGACTTTAGATAATGGATGATGAAGTCAAGAATTCACCAATGTGCCACACGATACCTACGCGCTCGAACGTGAACCTGCACAACCACAAAGAGAGAAAACCTAACAGAGAGCGCCGGTGTGGTGCCGGCCAAATACTCTCCGAAGTTTAAGTCAGTAGTATTCTCACAACTCTAGAGTGCTAGAGAGGGTAAATTATGCGTACCTTGATTTGTAAGAGTATTGGCGCTTTTATAGTAGTCGAAAGTTGACCTCTCCTACTTGGAGTTGAAGTCTTTCCTTATAGAGATTCTTTATAGGAGCCCCAAACGTGATGGACAAGTCTCCTTCCTAATAGAGAAGATTCTCCATTAATGTATGCGGCAAACAGAATCCTCATGAGCGTGGAAGGCGGAATCCATTCCTTATAGGACTCTATAAACTGTGTTGTAATTATGACATGAAAATGCCCTTCTGCCTTCCTCATGGGCCTTGGACTTACTGACACCTCCTACTCGATTCTCTATCATATACTTAGCAATAACGGGCCCGTTCTCTACTAGACCGTAGCATATAACCGTCAGGCCCATATCAGGCCCA
Organism: Quercus ilex subsp. ballota; assembly: GCA_032727855.1. Classification (NCBI taxonomy): domain Eukaryota; kingdom Viridiplantae; phylum Streptophyta; class Magnoliopsida; order Fagales; family Fagaceae; genus Quercus; species Quercus ilex. Next base: position 25,420,452 of record CM064911.1, on the reverse strand, counting down.
AATTCAGCCTCTTCAGTTGCCCCCTTCATCCTATGGATCCGTCATACTCTAGCGGAGGGTACATGGGGTGACGGTAATAAACTAATGGGGATGACGGTTGAGAGGTCTTGTGGTCGTCATTATCAAACAATTTTTAAGGGTGACGGTAATCATCTTAAAGGATGACGGTCAAGAGGTTGGTAGGAGTCTCCAAGTCATTTTAAGGATGACGGCTACAAGGTAAACCGTCAGGCGTTAACGCCGTCGACAAGATCTGGAATGCATTAATGCTCGTGACACGCGTCACTTTCCTACAGGCCATTGTAGGGGATCGAAGTGTCGCTTCGTCTTCCGTGCACCTTTCCTATAAATATCAGGGATCCGACTTCCATTTTTTACTTTCATCTAAGAATCAATTGTCAGAGCGCGATCCATCATATTTGTCAGAATACCCGTCAAAGTGAAAAACCCGTCACAATCAACTCTCATCCGTTCACGCATCAACCGGTAAGTGCACTATCACATATTTCACCTGTCGTTTTAATTTTCCAGTCCAGAATTTTACTTCCGTTATCCATTCTTAGACCCGTCAGAGTCTTAGGTTTTGTCATCAATTGTAGGAAATGTCTAGTGCGTCGAGTCATCAGTCGATTGTCCGTGACGAGGCAGACTATGAGGAGGTATACCCGTCAAGTCATAAAGACCAAGAGAGTCAAAGCGAAGAGAGGAGTACGTCCGCCTCTTCTCCGTCCTCAACAAATAAGGATACGGAGTTGGATGAACCAGTGGAAGGTTCTGATGGCGAGGAACAAGTAGGACCCGTCATAGCTGGTGGACCAAGGGAGTTCATTATGCTTAGAGAGTGGACGGTGAACGACTTCACATGTACTATCAAGGAGAACCACTTCAACACACTTAGGGCTAACTACCAGATTCCAGATAATATCCCCATTCGTCTCCCTTATAAATCAGAGAAGTGTTACTATGACGGTGTACAAGGCCTTAGAGTATATGAGCAAATGTTGAAGGCAGGCCTCAGATTTCCACTGAGTTCGCTTCATCACGAATTAGTTAAGTATCTGGGTTTATCCGTCAACCAAATATCCCCCAATGCCTGGAGGGTCTTCATAGCAATGGAGGTCCTGTACGGGGCAATGTCAGACGGATCGAGGAGGTTGACGGTGAGGGAGTTTCTTCATTGCTACCGTCCGGACGAAATTGATAGGTCTAGGGGGATATACAGTTTTGTACCTAGGAGTAGGTTATTAAAAGTAATATATGAGACTCCAGACTCCAACAGAGACTGGAAGAGTCGATATTTTTTCTTAGAAGGTGACGAGTGGATGTGTCGTCCTGGGGAGACGGATCACATGCCCGTCGACACTACTTGGGGCATATTGTCTCAAGCTGGTACGTCTCCGTCTTTATATACAAAGATTTAAATATCCGTTCAGCTTAAAATGTTTTGACCGTCCTCTTTTTTGCAGTACGACGGCGTCCACAAGTTGATATTGAGGAGTGCAGTTTTTTGGAGAGGATTTTCAAGAAAACCACGTCGGAGGAAAGGACCTGGGTGAAGTTGGTAAATCTCAACACGCTCTACTGGTATTGTGACGGTCCAAAACCATCTGAGAAAGCAATCAAGTACCAAAATCGGACCCGTCAACATAAGTCCGTCGTTCCAAAAAGTGATGGGTAACTTATTGTTATTCTTTAAAAGAAATTCACTTCGTCATTTTGTTTTTGCAGAAATGGACGACGCAAAAAGACGGTCCATTATCAGGGCAAATGCTGCCAAAAAAAGAGGAACAGGTGATGCTGACCCAAAGGAGACTGGTACCCAGAACCCTTTAGCAAAGAGAAAGCAACCCTTGAAGGGAGACCGTCCATCTAAAAAACCAAAGATTCCATTAGAGCCCGTCGTGGGGCTTATGGCAGAAGGCGCTAAAGCCGTCACCCAAGCCAAGTACGGGGCTGGTAAGGGCCTCATGAAGGGTCCATCGTCGAGTAAGAAGAAGCCACCTTCCCTTCTTAGGGACGACCCTAAGTACGCCTTGGAGCAACTCTCATCCATCATGAGCTCCAAGGACTACGAAGACCTGGGCAATCACTCGATGGAGGCGATGGGTGAGACGGGTCTCTTTAGCATAGCTCAGGTAACGGTCCTCCTATTTATTTGTCCGTATATATTTGTTTGCATATGCATGAGGCTAATTTCTTCCATTCTTTAGGCCATGGTAATGATGAAGGGTCTGTTTGGACGGCGTTTGAACCACGAGACGACCCTAGGCCGCCTAAGGGAGAAGGCTAAGGTGACGGAGCACGAGCTGGCCCAGCTTCAAGCCTGGAAAGTTATTCAAGACAAGAAGCTCAAGATGGCCGAGGAGGCGCTGGACCAGTACCTTGAGGTGACGGAGAAAATGAAGAAAACTCTTGAAAAGAAGGATGAGGCACTCCGTTAGGCCAAGGAAGATGCTGTGTTGGAGTACCGTGACTCTGACGCCCTCCTGACGGAGTTAGGAGTTTCTTACGCTGACGGGTTTGATGAGGCACTCCGTCAGGTGAGAGCTCTTTACCCTCAGCTGGACTTCTCATCCGTTAGCATTGACGCCGCGAGGCAAACATCTGTCCAACCTGCTCAGTCTGAGGATATGGAGGAGATTTTTGGCGAGAAAGCTCATCCCGACGCCCCTATTGACCAAGCAGTTGTGGAAAGTGGTCCAAAAGATGCTCCGGCCCCTCGTATTGAAGAGAACGAAGCACCCGTCATAGAATAATTTAGTTTTTACAATTTTTGTGAAACATTTGGAGAACAATTAATGACTCCGTCATGTATTTAACTTTTGTAAACACTTATTTTTGGATATGTTCTTTGTTTAACATTGATCTCTTTAAATTAAAGTAGCTTGGCATACTCCTTTGTGTGTATTTCATTTCATTTGTCGACCTATAACCGTCGTGGAACAAAGGCCTCGTTTTGATCCGTTCGTAGTTTGTGGACTAAGGAAGCTTATTAGGGCCCAATGTCCGTCCATGTTTGGGCAGTAATAACTGTTCATTTTGTGGAAATTTGCGTAACCTTGTTTTCTTTAATGGTTTTTGTGGGATCCGCCGTTGTTACAAATGTTTGTTTATCCGTCTTCTACGGGACTTAGGGTTTTCATCCCCTTAGCGTGATCCGTCCACTTTGTGGACTAAATTTTATCTGTCCTCTATGGGACTTGGGGTTTTCATCCCCTTGGGAGGATCCGTCCACTTTGTGGACTAAATTTTATCTGTCCCCTATGGGACTTCGATTTTCATCCCCTTAGGGTGATCCGTCCACTTTGTGGACTGAATTTTATCCGTCCTCTATAGGACTTAGGTTTTTCATCCCTTTGGGATGATCCGTCCACTTTGTGGACTTAGTGTTATCCATCCTCTAAGGTACTTAGGATTTTCATCCCTTTTGGGATGATCGGTCCACTTTATGGATTTAGTGTTATCCGTCCTCTAAGGGACTTAGGATTTTCATCCCCTTGGGATGACCCGTCCACTTTGTGGACTTAGTTTTATCCGTCCTTTATGGGACTTAGGTTTTTCATCCCTTTGGGATGACCCGTCCATCCGTCCTCTATGGGACTTAGGTTTTTCATCCCTTTGGGATGACCCGTCCATCCGTCCTCTATGGGACTTAGGTTTTTCATCCCTTTGGGATAACCCGTCCACTTTGTGGACTTCGTTTTATCTTCGTTTTATCCGTCCTCTATGGGACTTTGGACATTCATCCCCTTGGGGTGATCCGTCCAGCTTGTGGATTTTGTTTTATTTATGTAGAAAAAAGAACACAGTAGAGTCTGAATACTTCTCTTTATTGAAAGAAAATAATGCTGAGGAAAATGTACCTGCCCCCATGGGCTTAAAAAGGTACTTGTAGAGAAAATTGTTCGAAGTAGAGAGCTAAACTTAAATAGCCAAAAAATTGTCTGAGGTAAGAACTTTATAAAAAACATAGTAAATCATAATAATGAACTGGAAACTGGGGGAAAGTCGATGATCTTCACGGTGCCCCTACTGGTAGTACCTCCGGAGGTGCTCTGTGTTCCATGGATGTTGAAGCTTCTGTCCGTCCATGGTTTCGAGGTGGTAGGTCCCTTTCCTTTACCAAGACGAGATCCTGTATGGTCCTTCCCAGTTGGGGCCGAGCTTCCCTTGCGCCGGATCTCTGGCGGCTCCCATTACCCTTCGTAGCACAAGATCTCCGATCTGGAAGTCCCTGTGTTTGACATTGGAGTTGTAGTATTTCGCCATGAGGTTCTAGTACCTAGCCAACCTCTGTTCTGCTGTAGCCCGAACCTCGTCTATCAAATCCATCTGGAGCCGCAAGGCCTCTTTGTTGTGATCCTTGTCGTAGTTCTCTACTCGATAGCTCGTGAGCCCGACCTCTGCTGGAATGACGGCATCACTTCCGTACGTCAGTCTGAACGGTGTTTCTCCAGTTGGGGTTCTCGCCGTAGTACGGTATGCCCACAAGACGCTCGGAAGTTCGTCAGGCCAGATGCCCTTTGCCCCCTCGAGCCGAGTTTTGATGATCTTCAGCAAGGACCGGTTCGTGACTTCTACTTGTCCATTGGCTTGAGGGTGTGCGGGCGACGAATAGTGATTTTTGATCCCCAGTTTTGAACAGAAACTCCTGAACGCCCCGTTATCGAATTGCTTTCCATTGTCGAAGACAAGCACTCTGGGTATCCCGTACCTGCAAACTATATTTCTCTAAACGAAACTCCGGATGTTCTTCTCCGTGATAGTGGCCAGGGCCTCTGCTTCTACCCATTTGGTGAAGTAGTCGATTCCAACTACCAGAAATTTTAGCTGTTTCGCTGCTATCGGGAAGGGGCCCATGATATCTAGTCCCTATTGGGCGAACGGCCAAGGGGCCGCCATAGGCGTCAGCTCCTCGGTCGGTTGCCTGATCAAGTTGCTGAACCTCTGACATTTGTCGCATGTTTTGACGTATGCTTGTGCGTCTTTTTGCATTGTTGGCCAATAGTACCCTGCTCTGATCAGTTTGTTCACTAAGGATCATGCCCCTGAATGGTTTCCACAGATGCCCTCATGCACTTCTCTCATTACGTAGTCGGCCTCCTCTTGACCGAGGCACCTTAGGTACGGACGTAAGAACCCTCTTTTGTATAAGATATTGTTGATTAGTACAAATCGCGAGGCGTGGACTTTCAGTTTCCTGGCATCGTTTTTTCCATCGGGTAGTGTACCCATCTTCAGGTATGCTATCAGTGGCGTAGTCCAACAATCTTCAGAATTTAACTCCTGCACTTTTATTCCGTCATCAATAAGTGGGGAGAGTTGTACAAATGACAATACCTGTTCGGGAACGATCATGGGCCCTATCGAGGCTGCTTTCGTAAGACGGTCAGCACATTCGTTCTCTTCCCTTGGGATTTGAACGAATCTTACTGTGAGATTACCGATCCGTTTCTTTACTTCGTCCAGGTACTTTCTCATCCTCTCACTTTTGCATTCGTAGATGCCATTGATTTGACTCGTTATTACCTGGGAATCGCAATGTACGATCATGGACTCCGCACCTGCTGCCTTCGCGAGGTCTAATCCTGCTACCAAAGCTTCATACTCTGCCTCATTGTTGGTTGTGAGGAAGTCCAGCCGAACCATGCATTGGATTTTATCTCCGTTAGGGGTATTGATTACTATACCGGCACCTCCTGCGTTCCTGTTGGAGGATCCGTCCATGTGGATGTTCCATTGATTCTTTGTGTTTGTCCCCACGCCTTCTGACCTAGAAAATTCTGCAATGAAGTCGGCGACGGCTTGTCCCTTGACTGCATTTCGTGGACGATACTGTATATCAAATTCGCTCAGTTCCACTGTCCATAGGGCCATGCGTCCTGCCGTCTCCGGGCTGCTCATGGCTCTCCGTAGGGGTTGGTCCGTTAGGACCACTATTGTGTGTGCCTGGAAGTACGATTTGAGCTTTCTTGCCGCAGTAACTAGCGCGAAGGCCAACTTCTCCATTTGAGGATACCTTTCTTCCGCTCCCCGAAACGCCCTACTTATAAAGTAGACGGGTTTCTGTGATCCATCCTCCTCCCTAATTAGGGCCGCGCTGACTGCCGCTTGCGACACTGCCAAATAGAGGTAGAGTACCTCCCCAGGGTTAAATGGGCTGAGCAACGGTGGGAATGACAGGTACTTCTTCAAGTCCTCAAACGCTTTCTGGCATTCGTCTGTCCATACGAACGACTTCCTTAACGTTCGGAAGAATGGAAGACACTTGTCCATCGCCTTTGAGACGAACCTATTCAGGGATGCAATTTTTCCGTTCAATCTCTGTACATCCTTGATTGTTTTCGGCGGTTCTAACTCCATAATGGCCCGAACCTTCTCTGGGTTAACCTCTATACCTTTATGGGAAACCATGAACCCCAAGAACTTTCCTGCCATTACTCCGAATGCGCACTTGTTCGGATTTAACTTCATGTTATACGACCGGAGTGTGTCGAAAGTCTCTTGTAGGTCTTTCAGGTGGTCGTGTTCCCGAATGCTTTTTACAAGCATGTCGTCAACATATACTTGCACGTTCCTCCCAATCTGGTGCGCAAACATTTTGTTCATTAGCCTCTGGTAGGTTGCTCCCACATTCTTTAGCCCAAATGGCATCACTTTGTAGCAAAAAAGTCTCTGACTTGTGACGAAGGAGGTCTTCTCCTGATCCACCTCGTCCATCTTGATCTGATTGTAGCCGGAGAAAGCATCCATGAAGCTTAAGAGTTGGTGCCTCGCCGTTGAATCTACGAGTGTATCGATTCGAGGTAATGGGAAGTTTTCCTTCGGGCAGGCCTTGTTGAGGTCTGTGAAGTCGACACACATTCGCCATTTCCCAGTAGCTTTCTTGACCATTACTACGTTTGATAACCAGTCGGGATAATATACCTCCCGAATGAAACCCGCTTCAAGAAGCTTCCTAACCTCCTCGGTTATTGCTTTGTCTCGCTCTTCAGCGAATACTCATTTTTTCTGTCTCACGGGCGAAAACGCGAGGTTCACATTCAACTTGTGAACTATAACCGAGCGATCAATACCCGGCATGTCCTCATGGCTCCAAGTGAAAACATCCTGATTGTTCCTTAGGAACGCTGTTAGGGCTTGTTGTGTGGGTTGACTGGCCAATGTCCCCATTCTAGTGATCCGTCCGGGTTTTGTCTCGTCCAGAGTTATTTCTTCTAGTTCTTCTACTGGTTCTGCTGCGACCCGTTGCTCTTCTATGCACATGGTGTGCTAGAGGTCATCCATTTCCAGCATGGCTATGTAGCACTAGCGAGCGGCCACCTGATTCCCTCGCAACTCGCCGACCCCATACTCCGTGGGGAATTTTATCATCAGGTGGTATGTTGAGGTAGCTGCCTTCCAGCTGTTGAGAGTTGGCCGTCCGAGGATAGCGTTGTATGCTGATGAACAGTTGACTACGAGGAATGTCACATCCCGAGTGATCTACTGAGGACAATCGCCCACCGTCACTGCCAGTGTGACCACTCCCAATGGGAATACTCTCGTTCCTCCAAACCCCACTAGCGGGGCATTCGTTGGTATTAGTCGTTCCCTATTAATCATCATTTGCTGGAACGCAGGGTAGTATAGGATGTCCGCCGAGCTGCCATTGTCAACCAGCACTCGGTGTAAGTTATATTCTCCCACTCGTAAGGTGACAACTAATGCGTCGTCATGCGGATGGTGAAGTCGTCGTGCATCTTCCTCTGAGAACCCGACGATTGGACTGTCTCTCCGTGCTATCTTTGGTACTGAGCCCGTCAACTGAACATTCTGAACCATTCGGAGGTAAGTTTTTCGGGCTTTTTTGGACGACCTAGTTGTCGATGTACCCCCCACGATCATCCTTATGTCTCCGATTGGGGGTCTGGGACGTTCATGATCCCTCCGGGGCTGATGCTCTTGAGGTGGCTGGTCCGTCCTCTCCTTTCTCACAAACTTTTGTAATTTTTCTTGTCTAATAAGGGCTTCTATCTGCTGCTTTAAGTCATAGCACTTTGCTGTGTCGTGGCTGTGATCGCGGTGGAAACGGCAGTATTTGTCTCTTGACCTTTTGCTGGGATCTGATTTTAGTTTCCCGGGGAAGGTTAGAGCCCCCTCGTCCTTGATTTGCATCAGGACTTGATCTATCGGAGCCGTCAATGGGGTGAAGCTCGTGAATCTCCCTCCGGGTGGCTTAGAACGTCGCTTAATTCTTCGGTCGTCTACTCTTGGCCTCTTCGACCCTTGATCCCTCTGTCTTTCCTCCTGTCATTCCCTCTTCCTCGGCTTATCCTCTCGAGCCTGCAACGCGTCTTCTACGTTCATGTATTTGGTTGCCCTGTAGAGTACTTCCGCCATGGTTTTTAGGTCGTTTTTGTACAAAGAGAACAGAAATTTGCCCTTCCAAAGCCCGTTCGTGAAGGCAGCAACCAGTATTTTGTCGTCTGCTTCGTCTATTGAGAGTGCTTCCTTATTAAAGCGCGTTATATAGGCCCTCAGCGTCTCGTCCTCCATTTGCTTAATACTCATCAGGCAAGCCGTGGACTTCTTGTACCTGTGTCCTCCGATGAAATGTGTGGTAAACTGAGCACTCAGCTCCTTGAAGGTGCTGATGGAGTTTGGCGTTAGTCGGCTAAACCATATTCTCGCGGGGCCTTTGAGCGTTGTGGAGAAGGCCCTGCACATGATCTCGTCAGCTATCCCCTGGAGGTGCATTAGGGTCTTGAACGTCTCCAGATGGTCCAGGGGATCTTTTACTCTGTCGTAGCTATCTATTTGTGGCATGCGGAATTTATGCAACAGGGGGAAGGCGTTCACAGCCGCAGTGAAGGGCGAGTCAATACGGTTGACTAAATCGTCCAGATCGCTGGAAACCCGCCCTTTAAGCGCGTTCATCATTACTTCCATCTGCTCCCTCATCGCCTGCATCTCTGCGGCAATTTGTGGTGGTGTCGCTGTTCGTGAGGGATGGCATGCTCAAATTCTGCCTCTCCGGCCTGCTTGGGGCATGGCTGCCTTTAGGTTTCTCCTGGTTTCTCTTTGCAACGCTGGTCCCTTCTTCCTCTTCTTGCTGGTCGTTCTGTTCTGCATCCTTCTGATGCAGCTGTTCTTCTAAGTCATTATTTTGTTTGGTGAGACGTTCCACCACGGCAGCGAGAGTCCGAACTTGTCTTTCGAGGGCAGTAGTGGGTTGTTTGTCTCCTTGAACGTCGTTGGTGGTTGCCATCGAGCGAGTGAGTACCATGCAACCCTTAAGTCTGAAAAAACGATAGTATGGTTTTTTGGATCTCTACTAATGTGTTCCCACAGATGGCGCCAACTGATGAAGTCAAGAATTCACCAATGTGCCACACGATACCTACGCGCTCGAACGTGAACCTGCACAACCACAAAGAGAGAAAACCTAACAGAGAGCGCCGGTGTGGTGCCGGCCAAATACTCTCCGAAGTTTAAGTCAGTAGTATTCTCACAACTCTAGAGTGCTAGAGAGGGTAAATTATGCGTACCTTGATTTGTAAGAGTATTGGCGCTTTTATAGTAGTCGAAAGTTGACCTCTCCTACTTGGAGTTGAAGTCTTTCCTTATAGAGATTCTTTATAGGAGCCCCAAACGTGATGGACAAGTCTCCTTCCTAATAGAGAAGATTCTCCATTAATGTATGTGGCAAACAGAATCCTCATGAGCGTGGAAGGCGGAATCCATTCCTTATAGGACTCTATAAACTGTGTTGTAATTATGACATGAAAAGGCCCTTCTGCCTTCCTCATGGGCCTTGGACCTACTGACACCTCCTACTCGATTCTCTATCATATACTTAGCAATAACGGACCCGTTCTCTACTAGACCGTAGCATATAACCGTCAGGCCCATATCAGGCCCAAATTCAGCCTCTTCAATGGACATGTAAAATTATCCTTTGATCTTAACATTCACACGAATACAAGTACTTAACTCATGTTGCTGATTTTTTTTTTTTAGGTGTATGATGTAATTTGGACCAAACAGAGCTTTGCTTGACTTATCGCTCTTCGACGCTCATCTTTGCTTGGGTCATGATCTCTACATGCTTGATATTTTTTTATGCGATCTTGATCAAGTAGATGTTTTGCTTCTTCTTTCACTCGGATTACAATATTCACATGCTTGATTTTTTTTTCTTCAAGCGATTGTGAAGTGAACAAGTAAATCTTTTGGCTTTCTTCTTCAATATCCCATGGATCATGAGCATTACCTTGTAAATTACTAATCCGGCTAGCTCCTTCAATATTGCTACTTGATAGCATTACCAATTGACTTGAAATTTTTTTGGATTTGCACTTCACAATTTTTTTTGTTTTGAGATATGTGACTGAACTTAGTAAGTGATACCAAGTTGCCTATGTACCCAATAAGGGATCAAGTCATAACATAGTTCAAGTTTTTATTTATTTTTTTTTTTTTGTCCTTAACTTTTTTCTAGGTCGCATCTTTCAAGGTTCTCAACCTAGTGGGATTTTTTTTTTTTTTGGTGGGCAGTTTAAGCTCTTACCGAGGAGCACATCATATTTTCAAACTTAGTAACATTTTGCTTTTATGGGAGTAACCATTTGCCCATCTTTGTCATCTATTTGGTAGGTACCATTGCCGTGAACTTCTTGGACAACATATGAACCACCCCATTTTAATGCAAACTTCTTGGCGTCGTGTTGCGAGTGCCAAATCTCCTACTTGAGAAGGATATGGACGAGCTCTTTTGTTGAATGCTTTAGAAGTTTGATCTTGAGGCTTTTCATCACATGCTTCCGACTTTTCAACTCTCAAGCCATCAGTCTTGAAATAACTTTTGGGGAAGAAATCATGAAGTGTGATTGAAGAGTTGCTTCTTTGTTTCAACAATTTTTCATCATGAACTTCTTTGCTTGGATTCCTTATCACCTTTTCGCGAGGCCCTCTAGGATTGCTCTTTTGATATTGCTTTTTTGTGTGGATTATTTGTGACTTCGGGTTGCATTTCTTCCTAGATTTCTTTCGAGTTACAAAAGCCCAACTTTTATCTTCATTCATCAGCTTGCCTTTTATTTTAGCTTCATTCAATGGGTTTGAGCATGGCATGTGAAACAGCTCAATTGTTCCAAATTGAGTATGCTTGTCAGATGTCCCCAGTGTTGAAGCTGAAGGTGACCATGTCTTTGGTGGAGTTTGTGACTTTATTAGAGCTGGGGATGTAGTGGTGAACGCGGTATAGTTCGACTCAATCGTTTCATCCAAGTCCAAGAGGATTTTACCCTCCTTTGCAAGCCTTATGATGATATCTTTCAGAACAAAGCATTTCTTCACTGGGTGACTCACAACTCAATGGTATTTGCAGTACTTTGGATCGTTAGTGTGACCCATTTCTTTTGCATTCTGGTAGCTTAATTATCTTCTTTTCCAGGAGGTCATCAAGCATTCCTGAAACATTAAAGTCTAGAAAAGGATATGTCCTTTCTTCCATCTCCTTTAAGGTGGGTCAACGCCGTTCCTTTTCTTGTGGTAGACTTGCGTTCTTTTTGTAATGAATAGGCTCTGTAGTGATGGCAAGAGACTCCTCAACAGTAGACTTGGAATACTTATCACCTCTCTTCATATCATTATCAATGGGTAAGCCTTTTTCTCCACAGCTAGACAGGCTAGGCTCCATGTCATGTGCTCGAGTAGCAAGTTCTTCAAAGGTGCGAGGCTTGATTCCCTGGAGGATGTAAAGTAGTCCCCAATGCATACCTTGGATGCACATTGCCACTCCAAATGCTTCTAAAAGACGATCTTTGCAATCAAGGCTTAAGGAACACCAACGGTTAATATAGTCGATGACAGGTTCATCCTTCCATTACCTCAAGTTTGTTAGTTCCATCATGCTCACTATGCGATGAGTACTGTGATAGCTGTTGGGCTTTGTGGAGCCTAGTTTATGTTTGATTTGGTTGACAACCCGACTCGACCCGAATAATATTCCGTGGTTTTTAATGGGAGATTATCTGAGGCTTAGGGTTTTGTTAAACTATTGTTGTGTTTTTAGAGAGAGAGAAAAACACTATAGCCACACTTTGTATTTTTCCCTGATAATAGTGAAATCCCTGCAACTCCGTGGACGTAGGCAAATTGTCAAACCACGTAAACACTGTCTTGTGCCTGTGATTGTTTTCTTTGACGTGTGTTTTCTCTATTTTTTTTTTGTTTCTCACAGGTTGGAATTTCGATTTAACTTCCAACAACTGGTATCAGAGCCTAGGGTTAGGTTTGAGTGAGAGCAATGGCAGAGGAAGCAGGAAAGGTGTCTGGAATAAAAAAGTTTGATGGCATAGACTTCGCATATTGGAGGATGCATATTGAAGATTATCTCTATGGGAGGAAATTGCATCTGCCTCTTTTAGGGACAAAACCTGAGGCGATGAAGGCTAATAAATAGGCTCTTCTTAACAGACAGGTACTCGGAGTTATCAGGTAACTCTATCTAGGTCTGTTGCACATAATGTTGTAAAGGAGAAGACCACAGCAGATCTGATGAAGGCTTTGTTTGGTATGTATGAAAAGCCGTCAGCATACAACAAGGTGCATCTGATGAAGAAACTATTCAATTTGAAGATAGCAGAGAATGCATTAGTAGCACAACATCTGAATGAATTTAACACTATCACAAATCAATTATCATCTGTAGAAATTAATTTTGATGATGAGATTCATGCTCTGATCGTCTTGGCTTCTTTGCCAAACAGTTGGGAGGCAATGAGGATGGTAGTAAGTATTTCTACAGGAAAGGAAAAGTTCAAATACAATGATATTCGAGATTTAATTCTAACTGAGGAGATTTGTAGAAAAGATGCAGGTGAAACCTCAGGATCTGGTTCTGCCCTAAACCTTGAGACAATAGGCAGAGGTAATAACAAAAATTCAAATCGGGGCAGATCAAGATCCAGAAATACTAATTGGAACAGAAGTAAATCTAGATCAGGCCAACAAGTACAATGCTGGAATTGTGGGAAAACAGGTCACTTTAGGAACCAATGCAAAAGTCCTAAGAAGAAGAATGAAGATGATTCTGCTAATGTTATAACAGAAGAGGTACAGGATGCATTACTTCTTGCAGTAAACAGTCCACTTGATGATTGGGTTTTGGACTCAGGAGCTTCATTTCATACCATTCCACACCAAGAAATCATACAGAATTATGTTGTAGGTGATTTTGGTAAGGTGTATTTGGCTGATGGTTCAGCCTTGGATGTTGTGGGTATGGGAGATGTCCGAATATTGTTACCCAATGGATCTGTTTGGTTACTGGAGAAGGTTCGACATATTCTTGACCTGAGGAGGAATCTGATTTCTGTTGGACAACTTGATGATGAAGGACATGCAATACTATTTGTTGGTGGTACTTGGAAGGTTACAAAGGGAGCTAGGGTATTGGCTCGTGGAAAGAAGATTGGTACTCTATATATGACCTCAAGTCCAAGAGACACAATTGCAGTTGTTGATGCAAGTACTGATACAAGCCTATGGCATCGCAGACTTGGTCACATGAGTGAGAAAGGGATGAAGATGCTGCTGTCAAAAGGAAAACTACCAGAATTGAAGTCCGTTGATTTTGACATGTGTGAAAGCTGCATCTTAGGAAAGCAGAAAAATGTGAACTTCTTGAAAACTGGTAGAACACTGAAGGCTGAAAAATTGGAGTTAGTACACACTGATTTGTGGGGACGTTTTCCGGTTGCATCCCTTGGAGGTTCAAGGTACTACATCATTTTCATTGATGACTCAAGCAGAAAGGTATGGGTTTATTTTCTGAAAAATAAATTTAATGTATTTGAAACTTTTAAGAAGTAGAAGGCCATGGTTGAGACAGAAACAGGTTTAAAACTAAAATGTTTGAGGTCTGATAATGGAGGAGAGTACATAGATGGAGGGTTCAATAAGTATTGTGCTGCACATGGTATTAGGATGGAAAAGACCATTCCTAAGACACCACAGCAGAATGGTGTGGCTAAGTGCATGAATAGAACTCTCAATAAGCGTGTTAGGAGTATGAGGTTGCATGCTGGACTACCAAAAACTTTCTGGGCTAATGCTGTTAGCACTGCAGCTTACCTGATAAACCGAGGGCCATCAGTTCCCATAGAGTTCAGACTTCCTGAGGAGGTTTAGAGCGGTAAAGAGGTAAAGTTTTCACATTTAAAAGTTTTTGGTTGTGTTTCTTATGTTCATATTGATTCTGATGCTCGTAGTAAACTTAATGCAAAGTCTAAAATATGTTTTTTCATTAGCTATGGTGATGGGAAATTTGGTTATAGGTTTTGAGATGAACAAAACAGGAAAATCATCAGAAGTAGAAATGTGATATTTAATGAAGATGTTATGTACAAGAACAGGTCAACTGCAGTGTTAGATGTCACAAAGATAAATCAAAAGAAATTTGAGTTTGTCAACTTAGATGGATTGACTGAAAGTACTGTCCAGAAAAGGGGTAAAGAAGATAAGGAGAATGTAGATTCACAGGTAGATCAGAGTAAACCTGTAGCTGAAGTCTGCAGATCTTCCAGGAACATTAGACCTCCACAGCATTATTCACCCACTTTAAATTATCTCCTGTTGACTGATGGTGGTGAGCCAGAGTATTATAATGAAGCATTGCAAGATGAGAATTCAAGCAAGTGGGAGTTAGCCATGAAGGATGAGATGGATTCCTTGTTGGGGAATCAGACATGGGAACTGACTAAATTGTCAGTAGGAAAGAAGGCTTTGCAGTATACAAAATAAAGAATGAGCATGATGGTAGCAAACGTTACAAGGCGAGATTAGTTGTTAAAGGGTCCTAGCAGAAGAAAGGCATTGACTACACAGAGATATTTTCTCCAGTTGTGAAGATGTCAACAATTAGACTGGTGCTGGAAATGGTGGCTGCAGAAAACTTACATCTTGAGCAGTTAGATGTAAAGACGACATTCCTTCATGGTAACTTGGAGGAAGACCTTTACATGATTCAGCCAGAAGGGTTCATTGTTTAGGGACAAGAGAATATAGTCTGCAAACTGAGAAAGAGCTTATATGGCCTAAAACAAGCTCCTAGACAGTGATAAAAGAAATTTGACAGTTTTATGCATATAATTGGATTCAAGAGATGTGACGCTGATCACTATTGCTATGTTAAGTTTTTTGACAATTCTTACATCATATTACTATTGTATGTGGATGATATGCTTATTGCAAGGTCTTGCATTAAGGAGATTAATAATATAAAGAAGCAATTGTCAAAACAGATTGCAATGAAGGATTTGGGAGCTGCAAAGCAAATCCTTGGTATGAGAATCATTAGAGACAAGGCTAATGGTACATTGAAACTTTCACAGTCAGAGTATGTGAAGAAAGTTCTCAGCAGGTTCAACATGAATGAAGCTAAACCAGTGAGTAAACCCTTGGGTAGTCATTTCAAATTAAGCAAAGAACAGTCACCGAAGACAGAAGAAGAAAGAGACCATATGAGCAAGGTGCCCTATGCCTTAACTATTGGCAGCTTGATGTATGTTATAGTGTGTACAAGGCCAGACATTGCACATGCAGTGGGAGTTGTGAGCAGATTCATGAGTAGGCCTGGAAAGCAGCATAGGGAGGCAGTCAAGTGGATTCTGAGATATCTGAAGGGTTCATCAGATACATGTCTTTGCTTCACAGTTGCAAGTTTGAAACTGCAGGGTTATGTAGATGCTGATTTTGCTAGCGATATTGATAATAGAAAGAGTACTACTGGGTTTGTATTTACTCTGGGAGGTACAGCTATATCATGGGCTTCAAATCTGCAAAAAGATTGTTACTTTGTCTACTATAGAAGTTGAGTATGTTGCAGCAACTAAAGCTGGAAATGAGATAATTTGGCTACATGGTTTTTTAGATGAATTAGGTAAGAAGCAGGAGATGGACATTCTACACAGTGACAGTCAGAGTGCAATTTTTCTTGCTAAAAATTCGGCTTTTCATTCAAAGTCAAAACATATACAGATAAAATACCACTTTATCCGATACCTTGTTGAAGATAAGTTGGTAATACTTGAGAAGATATGTGGATCTAAGAACCCGGCAGATATGCTGACTAAGGGTGTCACTATTGAGAAGCTGAAGCTATGTGTAGCTTTAGTTGGCCTTCTCGCTTGAGGAAAGGAGGATAAGTTGCAGGGATGAGAGATTGTTTTTTGGAGGATAGCAGCTGATGTTGGTGATTGAACTAGTCTCCAAGTGGGAGATTTGTTGGGCTTTGTGAAGCCCAGTTTATGTTTGATTTGGTTGACAACCCGACCCGACCCGAATAATGTTGCGTGGTTTTTAAGAGAGATTTTCTGAGGCTTAGGGTTTTGTTAAACTATTATTGTGTTTTTAGAGAGAAAGAAAAACACTGTAGCTGCACTTTGTATTTTTCCCTGATAATAGTGAAATCCCTGCAACTCCGTGAACGTAGACAAATTGCCGAACCACGTAAATACTGTCTTGTGCCTGTGATTGTTTTCTTTGACATATGTTTTCTCTATTTTTTTTGTTTCTCACAGGTTGGAATTTCGATTTAATTCCCAACAATAGCGATTCAAAAACTCTCTTTCCATTTGCTTCCAACTGTCAATGGACTCAGGCTCAAGATCAATGTACCAATCGAAGGCATTCCCTCAAAGGGAATGGACAAACTGTTTCACAAGGAGATCTCCTTCTGTGTAGCATTTTTACAAGTTTCGATGAAGTGGGCAATGTATTGTTTGGAATTTCCTTTCCCGTCAAATTGTTGAAACTTAGGAGGTTGATAACCTGCAGGCATTCGTAAGTTGTCAACCCTCTTTGTGTATGGCTTTGAGTACATAAGAGAACTCTGAGGTGCGCCACCATATTGAGCTCGAATATTATTTGCTATCATGTCTTGCAATTGCTGGACTGATAGAGAAGTGATGAAGGTAGAGCTTCCGTGGTGGTTGTCAGTCTTATTTGGAGAGGATGTATGAGCCCCTTGCAACATATGTTGTTGAGTTTGAGATTGGCCATTGCTAGACTCCTCTCGATTATGAACCTCAAGCTTGTTCATATGGGTGGCGATTTAAAGGTCCTTCTCCTCCACACTCCTGGTGAGTTTAGAGATGGCACATCCCATTTCAGCCATCTTTTCATCAATGGTAGTAGTCTCCATCATCATGGCCGACATGAATATCGTATGAGATGAGCTTCCTGAGAAGATTGAAGAGGTAACCTCTTGAAAGGATCCTGGGGAAGAACCTAGACACGAAGTAGTGCTTGACTTAGTTTTTAATGTAGAGTACGATGATTTTCCCCCTGTCACTAAGTCCTCTAGAGGGAATATTGAATTTTCCTTCTCAGCGATGGTGTGCTTTCCTGCCCCTAAAGTGCTCAAGAAGATGAATGTCTTTGGTTGAGTCGAGGCATTGATGAGCTTGATCATAGGAGCTTTGCCATTGGCTTCTTGTGATGTGAAGAGTTCCATTGCTTTAGCTTTGTTTCAAGTCATGAGACCTATAGAAGTACTGCTGCTTATTGACCCTCCAACGCTCTTGGTTGCATTCTTGGGCATTCGAGACTTCTTCTAGGCCATTGATCTTGGTAGATTGGAGACTTGAAGATTTCTAGGATGGAGAAAGAGATGAGAGGCAGAGAGGTCCCACTGGGCGTGCCTGAAATTTGTACACGCAATTCTCATAAAAGAAGAATCACAAGATCACAAAATAGTGTAACAAATTATCAATTGTATTGATTTGTATATATGTGAGTACAATCCTTTGTATGACTCTTTACAATGAAAGAATACAATAAAACTCCTCTGATTCGATCTCTAAGTAACTTTACGATTCGAAGGGCTATGAAGCTTGATCTTGAATCGTACTTTGATGTCTCCAAGTTGGATGTGTGATTGGATGTACTTGAGTTTTGATTTGAAGTTGAGGGCCGTTTGCTTGATCTCAAACTTAATTAGAGGAAAATCTCTACTTTGATTTGAAGAAGTAGAAATGAGCCTTGATTTTGAGGGAGTAAGGGTGCTCTTTTGGACTTAAAGATGACTCTTTATTTTGGCAGAGTGTCAGTAGGGTTATTTTCTTTCTAAGTTTCTCCCCTTTTCTCATATGAGAAATCTCTATTTATAGGCAACTCAATAGTATTTAATTTGGAATTTTCTCTCGGCATTTATTGAGAATTGAATTATGAATTTAATTTGATATTTCATTTGATAAAACTTTCCATATAGATCTTTTCTTCTGACATTGCCATATGGCTTTCTTATTTGATGTTGCCATGTGGCTTGATTTCATTTGTTGATCGTCCACCTTATCAATTTGAGATTAATTTGATCACAAATATTTTATTATGAACAATTGGACGGTTGTGAATACATCATAAAATTTTGATGTCTACAACTCCTCCTCAAGAGTAGCTGGTGTGTGTTATCATTCCCATCTTACAAGTAAGATTGAAAAATTGATTGTAATTCAATGCTTTAGTAAGTACATCAGCTAACTGACAATCAGTCCTAACATGATTTAGTTTGATCACTATTTCCAAAACTTTATCCCTGACTACGTGACAATCAATTTCTATGTGCTTTGTCCTCTCATGGAAGACTGGATTAGAACTAATGTGCAATGCTGCCTGATTGTCACAAAATAGCAAAGCCTATCTATCATGTTTTACTCCAATATCTTTGAGAAAGTATAAAATCTACACTATCTCATGTGTTGCAACTGCCATAGACTTGTACTTAGCTTTTGCAGAAGACCTTGACACTGTAGACTGCTTCTTTGACTTCCAAGACACCAAAGAATCTCCAACGAAAATGCTATAACTTGTCACAGGCCTTCACAGACCTCCTAGTGTCAGGGCCTAAAGCCCAATCAGCATCTACAAACCCTATTAAGTGCATTTCTGTGTTGGAAGAAAACATGAGTCCCTTTCCTGCTTCACTCTTCAAGTACTGCAAAACTCTATATGTTGCATCCAGGTGTGGCTTTCTTGGTCTAGACATGTACTGGCTAAGCTTATGAACAACAAAGGTAATGTTAGGTCTTGTAATTGTCAAATACAAAAGTCTGCCTATCCACCTTCTATAATGACTTGGATCCTTAAGCTCTTCACCCTCAAATTTGCTTAACCTGAGATTTTGCTCTATAGGTGTTTTAGTAGGCTTACACCCAAGCAATTTAGCATCATTAAGAAGTTCAAGTGTGTACTTTCTTTGACAAAGAGCAATCCCTTTGTCTGATTTGGCAACCTCCAATCCAAAAAAATACTTCAAATCACCCAAGTCCTTCAACTTGAACTTATCATCTAACATAACCTTGAACCTGCCTATCTCATCTTTGTCATTGCAAGCTACTAAAACATCATCCACATATACTAAAAGGACCATGAAAATGTCACCTTGCTTCCTAGCGAACAAGGGATAATCAGCTGCAGATTAATTGTAGCCAAGCTAAATCAAAGTGCTTGAAAACTTGGCAAAACATTACCTGGAAGCTTGCTTAAGGCCATAGATGGACTTATTGAGCTTACAAACTACCTCCTCTTGGCTATGAAACCATTGTGGAAGAGCCATATACACTTCTTCATCCAAATCACCATGAAGAAAAGCATTTTTTACATCCAATTGACTAAGAAACCAACCTTTGATGGCTGCCACAACAAGAAGAATCTTGACAAATACCATCTTAGCCACTGGTGAAAATGTTTCAAAATAATCCACACCTTCCTTTTGGGTAAACCCCTTAGCCACTAACCTGGTTTTGTATCTCTCAATGGAACCATCAGCTTTGTACTTAACCTTGTAAACCAACTTGCACCCTATAGGCTTCTTACAAGCAGGCAGAGGTGTTAAAGTCCAGGTATTTTTAGGCTCAAGAGCAACTATTTCAACAGCCATAGCCTCTTGCCATTTTGATCAGAAACAGCTTGATAATAAAAAAAAGTAGGCTCAACAATGGAAGAAATGGAACAACAGAAAGTTTTATAAGAGGGAGAGAGGTGCTGATAGGAAACATGAGAAGAAAGGGGATGGGAAGTACCTGAATGAGGAGGAAGGGCAGTAATGACAAATGAGACCTGATTGCAGTGATAGTCCTGTAGGTAAGATGGCTTTTTGATTGATCTAGAGGACATTCGAAGAGGAACAGGATTAGCAATAGGTTCAGGAGGTTCTTCTGGTACTTCATCAAGAAAGTCATCGTCAAGGGTATGATGAACTTGAATGATGGAATCATGAGAAAGTGCATAAGAAGTAGATTTGGACAGAATAATGTCATCAAAGAAAGAAGAAACAGCAGGAACACAAGGCAAAGGAAATGCAGATGAAGAGATAGGATCATAAGAACTTGAAGCATAAGAACTTGAAGCATAAGGGAAGATTGATTCATGAAAGACAACATCCCTTGAGACAAAAACTGTATGTGATTCAAGATCAAAAAGCTTATAGCCTTTTATATTGAAAGGATAACCAAGGAAAACACACTTCCTTGCTCTTGGAGAAAACTTATTAAAGAGAAAACTTATTCCTAGTTTGAGCAATAGTGGAAGCAAAACACAAACATCCAATCACTTTGAGATGATTGTAATCTAGTGCCCTTTTAAAAAGAAGTTCATAAGGTGTTTTATCATTCAATAAAGGAGAGTGTTGAAAGGATGGAAGTGGATCCATAAGCAAGACTTGAGTCCTAAATTGGGAGAAAGAATCATTCGATCCCATTAAGAACTTCATCACAGACTCTTTGACTTGTAAATCAGTAAGCCTTTTTTTAATGTTGCATACACACTTTCCACAAGTGCATGAAGGAAATGGACTAAGGTTTTGCAATTGATTCTAATGTACCTTCAATTGAGTGAAGAAATTAGTTATAGATACCTCACCTTGATGAAGCTCTGCAATTTCCATTTGAAGATTGAAAAACCTTGGTCCATTGGTTTGGGCAAAACGATTCTTCAGATCATTCCAAATCTCTAAAATAGTGTCTTCATAGATGATGCTTGCTTGGAGTTTGGGTGAGACTGAATTGGTTATCCAAGTTCCAACCATGTTGTCACACCTGATCCACGCTTGCATAGATAAAGGAGTAGATACCAATGGCGATGAGAGAGTAAGAGTACCATCAATGAATCCCAACTTGTTCTTAGTGAGCAAAGCTTTCCTCATAGCTCGAACCCAAGCTGAGTAATTTTCTCCACCAGTCAAGGGCTGTGTAACAAGCACTGTGCTTGGACTCTTTGCATGATGCAAGAATAGAGGGTCATCCATTGAAGAGTCTTGCGAAAAGAAGATGGATTTTCGGATGCAGAACCATTGGTAGAACCATTTGTAGTCGCAGCAGAAGCCATTGTTGGCAAAAAGAAGAAAATTTTCTCAAAACAAAGAGAGTTTTCTTAAGAAAATTGAAAAGAAAAATTGAAAGAAATGCAAAACCCTAGAATGATTTGGGAATTTGCTCTGATACCATATCAAGAAATGGATGAAAATGATCTATATTACATTAATTAGAAAGAATGTCTACAGAAATATATATACAATCATTGAACCAAAACTAACTGCCTAACTGCAAAAAAACAGAAAATAAACTAACTTCACACGTGTTGCTACAGTGATAACTAACTCTCTCACGTGTCAACACTTGAATGACTTGATTCACCTACTAAGCTACAAGTCGTATGTACAGTAAAACCAATACAAAAACACTGTCGTTCTTGTGCTGTGCTTTGTTCTGATCACTGCTCTTGCTTCCTTGTCTTGCAATTTCTGTTTTCACTCTGATATCCCTTGCATGTCTCTTAGCAGTGACAAACGTGACTGCCACAAGGGATTTGTACATTAAGCCTGGACACAAGCTTGCAGCGAGGCTTGAAACCAGTGAAGACAGAGTCCCTTGTTGGAATGCTCTTTGGAGCTCAAGTCTTGCTTAAATTAAAGTCACTTTCTTCGTTAATGGCCAAACCAATATTGGTCCGGTACTCCAGATTGTTACCGTACCATTACTATCATAACACATCATTGCTGGCCTGCCATGCTCACTTCACTCGGTTTCACAGCTAAGGAAGGCAATATTCTAAGAGGTAATTGTGGTGCAGAAGCCTTGGTTCCTTCTATAGCTCCTGCTGCCTCAGGCTTAGACATTGTGTTCGTGTCGTTTGTTAATTATTAAAATAGTTAATTTATTCAAGGTAAAGTTTGTCACTTACTAATTATTAAGACAGTTTCTATGATATTAGTAAAATATTTTCTATGTAATTTATAAATAACTAAATTTTTTATTTACATATATTTTTAAGGACAAAATTTATTTACAGTACTTTAGATGCTGTTCCTTAGATCCTCCTCTTAAGATTCTACAATGTGGTTACTTAACTAAAAAATACACGTTTATCCGTGAAAAAAAAGTCACATGACAAAATCTTAAAAGATGAACTTAAAACACAGCACCTAAGTACTGTACATAAGTCTTGCTCTATTTTTAATCATTTCGTACATCACATGGGCATAAAATTAGTATATCTAAAAAATACAAGTAAATCACATTAGTAAATACTTCTCTTTCCTAAGATTTTTTTTTTTTTTTTTTTTTTTTTTTTTTTTTTTTTTTTCAGAGTTTTAACGTATAGTGTCCACTCTTGATGATAGCTTTTTATCATCGATACTAATCAGTTTTTGGTATAGGCAGATATTAAACCCCAGATCTCTTTTTCAACCCTCGAAGATTTTACCAGTTTGAGCTAACTAAAACCCACTTTTATTTTCCCATTTAAAGAAAAGATACTAGTATGATTTTTATTATTCACGACATGTTCAATATTTTTATTTTTGAATAAGTTCTACTTAATTGGGCCCCTTGATTTTTTTTTAAATGTACCAACACTCATTTAAACAAAATGATAATATCTTTTTTTTGAGATTGAAGATTGTGAATTTATTGAAATAAAGTTAGCCAAAATCAGCTAAGAGTACAAAATAGAGGTGTGGAGGAACATCCTCCATCCACACCGAGTAACCACTAACATGTCTTGCATGTTTAACTAGGTTATGAGAAACAGAATTCCCAAGTCGACGCACATGAGAAAAGGAAACACAGTTGGGGTCTGTCATGGCTTTTGTTGCATCGAGAATATGGCCAACCTCCGAGAGAGTGACCTCATTACTGCTAAGGTTCTTGATCACCAATTCGGAGTTACCTTCAAGAATAAAGGATGGGTAGCCAAAAAGATAATATCTAACTGTTCAAAAACAAAAATAATAAAGTCTTTTTTTTTTTTTTTTTTGATATTTACTCTTATGGCAATATAAAACTCATTGATTTTTAAGAGCATTTAAAAGCATATGTTTCTAAAAAATACAAGTAAATTTCATTAGTAAATAATTTTTTTCCTTAAAACAACTTATTTTTTATTTTTCCTTTTTCCATTAAAAGAAAATATGCCATGGTTTTTATAATAATAATAATAATAATTACAATGGAAAAAGAGTAGAATTATGTAAAGAAATATTAGGGTGCTTCTCAATTTCTTTAAAAGGTTTTAGGGATCTAAATCTTCTAATTTACATTATATGGCTAGCCCAATTTAATATGTTGAGGAATTATAGCCAAACCCAAATTTTGGGACTAAAATTTTGTAGTTGTGATAATTAGAGGGTGCAAATATTCTTGAGAGTGAGTAGGTAACTAGGATTGCGAGTGAGTAGCAAATCTTTTAAGATGCAAGTCAAGGACATGCACAAAAAGAATATATTTCTCCTTAGCCATTTTATATTTAAATAAACCATGTTTTAACTTTTATTGGATAACTTTCTATCATTTATTCTATTTTTCTTCTTAAAAAAAATTTTATTCTAATTTTCTACTTTAAAATTAAAATAAAATAAAAGTCTTTCAACATGCTTAAAGATGCTAGATAATAGTTTCAAATTTTTTTAATTAAAAAAAATCTCTAAATACAAGATCAGCACGTGCTTTACACGTGTCTCTCCAACTAGTGATAGTTAAAAGCATTGTTATTAATACCGTTTCGGACCCCATTTCGGTTTGTCCAATGGAATGGAATATTTCGGTACCGGCCGATTTCGGCGTACCGTTTTAGACCATTTCGGAATTACCACTTTTTATATACATACATACATATATATATATATATATATATATATATATATATATATATATATATTAGTAATTAATAAAAAAATGTTATTACTCATTGTTATTCTTAAGCCAAATTTTATAAATGTAATATCATCATTTAATGGATGTAATATAATATTTTAAAATAAATATTACTATAATAATAAAGTGATTTGATTGATTATTTTAAAATTTAAATTTAGATATTTTTGTAAATAATTATGTTAATATTTATAAAATAGGAAGCTTCTAGGAAGCTCCATTTTCACCTTTTCACCTAATCCCATTCCATCACCCACGTGCATTACTTGCCTCCACTCTTTCTTCTTCATTTCATATTCCATCAGTTACTTACACTTACAGAAGTGCTTCTTGGAAAGTTTCAGAGACCCAAACCAGAAGTTTAAGTGCAGGACTGAAGAAGAAAGTTTCAAACGCAGCTAAAATTTGAGCTACCTCAACAACTGCTCTAAATTTCTGTTCTCTTCTTCTTCCTTTGTTTTGTTTTTTTTTTTTTTTTTTTTTCAAATCATTTGGTAGCTTCGTAGCAGATCTAATTTGAACTTCTTCAGGCAGTCAGTGCTAGGTGAAAACATGCTGTGTTGATGGGTTTGTTATTATTATTATTTTTTTTATTTTATTTTTTTGGCTGAAAACTGGTACCGGCCGAAATCTACATTTCGGCTGAAATTGACCGGAATCATCCGGAATGGCCGGAATGACCCGAAACTGGTCGGAATTGGACCCGAGGTGGAACGGGTGGTATTACCGTTCCGGATTGCATCCCGGTACGAAATATTCCGGCCATTCCGACTGGAACGGAACGGATTTAATAACATTGGTTAAAAGGAGTTAGAAGAAAGGAATCATTTCAACCGCTAGTCAAACTTTATTATTTTATCATTTTTAGTTTAAATTAATTCATCCAAGCAATGAATATGTCATCGGTGGGGGAACAAAACTATTTTATAATATTTTTTCAAATTGTTGATGTAACTAACTTCTTATTGGTTTTTATTTAGGCCTACCATTAACATCACTTTTTTATTTATCAATAATGACTCACCACATCAGCAATTTGTAAAAAAAAACTTATATCCCTAGCATTACTTGAAAAAATAGTAGTAATTCTGAGATACACAATTGTAACAAACTAGAGCGGGTTGAGACCTAGCCCTAAAAGGTAAATACCGAAATAGTATTGAATTCATTATCTAGCGTGAGAGTGTGAGCCAATATACTTTTTGGTAATAAGGCTAGTAATTTAATGGTAATAAAAATTATCCATTTCATAGTAAAAATTTACAATGTTCTTTTTTTTTTTTTTTGAGAGAGAGAGAACGAACAATACTTATTGGTTAATCTAATGTTTATAAGTTTATAAATGAAAAATAATTTCATCTAAGTAACATAAACAATATAATTTCGTTTCTCAAAAAATAAAATTTAAATAAAATTTATTTATTAAGTATTAGTATTGATTTATGAAGAGATAAAAAATGTATTTACTATATATGCAAAAACAATAACTTAATTAAGTGTATCATGAATAAACTTGAGTCTGATTGATAATAAAATGAAAATAGCTAATTTATGTACAAAATTTTTTGCATATCTGAAATAAATTGAGACTTTTTAGCTAATTTTTATATAACTACATTGGCTTCTCTCCTGATGATGGAAATCTCTATCGATGCTCGAATCTCCTCAATAATATCTTGGCTTCTGCAATCTCATTTCTTAATTATAGTTATATATGTCATAAAACTGACTTAATTTTATCTCATTAGTATAAGTTAAATCAAACACACGCTCGTACTAACACAATATTTGGCAAAATAGAAGGGGAAGAGATGGAAAGGGTCTCATCCTTTTTAGGGAAAATCGCATGTGGCAAGATTTATAAGAAAAATTATAAAATGTCTAAAATGATGCAAAATAATTGGAGGGTATACGTAATTCTATAATTATAACAGAATTCTATAATTGTACACAGATCCATTAGAATTTAAACTCTTATATTCTTATCATGAATAACTTCTCAAAAAAAAAAAAATTCTTATCATGAATAGAAGTGCAAGATTTTGGATTAATCAAAATCGGTGAATGACATTCTAATTATTGGAAAAAAATGCAATCTCTTTTTTATTTGAACACTTAGAGATAGCTAGACTCTAATCCATGCAGGTTTCACAATTATTACACAAGAATCATTGATTGACAAGAATGCTCACACATTTGAATAGCCTAGTAGATATATGTTGCTTTCCATCAGGCACATCAAGCTTTAAATATTATATGTGGGGCCCATATGCATAGCATGCTACTAGAAAACAAGGTCAGTCACCGCACATATTTAATGTGATGATCATTGCACAAATATAACTTTAAGCAAAACAAACATGTGTGGTCGATAATCAACACAGAGGTAGAGAGAAAATGATTTGAGAGTGAGCCATATCCCATCACTTTATCACCCAAAACTCATCATCCTATATAACTCATTTCTTTAACTTGAACCAACACCACCACCCAACACCCCCCCCCCCCCCCCCCCCCAAAAACCTAAATATCCATCTCACCTCTGTTTGGCTCATAAACTTGGTAGAGTTTTCTTCTTCACTTTTGTGCTTCTCAGCCAATAGATGGGCAGTTTCTGAGCTCAATCATGAACTCTTAGATCAGTGTAGCAATGGTCCACCTCCGATAGGTCCAGGTGAGTTTCTCAGTCTTCATGAGTTTTTTTGCTTCTGTTTGAGTTAGGAATTTTGAGGGTATATCAGTGATAGAGTTGTGTAAATACTGATGGATTTCCTTTGTTTGGGTTTGATGCTGATGGGATGAGAGAGCAGCAGCTACCACTTGCATTGTTACTGTTGCTAGGTCTACATGCAGAGAGACGTTGGTGGGTGGAGGAAAGAAAAGATATTAGATGGGAATTGGGAAGAAACGGGTGGATGGGGGAAAAAAAAAAGGAAGAAAAAAAATAAAATAAAAAAGTGGCTTATTGTTGTGAGGAGATTTATAATAAAAATTACAATTGTGTTAGGACATGATAAACTATCACAAATTTTTTTCACAAGAGTCAAATATTTTATATGTCAAAAAAATAATTAATTAATAAAATATTATACTAAGATTGATCACAACTAAAAATAAAGAATATTGTAAAAATATTGTGACATTTTATTGTGTCCCTAAATATTTTAAATTAGTGTTATTTTTCTTTAAAAAAAAAAATAGTGTTATTCACACAATATTTTCATAACAATTTCATATAAAAGTTTATGTAGCAAGTTGTTATTGGTGGTTCTTATCTAGATCTATTACTGACATTATTATATTATTTATCTACCATTAATAATTTATCACATAGACTTTATTGTGAATTTTTTTGTGAACATGTTGTGTGCATAACTTTCATTAAGGGAAAAAATAATTTAAAAAGAGTCGTTATTATTAATAATAATGTATATAATAATTACAAAAAGAAAAATATAAGTCTCAATAAAAACTTTTGTGAAGATTTATACAACTAAAATTATTAAGTTTTAAGATAATGATGATGTATTCCATTCTAAGAAAAATTAAAAGTCAATTACTAATAGGAAGTTGTGCGCACCCAAAACCGAAACCCGTTGGGCTGGGCCTCACTTGGGCTCACAATTTACTTGGATAGTGGGTTTGGATTTCCTACACTGGGTAGTTCTAAACACCAAGGCCCAATGGAATTGCTTTCCTCTCCTCGGGGGTCTGAACCACTTCTTTACCTTGTTTCCTCTCTATTTCCTCTTCCTTTCCTCAATTCTCCAACCCCTGTTTCCTCAAAACTCCGGGTATTTATAGTTCATAGAATAGCTGAGAGGTCATAATTATTTGCCAACAAGTGCAACCGACGGTCCAGTGTTATCGATCATAAGTGGATGGTTAGGTAGGCATGGGAAGCGGTGAGGGTGGTGTTGGAACTTGGTTCCCATCTCCACGATAGTTCACGGCAGAGGTGCCTCTCCGAGGCACGGCCGGGCAGGTACAGGGCGGGGTGTCCCGCGAGCCATATATTAATTACTGCTCGGGAAGGATTCGCCGAGAAATATTGAAAAGGCAAAGTTTGGGCCCCAAGCAAGCGTGACTCGGGGGTGGGCCACATGGCAAAGGGAGACGGGCCTCATGGGCTATATATCCAGGTCAAGGTCCAAGGCCCGCTATGGGTCATGGTGCGGGGGCCGTACAGAAGTACTTAATAATAATAAAAGGGTCCGGTTAATGTATGCCCTTAGGTAATACATTAATCATCAATTTTAAGAAATTTTTTATAGGAAATTGAAAAAGCTAACAAAAATGTTAGTAATTTTTTATTTCCATAAAAAGTTTAGGGTTTAGGGACAAGAAGAAACCAACCAAGCTTGAGGAGAGAGAGGGGGACTGGGTAGCTGATATAATTTGGGTCGGGTTGATCCAATCCAGTTGTTTGGAACCCTACCAGATTTGGTCATGGGTTTGGTTCATTTGGGCTTAGCCCAACCCCCATAGGGTTTCCCCACACCTAGGTCAGGCCCAATCTGTGAGTGGCCTAAGGGCCATCTCACTAATTAACCAATCCAGCCATTCTAGTGGCTTTTCTAGGCTCAATCTGTTTACAACACGTAGCAGAGGTTCGCATTTTAAAATAAAAGTTCATAAGCCCATCTCACACTTTAATTAACTTTCAGCCCACACCGTAAAAGGGTCCGTCAGCTAGTATTTTTCCTTTGATTACTGAAATGAAATAATACTTTTGCATATTTACATTTTAACCCCCCAAAAATTTCCCAAAATCATGTTTTGACCTTGAAACTTTTCTAAAATTTCATCTCAACACTCAAACTTTTCAAAAATCAAATTTTGACCCCAAGACTTTTGCAAAATTACATTTTGGCGCCCCAAACTTTTATAAATTGAATTTTTGCCGCTAAGGTCACCAAAATCCCTTTTCAATTTCTTTGAATAAATAAAGTGTCTTATTTGTCAATAAATTCACATGTTGATAAATCAAAATTGCATGATATTCTACTATTCTCTTGAGAACACACATGTTTGTCCATAGCCCATTGATAAGCTAACAAATTCCCCCTCCCTTGCACTAAACATTTTTAATTTATTGTGTTTTGTGCATGAGAATGGTACTTGGAGAATAAATTTGCTTAAAGTGACTTTTTCTCCTCTCTCTCTCTCTCTCTCTCTCTCTCTCTCTCTCTCTCTCTCTCTCTTCTTTTTTACATTGTAGCGTAATATATTCATGTGCCAGATACATAGTAAATAAATACTCAAATGCTAACTATATATTATTCTCTCGCAACGTAGTAAATAATTTTCACATTTTATTTACATATATTCACATGTTTTGCTTGTACATATTCCTTGCAATAAGCATTCACATGTTATTTAATATATAAATAAATACTCACATGGTAAGTATATATATATATATATATATTATTTGTACAAAATTATTTCAACAACCAAATGCTAAGTATTTAATTTTTTTTACTAAAAATGTGTACGATAAAGTTAAATTAAAAAGGGTACTATCTTTTGGATATGCAATGTGAGGTGTTTAACACCTAGAACAAATAGGTGTCCAATTACACTTAAAAAAAAAACCAATAGTTGGTAGCAACTTCTTAAAAATAAGAAAAAAGACAAACACATACATCCTAGAAAGACATGCACATGAAAACACGTCAGCAAAGTACTCAATGTGGGAAATCGGGAAAGCATTAAGAGCATTCACATCAGCTCATGCATTATACACATCAATTTTTACATTAAAAACTTACTTTTTCTATTTTACACATCTACTTTTACAAAACACGCACGTCAGTTTATCTATTCTATCCATTCTTTTATTTAAATAATCAATTGTATCCATTTTTTTATTATTTCTCTCAACTACCATTGGTTAATACGCGTGGTCTCTCTCTCTCTTCTCATTTTTTCTGATTTCTTGCTCTCTCTCTATAACCATCTCTCTACCCATCTCCATACCCACACATCACTCTCCCTCACAGCTCCGATCCCACCCCTCACTCTCCCTCACAGCTCCAATCTCACCCTCACAGCTCCAACCCACACATCACTCTCCCTCACAGCTCCGATCCCACCTCTCACTCCCCCTCACAGCTCCGATCCCACACATCACTCTCCCTCACAACTCCGATCTCACCCATCTCCATCCCCACACATCAACTCTCCTTCACAGCTCCGATCTCACCTAGCTCCAATCCACACATCAACGAGCTCCAATTGTTCCAGTCAAGCTCCGATCAGGCTCCGATCTGTCTCTTTGTTGTTTGTTCGTGTGGGTGTGTTTGTGTATCTCTTGTGTTTTTTTTTTTTTTTTGAGCAAGTGAATCTCTGTGTTGATTTGTCTGTGTGGATGTGTTTGTGTGTGGGTGTGTTTGTGTGCATCTGAGGAAAAAGAAGAAGATGAGAAGTGGTGAAGCTACTGAGTTTGTTGAGCACGGAGAAGAGAGAGAAAAAAAAGGAGCGAACGGAAATTAATAAAATAATCTTTACACGAGCTACAGTAACCGTGTAAAATTACATGGTTACTGTAACTCATGTAAAGATATACACATTTTTAGAAGCACTGATGTGGTGTATTTTTGAGGCAAAATGTGTAAAAATGGGATCTTTTTCTATTTTACATGATTTTGCATCCACTGATGTGTATGCTCTAAGGAGTGTTTTTCCAAGGGTCCACACGTGTTTGTGATATGTTTCGGTTGAACCCTTTATGGCCCTTTGCTTTTGCATGCATACCCTTGTACGTAGTTGATAACATGTCTTTCCTTTATAACACACTTGTTAACACCATTGTATGTAGTAACAGCATGTTATGCTTTATTTATGCATGCTTACCTTTGTATGTGGTTACTAACCTGCCTTTTCTTTATAACATGCATGCTGACATCCTTGTATGCGGTCACAACATGTTATGTTTTATTTATGCTTACTTACCCTTGTATGTAGTTGATAACATGCCCTTCCTTAAACATGCTTGTTAATACTCTTGTATGCGGCCATAAAATGTTATGCTTTGTCTATGAATTTTTACCCTTGTATGTGGTTGACAACTTGCTTTTGCTTTGTTTTATAACATGCTCTTTAACACTTTTATTTGCAGTCACAACATGTTATACTTTATCCATGCATGCCTACCCTTGTATGTGGTTTTTTAATTCCTGACTTTTTTCTCTCCATTCTTCCTTTAACATCCTTTTTAATGATGCCAATAATCTGCTCTTCAGTATAGATTCTTCCTACATGTATGATAGCATTCCTTTGACATATGTGATAGACAGCAGACCACCAAGCTAGCTTACACAAGGTGGTTCTAAATCCCTTTCCTTTTAATTGAGTAGCACCCCATTTCATTAACTCGTGCCAATTGGTTTTGGCATCTGACACTAGGCAAAGCCCCATGATATTATCCCAGATTCTCTTAGTAAAGTAGCATTTGAAAAAAGAGGTGGTCTCTATCTTCAATACTGGACCTGAGCTGATTCTCTTAGTAAAGGAGCATTTGAAGTACCTGAGCTGATTTGTGCACAGGTGGCTCTCAATTCTCCCAGTACAAAAACCCTATAGACACATAATGCCCACATTAAGTTTGGTCTTACTACAGATAATATGGTCCCCCAAAGTGATTCACTGAGGCTTAATCAGAATTCATTAACTTCACTTGGTAAGCTTATTGCTGCCTATTTTGCAGGAGGAAGGGGATCAATTAAGATAGATGGTTCAGTTGCACACAGCCACAAACACTACTGTCTCTGCATATTTGTATATATAATTTGCAGACATATAAATGTTCAACTTGTAGTATACTTATAACGGTTCTACCTATTTAACTTTCTCAACAAAATAAAACTATGTGACATAATAAGGAGAGGTCTATGCAAAATCAAACGTTTCAGTTTTATATTATATATAGAAATAAACAAGTAAATGCAACACTATAAGATGTTGAATCTACAAGGGTAGTTTTTGTTATCTAACAATTGGTTTGTACAATGGAAATTTATTTAATTTACGAAAAATAAAACTCAAGTACTGGAGATGCTGGACAACTCAATATGACGAATGTATCCTCGTCGAGCTCCACGCCTGAAGGCGGTGCACAGCCACTGTTTGCATGGGCGAAACATAACCAATACAAGGAGTGCAACAACGAAAATCACCAGTGGGACCACCAGCCAAAGGAAGCTCCAATGGTGGCCAGGATGAGATGGTAGGGTAGAGGTCGGTGGCACCAAATGGCCCAACGTAGAGGTGGGTGGTACAACATGGTATGGAGGAATAAAGATGAATGGTCTCGGAGAGTCAGACGGTGGAGATGAGCTAAAAAATGGTCGGTACTGAGACGTCATGTGACCTGTAAAAGAAATATTACATCTTAAATAATATTAAACCAAATTTTTTTTTTTTTTTTTGGAGAAGCTAACAAGTACTTTTATTAAAAAGAGGAAAGAAGAAAACACATCACAATACGTCGTAGAAATGTCAACAAAGCAATGTATGAAAGCATTTAAAGCCAACAAAGCATTTACTATTCAAGTAACAATACTTTGTATTAAAGCCATGATTAATACAATACAAAATTAAGACTCAAGAAAAATTATATTATATTTCAGGTATATATGTCATCACTTTTACAGCAGTTGAGTTTTACAATTGTATGAGACCTAGTAGTTTTGAGAAGAATATTGTGTGAGACCCAGTATTCTTCTCAAAAAAAAAAAAAAAAAAAACTTCAACTAAAATATTTTGAAAATTTTTTAAATTTAAATTTTTTTTTTTTTTTTACATTCTTGGAGGAGAGAATAAAAATCATTACGAAGAACTTTGCAATTTTTATAGAATCTAAATTCAAATAAGAAAAGAAGAGAGGAAAAAGAAAAGGTTTTAAAAGGTAAGAGCTTGTTTGGATGAAGAAAGTTTTGAGTGACATCATTCAGTTTTCTGTTTTCATCATCCAAAACATATGGATTTCACCTATTTTCAAAACACAGCTCTTGTTTGGATTAATTTTCGGTCATAGTTTTCATCACTCAAAAACTCACTCAATAAAATGAATGTGAGTGACCAAAACTGAAACTTTTCAGTTTTCAAAAACTGGGTTCAGTAGCAAGTAAGTAAATTAGATGAAGTTGTGGGTCCCTTCGCCAGTACACTGTCACGTCCAGAACAGGATTTGAGTTATTACCGTGGGAGCTCTGTTCCATTTCAGTTCTCCCCATATTTTTTCCTGAAAATTTTCCCACTTAGCAAAAAATCAACTCAAGAAAATTTTTTGCAGCTGTCATTGTGATTAATATTTACAAAATCCCACAAAAGCAAATATCTGCATCACTAAATACAAGTAAATATATGCCATTATTTCACTAGAAAAAGAATAATATCTTCGTCTTTAACCAAAACAGAACCAAAAAATTGGGAATTAGCAAAACCCTCCCAGCAAAACAGCCAACAAATGTATACGACGGCAATGAAATTTATCAAGAACCTGCAGCTCCTCACTCAATCACTCACCGAAGAACATTCTTTGCTAGCAAGTTGCAATCCCACGTACAGTGAAACTTGAAATCTCTTTTACCATTCACAAGTACAGATTACAATGCTTAAGAGTTCAGTAAAGTGAAGGTTTTTGTCGAGTGGAGTCCCATATGATGTAAGCAAAAATATGTAACAGACAATAAAAAGAAAAAAAAAATCCAAACCTTTTAAAACTGTCATTCCTTTTTCTTTTCCTACGTTTTCTCAACAACCAAACAAAACCCAGATTCCAAAACAAATGGAAGCCCCAGAATCTTCCACATTTAGAAGGATTTCACACAAAATGGTATGGTTAATAGGAACCCAAAACCACATTAAAAAAAAAAAAAAAAACAAAAATAAGACACCCATTTAGAAAAACAGAACAAAAAATGAAGAAAATATGACATACCCAGGTCAGCATTCAGTTCAAAAACCAATAAAATGGAGAAGATTTGAGAAAAGAAATGAGGCACTCACACACAAAAAAAGTGAAGCAACTAAGAGAGAAAACGGAGAGAGGGGCAGGGGCAAAATGGGGGAAAAGAGGGAACTTTAGAGGCAACAGAGCATAAGATAAGAAAAATTCACAAACCTGAAGGTGGAGAAGGAGAAACAGACTTCAGTAGCTTCTGAAATGGTGACGGTACTGACGAGGCGAGGGAGCTTCTGAAATTTTTAATGGGTTCGGGTTTGGGTGTTGGGAGAGGCACTCTGCTGAAGGGGTGAAGGGGAAATGAGAAATGAGAAATGAGAAATGAGAAGGGAAGGAAATGAATGGTGGGTTCCGCGGGTAGACTAACAGAAGATCTGACTTGGTGATCAGTAATGGTCCCACAAAATGGTTGAAATATTTGAGTAATGTGAAGTGGAATCATTGTCCAAACGGTGGGCAGTGAAAATTGAAATTTTTGGGGGGATGAGAAATAAGTGATGAGTAATGAGTAATAAAAATTGAGTAATGAAAAAAAACTAACCAATCAAACTCTAAGAGGCTGTTTGGGAACTTTTTTTTGGTCACTCAATTTTCGTCACTCAATTTTCATCACTCATCACTCATCACTCATCACCCATCACCCTAAAATTAATACCCGTTTGGCTCCATCTTTTTCATGCCATCACTCAAATTTTTTCACACTATTTGTGGGCCCCAGCTCTGTCACTGGCGCAGCATTTTTTTTTTTTTTTTTTTTCAATACCCCTAAACCCGAACCAGTGAAAGAAGAAAGGAAGAAAAAAAATACCCAGATCACCGAACCCAGGAAAAGGAAAAAAAAAAAAAAAGGATGAACACCGGGGAGACCGAACCCAGGAAAAGGAAAAAAAAAAGAAAAGGATGAACAATGGGAAGATTGGACCCAGGAAAGGAAAAAAAAAAAAAAAAAAAAGAGGATGAATACCAGGGAGACCGAACCCAGGAAAAGGAAAAAAAAAAAAAAAAAAAGAGGATGAACACCGGGAGAGACCGAACCCAGGAAAAGGAAAAAAGAAAAAAAAAGGATGAACAATGGGAAGATTGAACCCAGGAAAGGAAAAAAAAAAAAGAAAAAAAGAAAGAGGATGAATACCAGGGGAGATCGAACCCAGGAAAAGGAAAAAAAAAAAAAAAAAAAAGGAGGATGAACACCGGGAGAGACCGAACCTAGGAAAAGGAAAAAAAAAAACAAAAAAACAAACCCAGAACCAACGTGAAAAGAAAAGAAAAGAAGAAGAAGAAGAAGAGGAGGAGCGGAGCTGTTTCCCAGACCACGTGAAAGACAAAAAGAAAAGAAAAAAAAAGAGAAAAGGAGATAAAGAGGGAGCAAAAGTCAGATGGTGGGACCGGATATGTAACGTTAATTACAACTTTGCCATTGAAAAACAGAAAATTGAAAACTGAAAACTGAAAACAGCCAAAAGTTGTTTTCAGTTTTCACAACTCATAATTCAAAAAGTAGAGAATTGAGTATTGAAAACAGAGTCATGAAAACAAAAAAATTGTGCAGGCAAACGAGTATTTTTCTATGGGTCCCACCATTTTTGAGAATTGAGTTATGAAAACTGAGAATTGAGTCATGAAAACTAGTGAACCAAACAGCCTCTAAATGATTTGTATATCTTGCAAAGTTATGAATGCATGTGTGTAGAGACTTTTTTTTATTTTTATAAAAGGGTCTGGTTAATGTGTGCTCTTAGGGCACACATTAAACTATCTACTTTTAGAAATATTTTCTCAGAAATTGAAAAAGTTGTCAATACATTTTTAATTTCTAAGAAAATTTTTTCTAATAATGAAAATTATTATGCGCCCTTAGGACACACATTAACAAAATCTATTGTAAAATTTGTCATTAATGATTTCAACATCAATAAGTGTTTTTTTTTTTTTTTTTTTTTTTTTGGGTGCGGGAGATCAGAGCATGCCTTTTAAAATACCGCTCGTATTAGTGCCAACAACACAGAATAGTTAATAGGGTATATATTAATATTGAAGACAATGTTTCAACCGATAACAATACACAATACCATTCTTAGAGGAAAATATTAACATAAAGCAAATACGCAGGATTCAATTTTTTACAATGGCCAACAAGTAAAGTATCAGTATAAAGAGGTATCTACTTCTTGATTATAGTGTTGAAGTCATGGCCATTTCATAAATTATAATACAATCTCGCTCTATATTATGGCCATAAGAAAATATTAAAACAACCTGTAATACTGCTTTAAACCAAATCTCCATTGCAACTACCTGATTCAAACCCAAATGTTAAAATTCGAATGGAGATGAGGAAATACAAAACAATAACTCCAATAACCAAATATGCTTAAATAAATAATTAAAGCCATTAAGCCAAAAAAATGCAAATTTAAACTCATTTTACAGAGTCAGATGGTACACAAATAACAATATGTTGTGTAACTTTGGCACACAAAGTAAGGCAAAAAGTATGTAACCGAATAGTATAACACCATCCTCTCAAAAAAAAAAAAAAAAAAAAAGAATAGTATAACACCATGATCAATACCTAGAACAATTTCTCAATCACGGTTGACCGAATTATTTTCTAACCTTTTCATCAAGGGAATATAGCGCCAATAATGTTGTTTTCTTATTTCTGTACTCCTCTGGCAGAAAAGAAACAAGAAGAAATAAGAAGTGAATGTAAAAGAAAATAAAAGAAAAGAAATAACAACTTGCAATTTAGATTAGAGATGCAGAAGATAGGGCCGTGGATGTTCAGCTTGATGCAAAGGCCGTTGTTCAACTCCTCTCTAATTCTTCGAGTGCGAACATTTGTGCACTGCCTCTCCTTGATGATTGCAGACAATTGATTTCTCAGATTGGTCAAGTCCGAATCAGACACTGTTTTCGTGAGGCTAATACTTGTGCTGATTTTTTGGCTCGTTTAGGATCTCACCAGGATAGATCTTTTGTTTTATTTCATGACCCGCCTGTAGGTCTGTTGGCCTTGTTAAGCTCTGATACAGCTAGTATGTACCATAGCAGATACGTTTTTGATTTGCCTTGTTCCTTTTAGTTCTTTTTAATGAAATTCCTTTCTACCAAAAAAAAGAAAAAAGAAAAAAAGAAAAAGAAAAGCCATTTGAATTGTGTAAATTATGTTGAATTGTTTAGAACCCAAATCTAGAAATAGAAGAAGAAGAAAGAAGAGGACGTACTATTGAGACTGAATTTGTGTAATTTGAAAAAGAATGAGAGTAGATGTTATTATATTGTAAACTGCCAGTGGGTTTGTGGGTTATTAAAGTAAAAAAAAATTATTTTACATATTTATCCCAACAAGTTTTTGATATAGGGCCTTTTAAAACTATGAAAATGGAGAATTCAAAAAAAAAAAGCTCCTTATATGGTTGAATAATGAATGTGGGGGCGTGGGGAGTAGACTAGACAATGGGACAAAACGAAAAGGCACGTCAAAATCAACACCTTTCTTTCTTGAGAAAACCTTGGGTCCTTCTTTACGCCAGCTCCTGACCGAAGGTTGTAATTAAGTTGATATCTGCCAAAATATAGGTCAGCATCAATAGGATAACTAAAAGAATATAAGTAATTAATTTGATTATGCCAAGAAAAGGTCCCAAACTTAAAAATATTCTTTATTTTGACCTTTTCTTTTAGCCAATAATTTCAAAGGTCAAGCTCAAGCATATATAAATATTAAAAAAAAAAGGATTTTTTTTCATTCTTTTTTAAGAATCAACCAATCCTTTCATGATTTAATGGTAAAATTTTCTGTTAGGTATACACGATATACATAATGTGGTATATATGCATTTGTTTCTATGTATTGTAAGTGGTGCACTAATTATTAATATAAAAGGAAAATTATTTGATATTTTTATTTCTGTCACAATAAGTAGAGAGGGAGGATTTAAATTATCTTCTCATTAGTGATTTATATGATTTCTTTTCTATAATTTATATTAAAAAAA
Source organism: Quercus ilex subsp. ballota (assembly GCA_032727855.1). Taxonomy (NCBI): domain Eukaryota; kingdom Viridiplantae; phylum Streptophyta; class Magnoliopsida; order Fagales; family Fagaceae; genus Quercus; species Quercus ilex. Next base: position 25,382,284 of record CM064911.1, on the reverse strand, counting down.
CAATTAAGAAGAAAATGGCACTTATGTTCAAGTTTAATTTCTTTAGCATTAATTGAAATAAAATTTAGCAAAAAATAAAGAAATTTAATAATACACACAATACAAAATATAGAAAATAACTATACAATTAAGTTGATTCTCAAAAAAAAAAAAAAAAACTATACAATTAAGTTGGTAAAAATAATTAAATATTTGTGAGTTCATTTAAACATTATGTCATATACTAATTTATATTAAATATAAAAATTTACATTTTTCTCTTTTAATAACATGTAATATAATTAATTATCGAAAATAAAATGACCTTCTTAGTATTATACACCAACTATAAAGCTCAATTTTTACAAAATATTTTCATAAGAAATTATAATGTTCTTGCACATCATTCGAGACATACGCTAGTTATTATTTAAGAGGTCCAACCTAAATCTCTTACATAGATGTGGCACAATCATAACTAATTTTAAAGGGAAAAAAAAAAACAAAAATATTATAAAAAGAAACAAGATAAAACGAAAAAAAGCATAAATACAAAAATTCAATAAACACCAGCCCACAGGAACGCAAATATATGACTAGCAAATTTTTTTTAAAATAGATATAAACAAATATATAAATGAGAAACCTTCAACATTTTTAATAAATAAAAAAAAATATAAAATGTATAAAAACAGAAGCATCAAGAACTTACCGTCCACTTTCTCCACCAAAAAAAAAAAAAAAAAAAGCTTACCGTCCAAAGTCCAAACTGCAAAGGAATAAGAAGAAGAATCATTGTATAAAACTGGAGCCACCTGTTTGAAGCAACGCGTATTAATATTTTAGGTATGTTATCTGAAAGAGAAAATCTTGGGTCAGGAGCTGGCGTAAAGAAGGTTCACTTTAATCCTTTTCAACTAATAAAGATAAATGCATAAAATAAAATCCAAAATTTTAAACCTCCTACTAATCCACGTCCCCTTAAAACAATTTCATGTATTCCATTTGAATTCAAATAGTTGTTAGCTTACATTTCTTGAAAAAACCATTTATCCTCATTCATTTCACTTTAAAACCCCCACTATTAAGCTGTGAACCTACTCAAACTTCCCCACTAATAAATAGTTATAACAATTTACTAATATAAGTAAACCAAGAAGGCAAGCACGCAACCAAAAAAATTTGGTACTCCCCCCTATAAGGAAGATGAGGAGGTTGGTTTCTTTTATGTGTTGTATACTTGTATGTCGTTTTATTGGGCTTTTTTTTTTCTTTCTTTCTTTCTTTTTTAAACTCCCACTTTTATATTCTTTTATGAGTGTATCAGTTTCATACTGAATCTGTATTTATTGAATTTTTTAATGGTTTTACAATCTAAGTCGAAAAGATAATTACTAGAATGACATTGCTTTTTCAAACAGGGGTTTAAAGTAGGAGAATGGGCAATGAAATTTGGAAATGGAAAATGTGGAAGAGGAACAATTATAGGAAGAGAGTTATAAATAAAAAAAAAAAACCTCAAGGTGTATTCCCACGAAATTATTTGTATCTAGCGAAGTAAAACTAACCAGCCAACCTGCCAAAACTGACTTAATCCAACTCAACCTGTTGGGTTGGGTCAGTTTTTAAGAATTTGAGGGTTTTGAAATTTACAAGAACGATACATTCCATTCAAAAAGAGTTACAATACTTTTTGTACACAACGGATCAAAGGTCATTCATTATAAATCTTAATATTCAAAATAGTGTACTTAATCTGATAAGGATAGCTATCTATTTTTTTTTTTGTTAAGGGTTTATTTGGATACTGCTTATTTTGCTAAAACTGAAAACTTATTGCTGAAAGTATTGTAGATAAAAGTAAAAGTTAGTTGAAATAGTACAGTGGAACCCATGAATAGTGCCAAAAAATACAGTAGGGCCCATAAATAGTAGCAAAAATAAGTTGAAAAGTTAAATAATTTATAATTTTAATCCACATCCAAATGCACACTAAATAAAGTGGATGGTTGTCCTTGCCGAATGAAATGAGGCATTTATTCAACTCTCAATACTCTCATATATCTTTTTTCTTGCTCAATCCCAATTCAGGTCCTAAATATTTGCTTATTTCTTCGTCAGAATTATATTCAAGTCCTCAGTATATTCAACTCATATGTTTTGGTTTCTTTGAAGATCAGTTCTCTACTTCCCTGTCTGTTCATATACATATATTTACTTGTTTTGCTGTGATTAACAATGATTGGTTAGTGAACATAATTTTTGAAAAATGGGATCCTTTTTTTATTAGTTTCTTTATTTTTAGCTCAAATAGATAATGGGTTTGAATTTTTTTAGAGATTTATGGACAATGGTGCAAGATATATATATATATATATATATATATATTTTTGGGTTAATTGTTGATTTTATTTTTTTAGTTATGTAAGAGGGAAATAAACTAATTCTAGGCACATTATGCTTGATTTTCCATTTGTAACATGGGTATTTGCTGTCACTAAAAAAATTAGTTGCTAATAATTAGTTGTGCATACTTACTATGAAGAGTCACGTATTAGCTTTGTTTTTGTTGCTAGTTCAGTTGAATCATTTGTTATTCTGGTGCTGAAGGGGGTATTGGTCTTGGCTTGGATGAGTTAATTTGTTTCTTGATTTGAGCTTGGTTGGGATGTGTTGTGTAGTCTTGGAGGTTCAATTGCTTGTGTTGAGAGTTAACATCGATGCCTAGATGATCTTCATAGATATGGAAATTTGGAATTGGTGACCCAGTGTGTAATTTCTTCTTTGGATTTGATTTGGGAAAACATATGCCTTTCTTTTACCATATATGTGGCCAATGCTAACTAGTCTATCGAGGATCTATAACCGATCCCAAAATTTTGGGACTTTAAAGGCTTTGTTGTTGTTGCTGGATAAGCATTTCATTACCATGTAACTAATAATAGTCTAAAGATGATGTTGCTTCTATTGTGTTCTTCTCTAGTTATTTTACTAATTGTTAATTTTGGTGGGTCAACTTGGGCAATGATAAGCTGTGTAATTTGCAAAATAATGGGCATTTTTAATTGGTAAATTGACTATGGGCAATTGTTGTGGTCCAACTGAGTGGTCCCTATGTTGTGCTTTGTGCCTCATATATGTTTGGTTATGTGTGCATGTACACACACAATATTATATTTAAGTGATGTATTAATTAAAGATTATACTTTAATAATTTATTTGTATATGTGCAATGGTCGCCTATATATTGGTTACATTTATATGTTTATTATATTATAGTAATATATTAATTAAAAGATATATTTTAGTAATGTATTTATATATGTGTGCAATGCGTTGATCTGGATCCCCACGTTCCACCATTTGATATGTCTATACATCATGGAAGGATATTCATTACACATAGTGATACACATGTTGAATATGCTAGAGGGATTGAATAACGACTCTCAAATGTTGATCTTAACACTCTTGTTGTTTTTCATATGCTAAGTATGCCAAAGGTCTTGGTATTAATGTAGCAAAATTGCTTTAATAGATTCTTCAGATGGAACTTCACAATGGTTTATGTCCATTGAAAGAAAATGGTGATATTAGAGCTATATATGACTGGTAGAATTTGCACCTAAAAGGTTAATACACATATATGTGAAGCATGTTGAACAAGCTGTTAAAGAACAAGTTGATGAGGAATGAGGGGTAATGAAGGTGATGATGTGCATGAGTTTCATAAAGAAGTTGATGAAGGGGCAAGAGTAGATGACATTTTTCTTTTCTTTTTTTTAATTAAAAAAAAAAAATTTATGAGGACTATGCTAATTTGGTAGGTGATGGCGAATTTGATAGATATGAAAGAACATCCTCCCCCATTGACCCATCCACTCACATTGACCAAACCACCCCCTATGACCAATCCAACCTAAACCCTTATGAGCAGAACATATCAAATTGAACACCTACTTGCTTTAGTAGCAAGGAGCATAATATAAAAAAGTAAGAAAAGTTATTATAGGCACTTTGATGTCTTGTGCACATCTATCAACTCTGAGGATGATGAAGAGCACCCTAAGTACACTAAATTTAGGGCTAAGGTGGATACGCCAAACCCCATTTTCTTGAAGGGCATCTTGTTTAGTGACCACAAGGAGTTTAAAAGCCGTGCAATCTTATAAAATCAAGCATAGGTATCCATTTTTAATTGTTTTTTTAATAATAATATCCGTTGTTAATTGTTAAGCTTAAATCTTGAAAGGTGAGTTATAAATGTGAGTATTGTGAGTGGTGTATTTATGCTTTATGGGACTATGAAGAAAACTCTTTACTAGTGAAAAGTTATTGGGAAAACCATATATGTTCTAAGGCTTTTCTTAGTAGGATGGTGTCTGCAAGGTGGATTGCAATTGCATGGTTAAAGGTGTTTAGAGAGAGACCCAACATCAAGATTGTTGAGATAAAGGAAGATACAAAAATTCAATTTCAAGTACATGTTTCCTTGGACAAAGCCTTTAGGGCTAGGTAGATTGCATTGGAGATGCTTAAAGGAAGGTTACCTACCAATTTGAAAGGGCTAAAGATTGTTGTGAAAAGCTGAGATCTTCTAATCCAGGCACCATAACCTAAATTATTTTACTTAGACTCACATTGCACTTCAAGAGAAAGTATGTGTATCTAGCCACTTGTAGAATTTGATTTATGGAGGAATGTAGGTCAATTATTAGTCTTGATACTTGTCATTTAAGTGGGTTTTTGAAGGGGCAACTACTGGCAGTTGTTGGAATTGATGGAAATGATGGGATGTACCCAATAGCATTTGCTCTTTGTGAGGGTGAGAACAATGACAGTTGGTCATGGTTTTTGGAGTTGTTAGCTATATTGGTCCTGTGAGGGAACATGGCTGGACATTTACTTATGACCAACAAAATGTACATTATTCTTTTGTGTGTAAGTTTAATGTTATATTTGTTGTATATATTTAAATTTAAATGCAATGTTCAAATTATTTAATATCTACATACTAACAATTTTTTTTAATTTTTATTTTTATTTTTTATGTAGGGCTTACTTCCTGCCCTTGCAAAAGTTGTTCTTGAAGCACATACTGGGTTTTATGTTAGGCATTTATATACCAACTTCAAGAAGGAGCACAGAGGCAAATTATCGAAGGATTTAATGTGGGTAGTAGTAAGAGAGACCATCAGACTTGGGTTTGAGGCAAAGATGGAGATGATGAGAAAGGTAGATGTCACTGCTTATGGGCTTTTGATGGGTATTGATTGTGCACATTGGAGTAGACATTCTTTTAGTACTTGGCCTAAGTGTGACATGTTGAACAACCTTAGTTAGTTATTTAATTATAAGATTACTGATGTTAGGGATAAGTCCATATATGACAATGTGTGAGATGATTAGCAGGTATCTTATGAAAAGGATCCCAAGAAACAAGGATACAATGTTGAAGAAGTTTGGCCCAATTTGTCATAGGATTCATGATAAATTATAAGTTAACAAGGAAATAATTAGGGATTGCACATCTACATGGTTTGGTGGATCAAAGTTTTAAGTGCACTGCAAGGGAAGGCAATTTGTAGTTGATTTGGAGAAGCATACATGTGCTTGCCACAGGTGAGATTTAATAGGCATCCCTTGTAAGTTGGGACGCCAAAGGAGAACAGGAGGAAGGAAGCTGCTAATGAGGCACCAAAGATTTCACATAAATCGAAGAAGTCATCTTCCACACAAAAATGTGGCAATTGTGGACAATTGGGTCATAATAAAAGAGGATGTCGGGTACCCCTAAATCTAATGATGTTAGTGAGAGCCAGACAGAGCAAAGACAAGGAGCAACAACTGCTACAGGAAGCCAAAACCATGTATTAATACATGCTTATTGCTAACTAATCTTTGTATGTGATCCTTATTATTGTAGTTGCTAATTGCAATTTTTTTGAACTTGTTATAGGTTAGGAGAATCAGAGGCAATCATGTGTTTATGGGCTTAGGCATGGAAGAGGATCATCGCCCATCAACTATTGTAATTGCCATAATACATACTACACAATATGCTTGTTAATTTTATATTGCCAGTATTTGGTCATTGAGTTTTTTGTGCATGCATGCTTACCATATGGTTCAATGTATTTATTATTACAAGTTTCAACTCAAACAAGTGTTGTTGGAAGCAGTAGAGTTGGTAGATCTAGAAAAGGAGTTGGAGCTGGTGCTAGAAAAGGAAGAGCTAGAAGTGGAGCTGGAAAAGGTTGAGGGGCAGCAGCAGTAGTAGTTTATATGATCTTTTATTCCTAGGACTTTCGATTGTTAGAACTTTTTATGGTCACTATTTTGTAAAACTTTCCATAAGCTTGTTTGATGGTGTTATTGGACAAAAGTAACATATTCTCTGCCGCTAGTGAAAGGTGGGATCTCCATCTTCTCCTAGGGTTGTAGAATTGTCGTCTCTTCCTGGAAGAGTTTGCTGTACCCTTAGAGTAATACAGTTACCCTAGGGCTTTTGTTTTTTCTTTTTCTTTCTACAGGTTATAGGAAACAAACACTTTCTCCATGGATGATCTCACCAAACAGTGGTCCGGCCTTACCATCTCCCAGAGAGAAGGTCCCAAGGTCCGGCTACAGGAGGAGATGGTTGCCTCTGTCTCCATTATTGCTGCCAAGTTCCTCACTAAGAGGGCACTTAACCCTGACGCCGTTGCAGCCACCTTTACGCCTATATGGAGGTCCAAAAGCGGCTTCAAAATAAAGAACCTGGGAAACCATATCATGCTCTTTTCTTTTGACACTGAAACAGAGGTTGATACTATCCTTGCAAACGCCCCATGGAGTTTTGACAAACATTTGATGATTTTGAAAAAATATGATGGGGTTAGTAAAATTGAGGACTTGGACTTCAATAGCACCCCGTTCTGGATTCAGCTACACGGTCTTCCGGTGAAGTTTATGACTACGATGGTGGCAGAGACACTGTGTGAACCCGCTGGCCAGATTTTGAAATTACCAAACGCAAAGACTGAAGAGTGTGGAGGTTTCATGCGAGTTCGGGTCATGGTGGATATTTCACAGCCACTTTGCCGTGGGAGGATGGTTACACTTAATGACAGTAGAGAACTCTTTGTATCCTTCAAATATGAGAGATTACCCAACCTCTGTTATTGGTGTGGACGTCTCACACACAATGACCGTGACTGTGATCGTTGGATTGAGAGCGAAGGGTCACTTACTGATGCAGACAAGGAATATGGGGCATGGCTGAAAGCTTCACCATGGTCTGGAGCTCGTAAGTCTGTAGTTAAGGTGCCAGGTTTTTACTCGAAGATGAAGGCAGACCGCGAAGGCCAAAGGCGGTCCGATGACCCAGGGAACTCAACGGCGGCTAGGGCTACGCCAATCACACCGACCTCTGACTTGTTACAAGCCCAATATGGTAACTCCCTTCATGATTCGGTCAGGGCTGATTCTTTCCAAAATAAATCTCATCCTGTTTCCATGTTATTTGACCCTGTCCATGTAGAAAACGTTACAGATGGCCCTCTACACTTACACACGGACCCAGGACCTATTTCCAACTCAGACTTAACCTTTGATCAACAATTAGAAGCCATAGACCAGGATTTGATGAAATATGATAATCCCATGCATGTTACACCTATTACATCTACCTCACATTACCATATGCCATCTCAACCTGTCTTTCCCCACCAACAGTCCAAAGAAGTTGATGATACCCCAAACCTGATCACAACATCGGCTAACCCCCCACTCACAAATTCCACCCATACTGCTAACCCAAAGTTTCCAACCAACTCAAATTCCCCTCCCCACCCGAGCCATATTTCATCTTGGAAAAGAATATTCAGAGCCACTATTGCACACACACCCAATTTGAGCCCAATCAGTGGCAATAAACGTGCTCTCAATGAGGATCAGCCTGAGTTACCAAGTAAACGTCATGCGGTTTCACAGGTTGAGGAAGACAACAAACAGATATTGGCAGAGGCTGGATACCAGCCTTGCCAGAAGCCATGAGTCTCTTAGTTTGGAACTGTCGCGGGCTTGGGAACCTGCGTACAGAAGACCAGCTTGCAGATTTTGTGTGGGCAAAAGATCCCTCTGTTGTGCTTTTAGCCGAGACATGGACAAATAAAGCAAGGCTAGTACAGGTTCAAAGACGTATTCAATTTAAAAATCTTTTTGTGGTTCCCCGTTGTAATAAGGCGGGAGGGTTGGCCATTTTTTGGAAAGAAGGATTTCCCTTGGAAGTAGAAAAATATTCAAAGAATTATATTGATACTGTCATTAATAAGGGCAAGGAGAATGCCTGGAGGTTCACTGGGTTTTATGGAGAACCGGACACCACTAAGAGACATGAAGCATGGTCTAAGTTACGGGCTCTAAAAAACCAGGGGTCTCTACCTTGGTTATGTGCGGGGGACTTTAATGAAATCATACAGCAATCTGAGAAGCAAGGTGGGCGTTCTCGGCCACACCATCAAATGCAGGCTTTTAGAGATATCCTTGACGAGTGTGGATTTATGGACCTTGATTTTGTTGGTTTCCCATTCACTTGGCACAAACATTATCCCAATTTTACTATATGGGAAAGATTAGACCGAGCAGTGGCTACTAATGAGTGGTTCTCAATGTTTGCAGGTACAAAGGTGCACCATTTAGATGTCACATCATCAGACCATAAAGTATTATGGATCTCACCAGAGCATATGTATTGCAATTTTCAGAAACCCTTCCATTTTGAACAAATGTGGTTAACTGACAAGGGTTGCAGTGACACCGTGGAGGTTGTATGGAGTATAAATTCCAATGCAACATGGGATACCCATGTACTAAGGAAGCTAGAATCATGTGGGGCTGCTTTGACAAAATGGAGTAAAAAGTCCTTTGGTAGTGTTAAGAAACAATTAGAATCTGCTCGTAAACAGCTGAAAGCAGCTGAGAAACATGCTATCCGGTCTGGAGATGCAAGCCGTATGAGGTTGCTAGAGGATGAGGTTAATCAACTTCTTGATAAGGAAGCGAAAATGTGGAGGCAGCGGTCCAAAATTGCATGGCTCTGTGATGGTGATCGTAATACTCGGTTTTTCCATAGTAAGGCCTCTCAACGCCGTCGGCGGAACTATATTACCAAGCTGCATGATGCTAATGGAGGATGGTGCTCAGGCTAGGATCAAGTTAATGCCACCATTGTAGACTTCTACCAAAATCTCTTTACCTTGGGTAGCCCTAGCAATTTTGAGGAGGTTATTGAGACTATTCCACATGTGGTAACTGGTGAGATGAATGATTCGCTTATGGCTGATTTTAAAATTGAGGAAGTGGAGATTGCTTTGAAGCAGATGGCACCCCTAAAAGCCCCCGGTCTGGATGGTATGCCTCCTCTCTTTTATCAAAGTTATTGGTCCTTACTTGGGTCTGATGTGTCAACCACTATTTTGCACTATCTCAATTCGGGATCTCTCCCCCAAGCCCTTTGCCATTCTTTCATTACATTGATTCCTAAGGTAAAGGATCCCACATATGTCTCTGAGTTTAGACCTATTAGCTTGAGCAATGTTTTGTATCGTATCTTTGCTAAGGTTCTCACTAATTGTTTGCAAGCTATTATGCCTAATCTTATTTCAGAGCATCAAAGTGCATTCTTGTCTGATAGGTTGATTTCAGATAATATATTGGTGGCATTTGAGACTTTACATTATATGCAGAATCACAATAAGGGGAAATCTGGCTTTATGGCCTTGAAGCTTGATATGAGTAAGGCATATGATAGGGTGGAGTGGGAGTACATGGAAAGAGTGATGTTAAAGATGGGATTCCATTCCAGGTGGATAAAATTGATGATGATGTGTATCACTACAGCCTCTTACTCGGTGCTAATTAATGGGGAGCCTCATGGGCATATCACTCCAACACGTGGTTTGCGCCAGGGAGATCCACTGTCCCCCTATTTTTTTCTCATGTGTACTGAAGGTCTCCATGGTTTAATCAGTAAGGCAGCCCACAATGGTGACATTCGGGGTGTCTCTCTTTGCCGAAATGGACCTAGAATCACTCACCTACTTTTTGCCGATGATAGTCTAATTTTCTACAGAGCTAGAGAAGAGGAATGTCAAAGCTTACTTGAGGTGTTGGCCACGTACGAGAGAGCTTCTGGGCAGCAAATCAACCGTACTAAGACCACTATCTTCTTCAGTAAATCCACCAATGCAGATACTCAAACAATGATTCAAAACTTGTTGGGTGTTACTGTTGTTCAACATTATGAGAAATATCTTGGACTTCCTTCATTAGTTGGCCGTAATAAAAAGGAAAGTTTCACCTACATCAAGCAACAAGTATGGAAGAGGATTCAAGGGTGGGAGGGTAAGTTACTCAGTCAGGCGGGTCGGGAGATACTAATTAAGGCGGTGGTGCAATCACTCCCAACTTATACCATGGCATGCTTCAAACTTCCTACGTCACTTTGTCATGAACTTGAGAGCATGATTTGTAGATTTTTTTGGGGGCAAAGGGGTGATAATAGGAAGATTCACTGGGTGAAGTGGTCGGAACTTTGTAAGCCTAAGACACAGGGAGGTATGGGGTTCAAAGA